>CM036240.1:41940009-42315009 GCA_020698575.1 Bostrychus sinensis
TAAATGCCCACCATGTTTAATAGAAATGTGGGGTAAAAAAAATAAAATAAAGGTAGATCTCCAGGCCTTGATGACTTTAAAAGTAGATCGCAAGCCCAAAAAGGTTGGGCACCACTGGTCTAGACAGAACTGTTGCTCAATACTAATGGTAATTTATATTTTGCTTATTGATTTTAGCCTCTTGTTTTTGGTGTATATTGTTGCGTCAGAATTTCATTGCCCCCTCTTTTTTTAATATGGGACCCCCCATTGCCCCCTCAATGATATTTGTCTGGAGCCGCCCCTGTCTATAGCAGGTTATTAGCGAGTTAGCGACAGAAAGGAGTTTCCCCGAGCTCTGACTGCAGCAGGAATCGGGAGCTGCTGCCTGTGTCCCCCCGAGCAGCAGCTACTGTCCCTCAGTGTTTACAGCTGTGTGTCTGTGTCACACGGAGCAGAGCACCATCTTTGTTACTGCAGAAGTACTTTGTTACTGCAGAAGTACTTTGTTACTGCAGAAGTACTTTGTTTCTGCAGAAGTACGGGGGACCATGTGTTTTCAGCCACCGCTGTGCGCCTCATAGAAAACAATAGGGGCATATTTTTTGACCTGCGTCCCGGTGTGTGTTGGCCTTTATACGGTGCGTTTGATTTGTTTTCAAACCCTGTTAAACCCCATATAAACCTGTCTATATTTTTCATTTATAGTCAAGATTCATTCTTAACCTCGTATATCTGCTTTTTCTGCTATTAAAAATATATATGTAGGCATAATTTGTTATAGTACCGGCATAAGCAAAAATCTACTTTCACCCCTGCCTTAAACTTTTTGTGTCATGACATTTTGCTACAAAATGAAAAATGTCTGTGAGGAATCAATGGAAACAAAGCTGTACACCGTTTTTTTTAGATAAATGAATGAGAGCAGAAAAAAGTCAATTTTGCATAATCTTTAAATGTGCTGTTCATGAACTCATCAACACAACCATGATCCTGGCAGTGATATGAAGCTCTGCAGGTTTAACCTCTGGGAGACGAATGGTGAAGGCATGTGCTTGGGCCAAGGATACTATATGCAGAATAAAATAGCAAAAGAGATTTCAAAATATCACAACATTACATACACAGCTCTTATTGCAACAAGGCCTATCTGAGACTTTGTAAACAAAATACATCAGTTGTATATAATTCCAGTCTTTGTTGTGGTTCACTCAGTGCTCAGGCTTTAATGTAAAACAAGATAGAATTTCAGAAACTAACAAACACATTCAAGTTTTGTAATTGTATTTGGATAAGTAATGTTTTGCATGAGAGCTGGAGTAAACTCTGACCACACAAAATGCAGAGTACTACAGATATTCAGCAGCAGGTGCTTTCTGAGGCCTTCAAAGAATCAGGCATGGATTTGTTTTTAAAATGGGTGCACTCTTTTTGGTTTAGGAACACAAAATAGAAAAAGCAAGATTTATTACTTGGTAAACTTTACCAAAGTTAGTCAAGTGTGCTGAGTCATTGATTTGATCACTGATATCCAAAGTTAAGTTGTGGAGTTGTTTTGGCTCATGATGCAAGTGGCTTGGGAGGTCCAGTGTCCATCTGGGAGCAGGCGGAGGTGGAGGGAGACGAGAGAAAAAGCGTCTGGATGAAGTCATTTCTTCCCCCACCCATCTCCATCCTCCAACATGAGCAGTGAGCAGCTGTGCTACCCAGAACTGGGCAATCGGTCCTGCACCAGGCAGAGCCCAGATCAGAACTTCTACATCTATCTGATCGTGCTTTACATCTTCACCATCAGCACCGGCATCCTCAACCTTATGGTCATCATCGCTATCTCGCATTTCACGCAAGTCACAAGCTCTGATATCAGGTTTATTGTAATGCATAAACTCATTTTGTTTCTTTTTCTCAGGCAGCTGCACTCCTCTCCTAACTTCATCCTCCTCAACCTGGCCGTCTCAGACTTCCTGATGTGCTGCGTGGTGATCCCAGTCCAAGGTCCCTACCACTTCACTTGCTGGCGAGTTGGTGACATGCTGTGTCTCCTGCACAATTTCTTTATGTCCGTGCTGATTTCCGTATCGGTCGGAGGCATGATCCTTATCTCAATAGACCGCTACGTAGCCATTTGCAACCCCATGCACTACTCCACTGTGATGTGCAGGAGATCCATTAGCATCGCCCTGATCGCCTGCTGGATCGGCTCTCTCCTGTACTGTTTAGGGTTTTACCATCTCAATTTCATTAAGCCAGGGCAGTATAAGAGTTGTGAAGGGGAATGCTTAACCGTGATGACCTTTGTTGGATTTTGGTTTGATGTGGCATTGAACTTCTGTGGGCCCTTTCTGATCATAATTATACTGTACTTGCGAGTTTTCTTTGTGGCAGTGTCACAGGTCCGTGCCATGCGTTCTCAGGTTGCAGCCACTGCACAGCAGCCGGCGGTGAACTCCAGGAAATCAGAGCTGAAAGCGGCGCGGAATCTGGGCTTTGTTGTGCTTCTCTTTCTCCTCTGCAACATGCCGGGCTACGTGCTGATCTATCTGGAGGTGAATATAAACATATATTTCTTGTCCTTCCTGGATAACTTGACCAATCTGAACTCATGTTTTAACTTTAGAACAGACAAAACCAAGTTGCAGAAGTACCAAAAAAGGCAAGATGGGAGCAGAGCCAGGTGCCCATCATAAATAACTGTTAACTTTAGCTCAAAATGGGACCACCAAGGTAAACAGCTGCGTAGTTCAAATTTAGCTTAACAAAAAGGGCTCCTAGAGGCTCCGTCTTCACGTTTCAACTCACTATGTAAGGACATAGTTCAAATAACATGGAGTAAGTATGAGCCTCACAAACATTTCATGATATCAAAACTAATATTTGATTTATTTATTATATGATTTATTTATTTTTGGTCTGGTGCTCAGAAAAGCATTCAGGGCTGAAAGTCTCCCCAGCAGAGGAGACCTCATTCCAGGACCAGGCCAAAACCAGGACTAGACCAGGACTAGGCCAGAACCAGACCAGACCAGATCCAAATCAGGACCCAATCAGTACCATGCCAGGACCAAGACCAGCTCAGACCAGATCCGACCAGGCCAAGTCCAGGACCAGGCCAGGTCTAGGACCACAGCAGGACAAAACCAGGACCAAGACCAGACCAGAACCAGAGCATGACCTAACCAAGACCAAAACCAAACCAGAACTATACCAAGGCCAAGGCCGGGACCAAACCGGGACCACGCCAGGACCAGACTAGGACCAGAACCAGAAACAGAAACAGAACCAGGACCAGACCAGAACCAGAACCAGGACCAGAACAAGAACCAAAGCCAGACCAAGACCTGGACCAGACCAGGGCCAGACCAGGACCAGAACCAGAAACAGAACCAGAACAGACCAGGATCAGAAACAGAAACAGAAACAGGAACAGAACCAGAACCAGGACCAGGACCAGGACCAGACAAAGACTAGGAACAGACCAGAACCAGAAACAGGACCAGACCTGGACCAGATTGGTACCAGACCAGGAACATAGCTAGACCAGGCACAGACCAGGACCAAAACCAGGCCAGGACCAGACTGGGACCAGACCTGGACCAGACTGGGACCAGACCACGACCAGGCCATGACCAGGACTAGACCAGGACCAGACCAGGACCAGACCAGGACCTGAACCTGAACCAGAACCAGAACCAAAACCAAAACCAAAACCAACACATGCGTTACCTCACTGCCCCGTATTAATGGGAATGGTTAGGGTATGTTGCCCTGGCTGCCAAAATAAAAAATGACTGTGAAGGGATTGCCATTTGCAGAAAGTAGACCAATGGTGACCCTTTTGTCATGAAGATTCCCATACCTCTCATTATACTGAGAAGGTCACTTTGTGACAATCGAGTCGGGCGGTAATTCCCTAACCCGCCATCGCGGGGCAAGGTGTACTTCTGTTACTATTGGGAAACAATTTGACAAATGAGCTCCGAGGTGGCCCAACGGATGTGACAGAAATGTGAGGCCTCTAGATCAAACCGCTGTCAAAATAGCTAACCCTTATAGCCACAGCCCCGGCTCTGAAATATGTCGTTTGGGGGCATCAAGTGACCCAAATTTGGTGTTTCTAGGTAATTTCTGTGACCCAGGATGACTGCTTGACCTTCACCCTGACCTTTGTCCCTATTGTCAGAAAGTTTCCCAAGCACCACACAGGTCTCTTTTTTGATGTCAAATTTTTTCTGCAAGTAATTAAGCCTCGTGAAAATTACCCGTGGTTCAGGGCTATGTGTACATTCTGTGGTATTATTTTCATAGCTCCCGGGCACTCTTTTAACCCAAAAAGGGGGGGAAAGTTTTCAGAATTTAGGTTAGGCTGAAAAGGCCTTTACTAATGGGAAACTTTTTGACAATAGGGGTATTTTTTAAGGCCCTTCATGGGGCCCAGAAAGGGGCCAGGGGTACCAAAGTCGGGGTACCAGTTTCGAGCACACACAAAAAAGTTGGCTTGTTTGGTCTCAGGGTCTATGGGTCTGACACCCTCCTGACAGAGTTGGTCTTCAGGCTCAATTTTTTTTCTAAAGCGGATAGAGCCGCGATTTTGAAACAAGTCATAGGCAGGGCTGCGCAGAGTCTGCCTGAGGTGGTCCGGGGCCCCTGGGACTTACTGGGGCCCCGCGCATGCCCTGACATTTGGCATACTTTTGAATGGCAAAATTTGACAGGGAAAATGAATGGGAATTGATACCCAATTGTCATGATTAAAGGGTCATATCTCTGCCAATATGTCTCCTTTTGGCACCAAATTTTCACCATACACCCTTCTCTAGAGTTCCAGCGTGGGTTCCCATTTGTCACACGGTATCCCACAAAATGACACTCTGGCTCCGTGACAAATGGGAACCCTGACTGCTTCCTATCCTGGAACCCAACTGTCAGTTCCCTATTTCCAAAAATTTGGCAATTGGCATTCCATAACATTGGGGTCCAGGGTTCCCATTTGTCAGTGTAGATTTAAACAGTTCCCAAGAGCCTCCGCCACCCTGGTACACCCTTCCAGGATGCTCCTCCGCCCTCCTCAGCACTCCTCTACCATCAACAGTACTCGCAAATACTTTTGTTCCAAGCCCTCGCCTCAAGGTCCCATTTATCAAAAAGTGACCTTTTTGTCACGTTCCCTTGGCCTAGTAACAAAGGGGAACATTATTGAAACTTGCAATATTTTGTGACACAATTGTCAGGGCGTATGGTACTCCACATTGAAAATTGACAGGGCGTATGGTACTCCGCACTGAAAATATACAGTGCCCCTGGTATTCCAGACTGAAATTTTTATAAGTCCACACGGCGTATGGTACTCCAGCAGAGACCGCCCCCGCCCTCCATGCACCTTTTTGGGGATAGCCTCTGCACTGTACTGGCCCCTCCTGGAGCCCTGCCTGCCCAGTTTTTGCACCTCCAGGGGACCCCCTCTGGTCACCCCAGTTTACCCAGAAAACATGCACTGACACTGGGGTAGTGGCCGGGACCTTGCTGCAAAAAGTGACAATTGGGATTCAGGGTTGGGTTCCCATTTGTCACAAGTTCACACATTTGTGAAAAAGTGACCTCTTTGTCACTATGCCAAGGGAAAATGACAAAAAGGTCACTTTTTGACAAATGGGACCTTAAGGCGCGGGCTAAAGACTAAAGTATTGCAAGTGGCAAAAATGTTCCCTTTTGTCAGAAAGACCAAAGGGAAATGACAAAAAGGTCATTTATGACAATTAGGAGGGCAAGGAGTGAACATTTCAAGTTGGCTCTCCTAAGCCACCAGAGATAAAAGGATGAGGTTTTTTTTTTTTTTTTTTTTTTTTTGACAGAAATGGCACTCATGTAGTGGGTTAGAACACACTGGCACATCCTCAGAGCTATTGAAACATGTTTGTCCCAAAAGTGGTTTTTGAACAAATCTTCACTGCAGACGTGTTGAACTTAGCGAGCAGGGCTCTCCCTCTGATTTTGGTGGCTCTGTGATGTTGGGGGCAGCATAGCAGGGTGTATGAGGGCATAGCAGGGTATAGCAGGGTGTAAAGCGGCCCCGTATTGATGGGAATGGGAAGGGAATGAAATGGGATTTATACAGCGCTTTACCTATGACACAAGTCACCCAAAGCACTTTACACAGAAGGGAAGGGGTTTTTCATTCACTCCACAGTCGGTGGTGGTGAGCTACGTTCTGTAGCCACAATTTCCCTGGGGTAGACTGACAGAAGCACAGCTGCACACATCTGCGCCAACAGACCCTTCGACCACCACCAGACACAGTCATACAAGGTGGGTTAAGTGTATTGCCCAAGGACACAACAACAGTATGCATTGCCAGTTGCAGGCCATCCACCAACCTTCAGGTTAGTGGTACCAACTGAGCTACTGCTACACCGGCTCTACAGAAATGTCCAAATCCCAGTTTGCATGGTTCCATTCTGTCTCTAGTTCAGTCAACACTCAGAATACACTAATGCTTGTGTCCAACAGCTGCTTTAAGGCGATATTGTTTGTATTTTACCTGGATATCTGTCTATTGAGCCAATCACACGCGAGCTGAACTAAAGTGACCAATTACAAATCCAACCAGAGATAAGCGTCTGTGTGTGACTGGCAGACAGAATCAACCAATAGAGCGAGAGGAGTCACACACAGAGAGAGAGCAGAGAAGTGACCTCTGACAGCCACACAATGATTAAAGGCCTCGATGGCTGAATGTGAATCAGTATTTTATCAGTAATATTTTTTCAGCAGGAGAACTTCTGGAATTGCGTGAGAGCATGAGAAAATATATAATTGTGTGAGTCTTATGCTCAATGCGTGAGAGTTGACAGCTCTGCATAAAGTATTAACAAATAGCAATAAAACACATTCATTCCCTTGTCTTCTTCTGTCTATTCCCATAAAGCGTCACAGGTACTGGAGCCTTTCCCAGTCACTGTGGGCCTGGTATTGTCATTGGCATTGTGAGATAGGGATATTACGGAAGATACCAACTCCAGCCACAAGGGGTCAGCAAAGGAACAAAAGATTAGTTTTAATGGATTCTTTACCATTGTCAGATGGATAAAGCATTTACAAACGGTGTACAGCTCTGTTTCCACTGATTCCTCAGATATTTTTCATTTTGTATTAAAATGGCATCATACAAAGAGTTTAAAAGTAATAAAAAACTCCTTTTCTATGGTTCTGTTCAAAATAGTGTAACAGCCCTGTACTCTGCTGCCCTCTGCTGGTCTATTTATCTGTTTCTTTATGGCAATAATAAAGTTATTGAAAAAAACTTTCTTTCAGTCAAATGATGTTTTTAAAGGTTGAAAAACGTGCAATGCTGTTCCCGAAGTGACCAAGATTGGCTTAAAAATATAAATAAAAGCATAATATAACCTCTTTAAAGACTGACAGAGCAGGTTAATACAGTCTGTCTCTGTTTATGCAGCAAAAGTCTAAAAATAAAATAGTTGTGAGTATGTGAACATGTACATGTTAGGGAGCAGCTGCTTATGCTCAGCTGAACAACAGTATAATTACTGTGTAATTACTCTGAGGGTCTGGGAGTTCTCCCTCAGGAACATTTGAACAAAACACGTGTAGTTTTCTGTTTTCTGGGGCATTTTAGAAGAACTTGGTTTTGACTTTGGAGTAAAAAAATATGGGCAGAATTTATGATTTTACTGCAACAAAGATTCAGAACATAAAATAGTTTACTATCACTTTATAACTAGATACTACATTTTATTTTACATGAGCTGCCTAAAAATAGAGACTGGTAGACAGCATTGTTAAGTGTACTGTGTACTGTGACTGACCAGATTTATTATGCAAGCTTACATAGGCTCCTGCAGGGGGCAGTGGCTGGTGCGCCCCTGCCATTCAGCGCTCAGCATCTATCTGATGGGCCGGCCCTGGACCATGGGGCAGACACCATGTGACCACGGGGCAGACACCATGTGACCACAGGGCTGCAGGGACCATAGACAGTAGCCTCAGTACAGGAAGGGAAAGTTGGGAGAGGGTCAGGGGTCGTTGCTGTGTGATAACGACTGCTCGTCTGTGTGTAGTGGCTGGGCTGAGACAACACATGCACACATTCTCACAGCTGACCCAAAAGTATCCACTGGCCCACCTGGAAGCTCCCGGTGCTCCTCCACCTGTCTCAGTTGGTTTATTGTAGACGACTTGCTTAGGACCACTCCAAGTTACTACAGATCTCTCTCTGAGCTTCATGCTCCGCTCTCTGCTGTGCAAAGGGCAGCTGGACAGGACGCAGCAGCAAAATTAAAGGTCACATGGTGAACTGACGATGGCAGGTCATTTATTAGAAATTATTTGTATATTTTAGTAACACTGTATATTTTACAATATACTGTATGTTCTTGTGAAGGGCCAGAGGGAAAGAAAAAAAAAAAAATTGACAAACGGGCCCTCGGGGGCCAAAGGGTAAAAGGAGTAGGTGCTCCAGCTCATGTCTCTCTCCATTATATGGCTATCAAAAAAGTTATGGGAAGTAAATATCTAGGTTTTTGTCATTTTTAAAGCAAAATATCATTGATACGATCTGAAAACGCTGCGTGTTGTCGCTGATAGCGTTAATAAGCCGTGCATATATTTAACAGGTTATATTTAACATCATTAACAGTACCAAGACTGTAGTGGTTTGTATCTCAGTGATGCCTGGGCCTATCCACATGAAACAAACACTGTAAGGAAGATAAAAGTCTTCTCTGTCAGGACCATCAGCTCTAATGTCTCTCTACTCTTCCTCTGTCCTGTCTGCAACCATTTACCACACATCCCTGTCCTGCCTGGTCTCTGTAAGGTTACCACAGGTGCTCACAGGCTGTAGAAAGTCACCTGATTGGGCAGATGGCCACACTGAGACAGCTTTGCAATCTGTAATGTCACCACCAGAGGACACCAAAGACTTAACATTGTACCTTTGAAATTCCAAGATGTCAGCCAGTGACCCTTCTGTAAAGCTCTGAAACATGTTTATTTCATTTATTTATTATCTATATTATCTATTATCATCTATATAGCATTATTATAAACATTTTCAGAATTGTAAAAACATTTAGTTTTTTTTTGTATATGTTAGAAACCACCATCTTATACATTCTTACACTCTCTAATGTTATCAGTTATCAGTACTTTCTGTTTTTGTAGAACATATTTTTACTTTTACTTGAGTCAATTTTGGATGATTTCCTTTTTAATTTTACTTGAGTAAACCTTTACATTGTCTGAGTTCAAAGTAGTTTTTGTCCTCTGTGGTGTAGTGGGAAGTTCATCTGACTTGTAATTAGAAGGTTCTGGGTTTGAAACTCAGGGAAGAAGATTTGGCAAAAACATTCAAATGTAGGCCTACTTAAGTACATTTTATACTCAATACTTTCTTACTTTTACTGATGCATAATTTTTGCTGTGTACTTTTGGTATTAACAATAATATTATTTGTGAAGTAACAGTACTTTTACTTGAGTACAGCTTTTGAGTACTTTGTCCACCACTGGATGTTATTCATAGTTTTCAGTCACGTGACTTTGTGTTCTACTGGAGGCCAAAACAAACATGGCGACGCACAGCAGGCGTGAGCAGATGCAGCCAACTACAACTACATTTAAAAGGCCTGACAACTCAGGACAAAATATGACCAAAACTACAAATATTGTTGCCAGAGCTGAACTTCGGAAACCTGTCTCCCTACCGCCGCTGCAAAACTAGGATAAAATCACATCAAAAGTAATTTTTTCAGTTGGGATGGGTCATCAACCCGGCGTATGGGCAGGGCATTAGTTTTTCATCATAAAAGGTGAGTACGACTAACAGACAAACACAACCTGCTGTTAGCTAACGCTAGCTTAAGACAATTTCATTCAAATATTTTCACTGCAAATGTGTGTGTGTTTAAACAGCTGCAACTGTTCACCCTCCACAGGAAGGTGACTTGTTTAACACCACAAATCCAAATCATCTGATTTCTGACACAATTTACTAGAGCTGCAACAAAACAAACTAATCAGATTAATTATAATTCATTATTGAAATAATTGTCAACTAATTTATTAATCGTTTAATCGTTAACTGGATTATTCACAGACTCTGAAACATGTCATGTGCTGAGAGAGGAGGGTTTAATACCAAGACAGAGCTGTAAAGCAACAAAAACTGTTAAAAACTATGTACATGTTGTTGGAAATATTATAAAGAGTGGCAAGTGTCTTAGCTTAAAGATGAATTTAATTTAATAACGGGACACCACCCAGTCTTACACTGGGAAGTTACAACACTTAAAGATCTATGGGAGATTTTAAAGGAATAAATTAAACATTTCTAAGAATTTTGAGGCTAAACTCTGAATGTCACACACTGGTCGGCTTACGTGACGGAGCAGGGTTGAGAGGACGGTCTGGTCTCCACTTTGTGCCGCCGGGGTTTCTTCCAGAGATCATGATGTGGTTCCTTGGGTGCGTCTTCCAGGGAAGCTCCACGTGTGTCAACTGCCAGTTGGGTGATCCAGAGACACAGGATTCATGTTGTTTGTCTTATCTCCACTTTTCCAACTAATACTTGACGATGCAATGGATTGAGCATTAAAATAACTGGATAAAAACTGTGAAATCAAAAATCAATCATAGACAAAGCCAGGAGCAGAAAAGTAGGAAGGAAGCCGGTGAGCTTGGAGCCGCACCCTGTCATCGTGGGGGATGGGAGTCCCACGAGGCACAGAGCTTTGAGGAGACAACCTCCTGGATGCTTCACTTAACCCTTTGGGCGCCACATTTTTTTCTCTAAAATACAGTTTTTTGACATCCAAAACTTAAAAGGCTGTGGCTTAAAAATAATTAGATAGAGTCTTACTGTAAATGAGAAAAATGTCAGTTATGAACCAAAGTTTATAACTGTAGTAATTATAGGTATCTCATCTGCATATATTTTGCATACTGTGACGTCATTATCAGGTGGACATGCTGAATTGTTATTTTTAGTAAATACAAGATGATGCAAAACCCTTACAAAGACAATTATAACAAGGCCAGTTACGTTGCCTGGTATGGCCCAGCCGGGGCCCCACCCTGGATTCAGGCCTGGGGTTAGGGCTCGCTTGTGTTATGTTTATAATCATCTACCAGCTCCTGGTCCCTATTCTGAATTTTTAATTGTGTTCTCTGGCTTTCTATCCAGTATAGTGTTAGACTGGGATAAGATTGTAATAGTAGGGGATTTTAATATTCATGTTGATGACAGCAGTGACTGTCTAGGAAATGCATTTGCAGCTTTATTAGACAGCATAGGTTTTACTCAAAACATAAATGAATCCACTCATAGTCACAGCCTGGACCTTGTTTTAACCTCTGGTATAGAGATTAGTGAGCTCACTGTCCTTCCTCATAACCCCATACTCTCAGATCACTTTCTAATTACCTTTCAGTTCATACTCAAATACTTTACTGTTCCAATGAACAAAACCCAGATTAGAAGAACATTATCAGACCAATCTGAGTCAAAGTTTAAACACATAATAAAGCCAATATTTAGTACAATGTTGAGTGAGTTTGTTGAGAACAGCTCCCATAGCTCGAGTCCCAGTAAAAGTGATGGGTTTGTTGACAGCGCCATGCAGTCTTTAAAGACAGCTCTAGACAATGTAGCTCCATTAAAACAAAAGGTTGTTAGGCCGAATCGAGTAGCACCATGGTTTAATGCTGAAACACGTTCCCTTAAACAAGCAACCTGTAAATTAGAAAGGCTATGGCGTCACAACAGCTCAGAGCAGTCTCTGAACGCCTGGAAACATAGTCTTTTAAATTATAAAAATCTCTGCGTGAGGCCAAATCCAGATACTATTCAACTTTAAAAGAAGAAAATAACCCTAGGTTTGTGTTCAGCACTGTAGCCAGGCTGACCACCAGTCACAGCTCAGTAGAACCCTGTATCCCTGTTACTCTCAGCTGTGAAAACTTTCTTACATTTTTTAACAACAAAATCACATGTATCAGAGACAAATTAAATAAAATTCTCCCTACGATCAGCTCAGAGCAAGCCAAAGCTGTAAAAATGGAGGCCACTATAAAACCATCTGTAACGTTAGACTGCTTCATCGCTGTAGATCAAACTGAGATAACGTCAGTCATTATGTCCTCCAAAACCTCAACTTGTCTTTTAAATATGCAGTTATTAAACCGCTTCTGAAAAAACCCAGTCTAGATCCTGATATTTTAGCCAACTATAGACCAATATCAAATCTCCCTTTTGTTTCAAAAATCCTAGAAAGAGTTGTAGTTAAACAGTTATGTCGCCACCTACAGGACAATAGCTTATTTGAAGATTTTCAGTCAGGGTTTAGACCCCACCATAGCACAGAAACTGCATTAGTCAGAGTCACAAATGACTTGTTATTAAGTTCAGACAATGGACTGGTCTCAGTCCTGGTTCTGTTAGATCTCAGTGCAGCCTTTGACACCATTGACCACAGCATCTTACTCCAGAGATTAGACTGTGACATAGGGGTCAGAGGAGCGCCCCCTGCTGGTTTAAATCCTACTTATCTGATAGGTACCAGTTTGTCAGTGTAAATGAACATTCCTCACAGTGCAGTAAAGTTAGCTATGGAGTGCCACAAGGCTCAGTACTTGGACCCATTCTGTTCATGCTTTACATGCTGCCTTTAGGAAACAGAATCAGAAAACATGGCATTAATTTTCACTGTTACACAGACGATACACAGTTGTATTTATCAATTAAACCTCATCAGAATGACCACGTAGAGAAACTTAGCGCCTGTGTGAGAGACATAAAGACCTGGATGACAATTAATTATCTCCTCCTAAACCCAGAAAAAACAGAGGCCATTATACTAGGCCCCAAAAAGCTGAGAGATGCTCTGTCTGACCAGTCTCCCTGGACGGTGTCAGTGTAGCCTCAAGTTCTACTGTGACAAACTTAGGAGTTTTATTTGACCAAGATTTATCATTTAAGGCTCATATAAACCAAGCCTGTAAAACAGCATTCTTTCTCTTAGGTAACATCGCCAAAATCAGAAATACTTTATCTAAAAATGACAATGAAAAACTTGTCCATGCGTTTGTTACATCTAGGTTGGATTACTGTAACTCTCTGCTGGCAGCGTGCCCTAAAAACTCATTAAAATGTTTTCAGCTTGTTCAAAATGCAGCAGCAAGATTATTAACAGGAACTAACAGAGAGAACATATTACTCCTGTGCTAGCTTCACTTCACTGGCTTCCTGTTGAATTCAGAATTAGGTTTAAAATCCTTCTCCTGACTTACAAGGCTCCATCCTACATTAATGATGTTATAGAGCCATACCAACCAAGCAGAGTACTGCAGAGTACCACAGAGTACTGCAGAGTACTACAGAGTACTGCAGAGTACTGCAGAGTACTACAGAATAATGTGCTCACAAAATACAGGGCTATTAGTGGTTCCCAGGGTTTCTAAAAATACAGTTGGAGGTAGAGCCTTTAGTTACCAAGCTCCTGTTTTATGGAATCAGCTTCTTGCTCATGTTAGAGGCAGACACAGTCTCTACATTTAAGGTTAGTCTTAAAGTTACACTGTGTAACTTTTCTCCTAAATATGTGGGGCATACTGACTTGTTTTTGTGATTTTTTGAGCGATTATAAGGCCTGAGGCGCGATCTGTTGCTCCGACCGGGGCTTCCATACTGAGAAACCGTCCTCGCAACTTGGCCGGGAGCGCTCCGCTGTTGAGGAAGAGTCACGTGACAGGGAACGACTTGCTTTACAGCATTCCCCCTTCAGCTGTCATACCTGAGGCGCAGGTATAACCATGAGGCTACTTTTAGGGTTGTTATTTTCACCAGTTCGTCAGGGCCGAAGGACACAAGAAGATGAAGACAATGTTGGATGAGGCAAGAAAAAGAAAACATGAAAGGGACCGCACCAGATCACAGACAAGAGTCAACATCGGACAGACTTTTGCTTGCTGGCGTCAGGTGAGAGACAGAGAAGGCTGCAAATCGGATCACGTTTTTGTTTCTTTATTGTTGGGCAGGTAAATTAGCCTCTTTATTTTTTCTTTAGAACGTGCTTTTTCATACAGTTATTAGTTGTTTTTACTGCGACCATTGCGCAATATTTGTTGATAAGCTGACACTAGCACTAACTCTACAGAAGATCCAATCCAAACTTCTAAAGGTAGCAGCAGGTCAACTAAAGTTGAAACAATAATGGAAATAGACGCACGCTCGCGCAGTTTCAGAAGGAGGAGGGGTCCTAGCTGGTGTTTACGTTTTGTGATATATACTGCTCATAGCTCCTTTAAAGGTTCTGTTTGACTCTGATGCACTGGCTCCAAACCAAACTAAGTTAACTGTGTTATTACTTTCATCCCTAAACAAACTCTAATCCTGTACAAAGTTGTGTCTTGTTTCCAAAGTTGTAGTTCCCAGGTGGGTGACCCAGTGTTTACATCAGACTGAAGTTTGTCAAAGTCATACACTGTTGATGTTTTCCTCTCTCTGAACTTGTTAGTGTGAAGCTTTGGCAGTTGTTGCATCAGGTGTCTCTTGTTACTGTTCACACTGGGATCACAGCTTCTGGTTACCGTGACGACCATGAGGTCCCCGGTGCTGCAGCTGCATCAACAATCTACATTCACTGCAGTCATTAGCTTCCATTAATGGGACACACACTGCCACTGCGTCATGGGACAAATTACAGGTGTGAACAGTGCGAAGGCTTAATGACAAACACCGTGACCTAAAGTGCACTTTTACTTTTCACTCACTTTACCAACTTCAAAACACCAAAACTTTAAGCCACATCAACTTTAGCAACAACTGATAGAGAGTCCTAACTTGTGGACCTGTTTACCTGAAACTAGATTACAGTGATAAATGATTTTCAACATTATTTTAACTGTAAAACCATATCACAAAAAGTTATGTATGGACAAACAAATGATTGTGATGGTAATGGGAATATTCATAATTTATAAAATAATTTATAACAGATGCAAATATGGTGTGGTGAAATAAAAGTAATATAAAGGGGCTATATTATGCTTTTATTTGTATCTTTAAACCATTTTTGGAGACCTCTAGAAGAGCATTGCACATTTCACAAACATTAAAAACATTTTCTGACTACAACAGAAAGTTTAATAAGTACTCTACAGGTGCCATAAAGAAACAGTTATGCTCTTTTGAACAGAACCATAGAAAAAAAGCTTTTTACTTTCCTAAACTTTTTGTATGATGCCATTTTGAAAAAAAACAGCTACGAGGAATCAGTGGAAACAGAGCTGTACACTTTTTTTTTTTTTTTTTTTTGATAAATAAATGAGAGCAGACTGGATGTAGAGGGTTTGTTGATTGGTCAGTGCTTCCTGGAGTGGGAGAGGTGGAGGTTTGTGGAACCAAGCATTCTGAGGCCTCAGAAACTCAGTGCCAGTGAATACAGGACTACTCAAATTAGCATGAATGAAACAAAACAAAACTCCAGGTCTGTTTTTGATGAGGAAACAACATTATAACATACACTCACCGGCCACTTTATTAGGTCGACCTGTCCAACTGCCGGTGTGGTCTTCTGCTGCTGTGGCCCATCTTCCTCAAGGTTGGACGTGTTGTTCGTTCAGAGTTGCTCTTCTGCAGACCTCGGTTGTAACAAGTGGTTATTTGAGTTACTGTTGCCTTTCTATCAGCTCGAACCAGTCTGGCCATTCTCCTCTGACCTCTGGCATCAACAAGGCATTTTCGCCCACAAAACTGCCGCTCACTGGATATTTTCTATTTTTCAGACCATTCTCTGTAAACCCTAGAGATGGTTGTGCATGAAAATTCCAGTAGATCAGCAGTTTCTGAAATACTCAGACCAGTCCGTCTGGCACCAACAACCATGCCACGTTCAAAGTCACTTAAATCATCTTTGTTCCCCTGATGCTGGGTTTGAACTGCAGCAGATCGTCCTGACCATGGCTACAGCATAAATGCATTGAGTTGCTGCCATGTGATTGGCTGATTAGAAATTTGCATTAACGAACAGTTGGACAGGTGTGCCTAATAAAGTGGCCGGTGAGTGTAGTAGAAGTCTGTCCTGCTGTATGGCTCAGTGGTAGAGCTGCAAGCACATTTCCAGGGCAACTATAGCCTGCCTCAGCTCTGACAGTTTGCTGAATGTCTCCTCCTGCTCTCTCCCCAGTTTCCTACTATACACTGTCCAATAAAGCCTAAAAATGGCCAAAAAACATCTTACAAAAACAAAACAAACAAAAGACATGGTGGAAAAGCTCAAAAAAGTCAATTCTGTGAAATAGAACCCTTTTAATTTAGCAACTTAAACCAAAATTTACTCTAATCAGTCATAACATTATGACCACTGGCAGGTGAAGTGAATTAACACAGATCTGGCTGGGATATATTGGGCCAAATCTTGTCCTCAAAGTTGATGTGTTTGAACCAGGAAAAATGTGGAAGCATAAGGATGCAGCTCTTGTGGGGTGTTCCCGCTCTGCAGTGGTCAGTATTTATCAAAAGTAGCCCAAGAAAGGATCAGTGGTGACCCGGCGACAGGTGATGCATGTGGGGAGAGAAGGCTGAGGCCGTGTGGTCCCATCCAACAGACGAGCTACTGTGGCTCTAAATGCTGAAGAAGTTAATGCTGGTTCTGATAGAAAGATGTCAGATTACACGGGGCATCAGTTTGTTATGTATGGACATTTGTTATGTATGGACATAACAGGCGTACTTCCTGTTTCCTGTGCACTGCTGAAGGATTTTTCTGGGCTCTCACTACAGCACTAGTTTGATCTATTTTGCCAATTGAAAGCGTTTAATATATAAATGCAAGTATTCATCAATGCTTGGCTTTATTGGACATACATTCAAATCAACTGGATTATTTTTGCAAGTGCTGATATTTGTTGGTTTTCTCTCAGCCTTGGCCTGTCTTCTCTTGTGCATGCTCTTGCCTGAGTGGGGCACTGGACTAGGCCTCAGGCCTCCTGGTAAAATCCACAATCATCCATCAATACAGGTAATCATGTCACAAAGTAACAGTAAGAAAATGCATCAGAATGATGAGGACTATGTCTCTATGGAAGTCTTGAGAGTGATGCTGGAACAACAAAAGCTGTTTTATGTTTGACATGCTTAACAGACAAGAATCAAATTTCTTGTTCTTTACTAAAATGATCCTGGACTCTGTAAATACTAGAATTGATGGCATCATGAAAGATGTTCAGGAACTTAAGACCAGCCTTCAGTTCTCTCAAGCTCAAATTGATGACTTAAGACCATTGGAGAAAAAAGTGGATTCATTTGAATCACAGCTACAATCTCTGTCCTCCCAGTGCACAAACTCTGAAATCATTGATATTTTGTCAAAAATTGACTTTTTGGACAACCAGAGTTGGCGAAATAATGTTATAATTGATGGCCTGAACCAAGACAATGTTTTTGAATCTTGGTCAGTCTCTGAAAAGAAAGTCAGAGAATTCCCAAACAACAAGCTCAACGTTGATTCCAAGTCTATTGAAATTGAAAGAGCTCATTGCATTGGAAATTTGAAACAGAATTCTGGAAAACCAAGACCAATTGTAGTGAAATTTTTACAATTCAAGGACAAAGAACTTATTCTTGCCAAGGCTAAAGGTCAACTGAAAACACTGGGATATATGTAAATGAGGATTTCTCTGATTGGATAAGGAAGAAGAGAGCCGAGCTGCTCCCAGCTGTGGAACAGGCCAGAGAAAGGGGTAACTTTGCTGTCATTAACTTTGACAGACTCATAGTTAAACCCCGTCAACATCATCATGAGGCAGATAATGCTGGAGCTTAAAACAATATGAACTGTCCTGATCTCAGTACACAAGATGATTTTTAATGTTATTACCCGTTCCTCAAACATGTTCTCTCATCCAGAGAGTGAACCTTTGGATTCCACAGCAATGAACTTTTTCCTTCAGAATGACCCTGACCAAAACTGTTTTTCCCAACTAAAACAAGAGTATTTCGATTGACTTTAGCATCAAATTTTAGCTGATTTACAAAGAATCGCTACATCCATCCATTAAGTTAAAAAGAGTTTTTCTTGAGACATTTGCTTGAAAGTGGACTTTCTGTGACTGCCATCACCACATGAGAAGTTTCTTGTGCCACACTTTTCAGAAGGATGAGTGGTCCGTAGTAGTTACACTACAGCAGATACTGAACTCAATGAAATGGTCAACGAAAGGTCACAGGAGTAGACACCAAGACTTCTCTCTCCCTGGAGCAGAAACAGAAGACTTCACTGAGCTCTGTGCAGCTGTTTTTGTTTTTTTATGTAGAACGTAGAGACATTTTTTTACCAGGAGCAGGCCAAGACCAGGACCAAGACCAGGCCAGGACCAGGACCGGACCAGGACCAGACAAAGACCAGAACCAAAACCAGAACCAGAACCAGACCAAGACCAGGACCAGACAAGGACCAGAACCAAACCAGGACCCAACCAGTACCACGCCAGGACCAAGACCAGATCAGACCAGACCTGGACCAGAATGGGACCAGAGCAAGACCAGACCAGAACCAGACCAAGACCAGGAGCAGGACCAGGATCAGACTGGGACCAGGAGCAGAATCAGGGCAGGACCAGACCAGGACCAGAACCAGAACCAGAACCAGAACCAGAACCAAAACCAGAACGAGACCAGGATCAGAACCAGAACAAGAACCAGAAACAGAACCAGCACCAGAAAAATATCAGGAACAGATTCAGAACCAGAACCAGAACCAGGACCAGGACCAGACAAAGACCAGGAACAGACTAGAACCAGAACCAGAAAAAGGACCAGACCTACACCAGACCAGGAACAAAGCCATGACCAGAACGGGACCAGAGCAAGACAAGACCAGGACCAGACCAGGAGTAAGACCATGCCAGGACCAGACTAGGACCAAAACCAGGCCAGGACCAGACCTGGACCAGACCAGGACCTGAAACAAAACCAGGACTAGGACCAGGACCAGTAACAGAACCAGAACCAAACCAAACCAGTACCACACCAGGACCACGACCAGATCAGACCAGATCCGACCAGGCCACGTCCAGGACCAGGCCAGGTCCAGGACCACAGCAGGATGAAACCAAGACCAGGACCAGACCAGAAGCAGAGCATGACAAGAAACATACCAAGACCAGACCAAAACCAGACCAACACCAGAACCAAACCAGAATTATACCAAGGCCAAGGCCGGGACCAGACCAGGACCACGCCAGGAACAGGCCAGGACCTGGACTAGACAAGTCAAAACCAGCACCAAGCCAGGACCAGACTAGGATGAAACCAAGACCTGGCCATGACCAGACCAGGACCAGAACCAGAACCAGACCAGAACCAGAACCAGACCAGATCCAGCAACAGGACCAGACCTGGACCAGACTGGGACCGGACCAGGAGCAGAGCAGGACCAGGCCCAGACCAGGACCAAGACCAGGCCAGGACCAGACCAGGAACAGACCAGAACCAGGACTAGGACCTGAACCAAAACCAGAACCAGAACCAGGACTAGGACCAGGACCAGGACCAGAACCAGAACCAGAACCAGAACCAGACCCAGAACCAGAACCAGACCAGGACCAAAACCAGAACCAGGAGCAGACCCAGACATGGACCAGACTAGGAACAGAGCCATGACCAGACCAGGACCAGGGGTGAGAGTAAGCCGGTACGGCCCAGTACTACGTAGCAAAATAAGAATTAGAGAGGGTACGCAGTACCGGGTGGAAGGAGGTCAGCTGTGTCCGGTCTTTGCAGCTTTAACACACATTAGAAAGCAGACACAGGACCGCAGGTCGCTCCTGTGAGAGAAAAAAAAATCTGAATCTAAAGCATGTGACCCAGGCAGTGCTTTATTAGAGTGCTTTGTTAGAAACTCTTCAAAATTTCTTGGCTACTGGAATGCTACTTGAGTCTGAAGATTGCAAATGTTTTACCCAGGTGCTCTTTAGGTTGGGGATCACGTAGGATACTAACAAAGACTGAGGCACTCAATAATTTCAAAAGTATTTAAAAAGCCTTTATTTCATGGGCTGTATTCAGTTTAAAAACTCCAACACGTTTCAGCCTCTCAGAGCCTTCGTCAGGGCATGTGCATCATTAAAAGAAACAAAATGGCTGCCAGAACTCTTTTATAGCTAAAGATCATGTGACCTGTTCACATGACCAATCCAAAGAGTAAATCCATAACAAGATAATCACACAAAATTATTGCAGAAACCACAAATAAGGAAAGTTAATGCATTTCAATATAAACAGAAAATAATCACAAAATAGTTACTAAAAAAACAACAACAAAAAAACAACAACAACCATGACACATAACTATGGAATCACAATGAAAAGTAATTCACAAAAAAAGGAGTAAAGTCAAGTTCTTCATTTAGACCTGGACATTGTGTTGCCTTTAGAGAATATATCCAATAGGATTCTCTTTGAAGAAGTTGCATTAGTCTATCTCCACCCCTTGTTGACACTTTAATGTGTTCAATGCCACAAATTTTCAAACTGTTGCAACTCTTGCCATGACCTGCTTCTTTATAATGTGATGCCATACTGTATTGGAGATCACTTGTTCTAATAGCATGTTTATGTTCAGCAAGCCTAACTTTCAATTTATGCTTAGTCCTTCCAATGTAGAAACATCCACATGGGCACTCCAACCTGTAGATTACATAAGAGGTATTGCAGTTAATGAATGATTTGATATCATATTTTCGACCTGTGTTTATATCTTTGAAATGATTTGTATTCACCACATTGTCACAGTGGTTGCAGTTGCCACACTTAAAGCTTCCAGCTTTTGGCCTGAGCCATGTTTTTTGCTATAGAGGAATAAGATGACTTTTTACCAGCTTATCACTTAGAGTAGGAGCTCTTCTGAAACAAATTGTGGGTGTTTGGTAGAGCTTCTCTAAGTACGCTGTCATTTCAGTGACATTTTAGTATATTCCAATTTCTCTTTATGATTTGTTTAATTGCACTGGCTTTATCACTGTATTGTGTGACAAAATGGACTTGATTAGAATCGTACTGTGGTTTCTCTTTATGGATTAACAACTGTTCTCTTTTTAAACCTTTGGCTTTTTGATATGCTTGTGACACATTGTGATGTTTATAGCCCCTTACTCTAAATCTTTTGGTCATATCTCTGGCATTTAGTTCAAAATCTTCCTCTGAGTCACAAATGTGTTTTAACCTCTGGAACTAAGGTTCCAAAGAGGGTAAGATATATTGTTGATTAGCCAGGGCGGGTGAAAACTGTCCGCCCTAAGAAGGGCATTTTGGTCAGTTGGCTTCCTAAATAAACAATACTAGCAGCAATGTGAAACTTAGCCTAGAATTTTCTCCATCTGAAATACATTTCCTTGACATAAATGTCTTCATGGATGATAATGGAGATATATAAAAAAAAATATTAAAAAAATTGTCCTCTCGCCCTCCACGGGCAGTTTCATCCATCCAAGCTCAGGTCCTCTACCAGAGGCCTGGGAGCTTGAGGGTTCTGCGCAGTATCTTTGCTGTTCCGAGGACTGCGCTCTTCTGGACTGAGATGTCTGATGTTTTTACTGGGATCTGCTGTAGCCACTCTTCCAGTTTGGGGGTTACTGCCTCGAGTGCTCCGATGACCACGGGCACCACTGTTGCCTTCACTTTCCAGGCCTTCTCAAGTTCTTCTTTGAGGCCTTGGTACTTCTCCAGTTTCTCGTGTTCCTTTTTCCTGATGTTACAATCGCTTGGTATTGCGATGTCAACCACAACGGCTTTCCTCTGCTGTTTGTCCATCACCACAATGTCCGCTTGGTTCGCCACAACCATGTTGTCTGTCTGGATCTGGAAATCCCACTTTCCCTTTGGAGGTGTTTCCCATCTTGACCTCGGGACTTCCAGACTGTACTCTGCACAGATGTTCCTGTACACTATACCAGCCACTTGGTTATGACGCTCCATGTATGCTTTCCCTGCCAGCATCTTACAGCCTGTAGTTATGTGCTGAATTGTCTCAGGGGCCTCTTTGCACAGTCTGCACCTGGGGTCTTGTCTTGTATGGTAGATCTTGGCCTCTATTGCTCTGGTGCTCAAGGCCTGCTCCTGTGCAGCCATGATCAATGCCTCTGTGCTGTCCTTCAGTCCAGCCCTTTCTAGCCATTGGTAGGATTTCTGGATATCAGCCACTTCAGTTATCACCATGGTTTAATGCTGAAACACATTCCCCAGCCGAGATCCTGATATTTAGCCAACTATAGACAAATATCAAATCTCCCTTTTGTTTCAAAAATCCTACAAAGAGTTGCAGTTATGTCGCCACCTACAGGACAATTGCTTATTTGAAGATTTTCAGCCAGGGTTTAGAGCCCACCACAGCACAGAAACTGCATTAGTTAGAATCACAAATGACTTGTTATTAAGTTCAGACAATGGACTGGCCTCAGTCCTGGTTCTGTTAGATCTCAGTGCAGCCTTTGACACCATTGACCACAGCATCTTACTCCAGAGATTAGACTGTGACATAGGGGTCAGAGGAGCGCCCCCTGCTGGTTTAAATCCTACTTATCTGATAGGTACCAGTTTGTCAGTGTAAATGAACATTCCTCACAGTGCAGTAAAGTTAGCTATGGCGTGCCACAAGGCTCAGTGCTTGGACCCATTCTGTTCATGCTTTACATGCTGCCTTTAGGAAACAGAATCAGAAAACATGGCATTAATTTTCACTGTTACGCAGACGATACACAGTTGTATTTATCAATTAAACCTGATCTGAATGACTGCGTAGAGAAACTTAGCGCCTGTGTGAGAGACATAAAGACCTGGATGACAATTAATTATCTCCTCCTAAACCCAGAAAAAACAGAGGTCATTATACTAGGCCCCAGAAAGCTGAGAGATGCTCTGTCTGACCAGAGTCTCCCTGGACGGTGTCAGTGTAGCCTCAAGTTCTACTGTGACAAACTTAGGAGTTTTATTTGACCAAGATTTATCATTTAAGGCTCATATAAACCAAGTGTCATGTTCCATGTCTGTGTCCTCTTTTCTGTGTTTGTTTCCCTTGTGTTTTATTTTGTAGTCTTGGTTTGTCCTCGTGTTTTTCTGATTTACTTCCTGCCTTTTGTGTTTCCCGCCTGTGTGATTGCCTGCCTCGCCTTAATGTGTTTCACCTGTGCCTCATCCTAGTGTGTATTTAAGCCCTGTGTCCTCCCCTGTTTGTGGTTGGTTCATTGTCATGTTATGTGTTCTTGTCTCGTCCTCGTCTCTGCGTGATTCCCAGTTCTTGTGTAAGTTTTTGTTTCTGTTTGCTCGGCCTTAGTTTTTTAGATTCTGAACTCTTTTAGTTTTGTTCTTGGGTTTTTTTCATATGGAGTATTATTTAGTTTATTAAAGTCTCATTTTTGCAGTTCTGCCTTTTTTGTGGGCCCCCCCTTGTTGTCCCTGTTACCTTGACACCAAGCCTGTAAAACAGCATTCTTTCACTTGGCAACATCGCCAAAATCAGAAATATTTTATCTAAAAGTGACAATGAAAAACTTGTCCATGTGTTTGTTACATCTAGGTTGGATTACTGTAACTCTCTGCTGGCAGCGTGCCCTAAAAACTCTTTAAAATGTTTTCAGCTTGTTCAAAATGCAGCAGCAAGATTATTAACAGGAACTAACAGGAGAGAACATATTACTCCTGTGCTAGCTTCACTTCACTGGCTTCCAGTTGGATTCAGAATTAGGTTTAAAATCCTTCTCCTGACTTACAAGGCTCCATCCTACATTAATGATGTTATAGAGCCATACCAACCAAGCAGACTGCAGAGTACTGCAGAGTACTGCAGAGTACTGCAGAGTACTGCAGAGTACTGCAGAGTACTGCAGAGTACTGCAGAGTACTGCAGAGTACTGCAGAGTACTGCAGAGTACTGCAGAGTACTGCGCTCACAAAATGCAGAGCTATTAGTGGTTCCCAGGGTTTCTAAAAGCACAGTTGGAGCTAAAGCCTTTAGTTACCAAGCTTCTGTTTAATGGAATCAGCTTCCAGCTCATCAAACTCAATCAAACTTTATTTATAAAGCACCTTTCATACAGTAATGCAGCACAAAGTGCTTTACATGGTTAAAAGCAAAACACACACACACACACACACACACACACACACACACACACACACACACACACACACACACACACACACACACACACACACACACACACACACACACACACACACACAAAACACACACACAAAAACACACACACAAACACAAAAACACACACACAAAAACACACACACAAAAACACAAAAACACACACACACACACACAAAAACACACACACACACACACACACACAAACACAAATACACACAAACAAATAAAAATACCAATGTCAGGCTGAGCATGGAGGAGCCAGGCAAGGAAACACTATCACAAGGAGCCGTCTGCACCGGGAGCCGCCCACAGAACACAGCCCCCAGGAACCGACCCGGGGCACACCACAAAGTTGCAGGCAGAGAAGCCACCCAACCCTGGCTGAAAGAACCCACAGGACAGAGCCACAGCAGCCACGGCCGATCACAGCCCCCGGTGCAGAGGGCCCCCTCCGAGGAAACACTGGAAATATAACCTAATAATGATATAAAAAAGAGTAAAAGAATAGAGTGAATAAGAGTGGGATAAAATAAAAATGTGAAAAGAATAAAATAATATAATAAAAACAAGAATGGAATAAAAAAAAATAAAATAAATGAGAATAAAATGAATAAATATCAGGTAAAAGCTAAATTAAAAAGGTGGATCTTGAGCCTGCTCTTAAAAACATTAATGTTCTCTGCAGCCCTGAGGTTCTCCAGCAGGCCTCGCAGGGTCCGCGAGGGTTTGTATGGTAAAAGCAAGTCAGAAAGATAAGAAGGCCCAAGACCATTAAGACATATAAAAACCAATAAAAGAACCTTAAAATTGATCCTGAAACACACAGGGAGCCAATGCAATGGTTCTAAAACCGGTGTAATTTGGGCCCGTCTTCTGGTCTTCATCAGCACACGGGCTGTGGAGTTTTGTAAATGTTGTAGAGGTGCAATACTCTTTTTGGGGAGACCAGAAAGCAGGGCATTACAGTAGTCAATACGACTGGTGATAAAAGCATGCATCAGCGTCTCCGTGTTGGCCCGAGAGAGAATGGGGCGGACTCTGGCTATGTTTTTCAGATGATAAAAACCTATTTTAGTAATATACTTAATATGTGGATTTAAACCAAGCTCAGAGTCAAAAATAACGCCCAGGTTTTTCACTTGTGGTGACGGATTTAAGGAAAATGCCTGTAATTTAGATAAGAGTTTCTCTCTCTGAGCCTCAGGACCGATGATTAAAACTTCAGTTTTGTCCTGGTTAAGGTGCAAAAAGTTTTCTGCCATCCAGGATTTAATATATAAAATACAGTTAAAAAGGGCATCCATTGGTCTTGTGTCATCATGAGACATGGAGATGTACAGCTGAGTATCATTAGTGGAACTGTGGAAATTTACTCCATGCCTCCTGATGACACTGCCAAGAGGGAGCGTATACAAATTAAAAAGAACAGGGCCTAAAACTGACCCTTGGGGCACACCACATGTCATTTTATGAATTTCTGAGGAGCATGTATCCAAACTTACCATAAATGTTCTGTCTGTGAGATAGGAGGTGAACCAGTTGTGAACAGCACCAGAGGATGAGCAGGTGTTTCAGTCTGTTTAAAAGAATAGTGTGGTCTACTGTATCAAAGGCTACACTAAGATCCAGTAGCACCAACACTGAGAGCTTCTGAGAGTCCCAGTTACATCTAAAATCATTTAAAACCTTCAGGAGAGCTGTCTCTGTGCTGTGGTTCACCCTAAATCCAGACTGATATCTCTCAAGGATATTAAAATTATTTTAAAAAATTATTGAGCTGAATAAAAACTAGTTTTTCTAAAATTTTTCTTTAAAATGGTAAGTTGGATACTGGTCTGTAGTTATTAAAATCATCACAATCCAAATTGCTCTTCTTCAGAAGGGGCCTCACCACCGCTGTTTTAAAGGCAGCAGGGAAGACCCCCATCTGAAGAGAGCAATTCATCATGTATAAATAAAATCCATAAAATGAAGTGGGAATTGGATCTAAAAGACATGTGGTGGGTTTCACTGTGGAGAAAACTTTATCAAGAACATCAGCATTAACCAGGACAAAACTGTCCAGTGTTTCCTCAGGTAAAAACAAGCACTCAGGAGTATCTAAAACCACATTTTGAGGAGATAAAATATTAGACTTAATAGCGTTGATTTTACCTCTGAAGTGGTCTGCAAAGCGCTCACAGAGAGAGTCTGTTGGGGTTCTTTGGGAGCTGTTAAAATCAGGGCTAAATAAATGATTGATGGTTGAAAAGAGGACCTTGAGATTATTTTTATTACTGATTATTTTTGCAAAGTATGTATTTCTTGAGTTCCTGAATGCATTATTGTAAATCTTAAGCTGCTCACAGTAAATTTGAAAATTTATTGCAATTTTATTTTTCCTCCATCTCCTTTCTGTCGCCCTGCAATTCCTTCTGAGTTTCTTAACTTCCTCATTTCTCCACGGGGGCATACGTTTTGTGTGATTCTTTTTTGTTGTGAGTGGAGCAACAGAGTCGAGGCTTGTCTTCAGTTTGCTGTTAAAATGCTCAAAGATAAAATCACAGGGTGCAGGTAAAATCACAGGAGGACATTTATCTAAAATCCTGATAAAATTTGCAGCCACTTCAGAGGTTAGATAGCGCTTCCTCACAGTTCTCACTGAGGTCTCCCGCTGAATAAAACCAGTGATGTTAAAAAACACACAGTAGTGGTCAGAGACAGCCAAGTCAACAACAGAGGACACACCAGCGGACAGGCCATAGGTAATGAGCAAATCCAAGGTGTGTCCTCTGTTGTGAGTCGGCTGCGTGACGTGTTGGGTAAAATCCATATAGTTAAGAATGTTTAAAAATTCCTTGGAAGCAGGGTCCAAAGGGTTGTCTATGTGTAATTAAAATCACCGGTTAAAATTATCATATTATAAGTTGTGTGTATGATTGTTAAAAATTCTGAAAATTCTTTGATAAAAGCAGCCCTTTCTTTAGGTGGTCTGTATATTGTAACACATAAAATAGGAGGGCTGCTAAAAACAATGGCATGATATTCAAAAGTGGTAAAATTCTCAAATAAAATCTGTTTGGTGGTGAATGTGTTATTGGTTAAAGATGCTGTACCACCACCTTTTCAACCATTTCTTATAGAAAAAGAATAATTAAAATTTGGTGGGCAGGCCTCAGTGAGAACGACTGGTGCATCCGTACCCAGCCATGTTTCAGTTAAAAATAAACAGTCAAGTTTGTGTTCTAAAATCAGGTCATTAACAATAAAAGATTTGTTTGACAGAGAGTGAATATTTAAAAGTGCCATATTAATGGAGACTGGTGATTCCTGGTGGTGATTGATATTTTTGAAGAGTTCTGAGGTTATTAATGTTTTTAGTGTTACTGAATTTATATGGAGAACTGTGATATTTATGTTGCTCTCTGTTAGTAATGATGACTGGTATTGATGCACTGACGATGGGAGAATTAGGTCCAAGACTGGTAGTTTGTGTAATAGTGACAGAAGTAGAACTGAAGTAGGAGCTGGGACCAGGGGGACATCATTCATTGACGGAATGGTCAGCAGTTGCAGCGGGGTTGGGGTAATGAGACCAGGATGGGATGTGGAAATGTTGTACGCCAAATGCCAGGTTGGCTGACAGCAGACGGTGGCCCCAGGTGTTGAGGTGGAGTCCATCGGCCCCAAAAAGATGTCTCCTGTCCCAGAAGGCATCAAAATTGTTAATGTAACCCACGCTGTGGGAACCGCAGACAGAGGAGAGCCAGGTGTTGAAAACCAGAAATGAAAACATTCACCTGGAATTGTCCAAGTAAGCTGAAGAGATGGAGGAAATCCAGCTTTAGCAGCTTAGACTGCTGTTTGCGGATATCGTTGGTGCCTACATAAATTATGACTCTATTTGCCTGTGGATGGGATTTTAGGATGTTTGGGATTTTGTCCGTTATGTCCTTAACAGTTGCACCCGGGAACGACAGCTCATGTTAGAGAGGCAGACACAGTCTCTACATTTAAGGCAGGGTACACCCTGGACAGGGGCCAGCTTGTCGCAGGGCTGACACAGAGATGAACACAGACAGACAACCATTCACTCTCACATTCATTCACTAGGGTCAATTTAGAGTCACCAATTCACCTAACACGATCACAAGATTTAGTCATGTAATTGTTTTTAGTTTTAGTCTGGTTTTGTCGACTAAATCTACAATGGATTTAGTTAAACCCAAATATGTATTTGTCTTTTATTTAATGTTACGACCCTGGCTCTAGGGGGCGCAACCGAGGAGAACACACCAGACAAAAAATAATAATAATCTTTATTTAACCAAACTGAATTAAATATGATCAAACTAAATTGGACCAAATTAAGTTTACTATGAACTAAGGATTAAAGCGTCATGTTATCTGACTAGGACAAGGACCAGGACCAGGCCAAGACCAGGACCAAGATCCCACCAGGACCAGACCAGGACCAACACCAGGCCAGGACCAAGACTGGACCAGGACCAGACCAGGACCAACACCAGGCCAGGACCAAGACTGGACCAGGACCAGACCAGGACCAACACCAGGCCAGGACCAGGACTGGACCAGGACCAGACCAGGACCAAGATCCCACCAGGACCAGACCAGGACCAACACCAGGCCAGGACCAGGACTGGACCAGGACCAGACCAAGACCAGGACCAAGATCCCACCAGGACCAGACCAGGACCAACACGAGGCCAGGACCAAGACTGGACCAGAACCAGACCAGGACCAAGATCCCACCAGGACCAGACCAGGACCAACACCAGGCCAGGACCAGACAGGGACCAGATCAGGACCAGGACCAAAACCAGAGCAAGAACCAGACAAAGACCAGGACAAGATCAGAACTAGAACCAGAAACAGGACCAGACCTGGACCAGAACAGGAACAGAACCAGACCAAGACCAGGACCAGACAAGGACCAGACCAGGACTAGCGAGCGGTCTGGTACTCAGAGAGACATTTAGGACTAAAACTCTCCCCAGCAGAGGAGGCTTCAATCCAGGACCAGGCCAAAACCAGGACTAGAGCAGGACTAGGTGAGGACCAGGCCATAACCAGACCAGGACCAGAACCAAACCAGGACCCAACCAGTACCACGCCAGGACCAAGACCAGATCAGACCAGATCCGACCAGACCAAGTCCAGGACCACAGCAGGACGAAACCAGGACCAGAGCCAGACCAGAACCAGACCAAGACCAAACCAAGACCAGAACTATACCAAAGCCAAGGCCGGGACCAGACCAGGACCAGACTAGGACCAGACCAGGACCAGAAACAGAACCAGCACCAGCACCAGACCAAGACCAAGACCAGATAAGGACCAGACCAGAACCAGAACCAGAACCAGGACCAGACAAAGACCAGGAACAGACCAGAACCAGAAAATGGACCAGACCTGGACCAGACTGGGACCAGACCAGGAACAGAGCAGGACCAGGCACAGACCAGGACCAAGACCAGGCCATGACCAGGGCCAGACCAGGACCAGACCAGGACCTGAACCAAAACCAAAACCAGAACCAGCAATAGGACGAGGACCAGGACCAGAACCAGCACCAGAACCACACCAGGACCAGACCAGGACCTGAATCAGAACCAGAACCACACCAGGACCAGACCAGGACCTGAACCAGAACCACACCAGGACCAGACCAGAACCAGAACCAGGAACAGGACCAGACCTGGACCAGGGGTGAGAGCAAGCCGGTACGGCCCGGTACTACGCAGCTGCATAAGAATTAGAGAGGGTACGCAGCACCGGGTGGAAGGAGGTCAGCTGTGTCCGGTCTTTGCAGCTTTAACACACATTAGAAAGCAGCCACAGACCGCGGTCGCTCGTATGAAAGAAAAACAAATCTGAGGCTAAAGCGTGTGACCCAGGCAGTGCTTTATCTCATCAGATCTGTGTCTGTGTGGTTTTTAGTGGCTTATGATCGCTCTGTGATTTAATGCACAGAGTGTCCCTCTCCCCTCTCATCATTCACTGATTCTCTGGCTTCCTTAAACAAACGCATTGAGCATGCACGTCTTAAACCCAACGCACACCGGGAGCACCGCGTCAGCACTGGAGAGGGCTTTAACATAAACAACATGGAGTTTAAAATCTATGTTTTATCTGTGAATAACCGGACAAAGTGACAGAAGTGGCCCAGGCTGTGTGAGGACAGACTGGGCTGTTCTGTTAGCGAGTTATTAGTGAGTTATTAGCGAGTTATTAGTGAGTTATTAGTGAGTTATTAGCGAGTTATTAGTGAGTTATTAGTGAGTTATTAGCGAGTTATTAGTGAGTTATTAGTGAGTTATTAGCGAGTTATTAGCGAGTTATTAGTGAGTTATTAGTGAGTTATTAGCGAGTTATTAGTGCGTTATTAGTGAGTTATTAGCGAGTTAGCAGCCGAAAGGAGTTTCCCCGAGCTCTGACTGCAGCAGGAGTTGGGAGCCGCTCCCTGTGTCCCCCCGAGCAGCAGCTACTGTCCCTCGGTGTTTACAGCTGTGTGTCTGTGTCACACGGAGCAGACCTTTGTTACTGCAGAAGTACTTTGTTACTGCAGAAGTACTTTGTTACTGCAGAAGTACTTTGTTACTGCAGAAGTACTTTGTTACTGCAGAAGTACGGGGGCCATGTGTTTTCAGCCACCGCCGTGCCCGGTGTGAGGGCTCTCATAGAAAACAATAGAGGCGTATTTTTTGAGGTGCGTCTGTGCGTCTGGTGTGTATTGGGCCCCAAACACACTGGCTGTGTCGGGCGCAGCAGCGAGTGTACTGCGTCACAGCTGCGTCGCTGCAATGCGAGGTTGTTCACCCTGGCTGCATGAGCAGTGCACTGCTGCAGCTCCTTCTTTACAGAAAAGCCATTCAGAAGTCAATATGAGAGCACAGCCACATATAACAGACCTATGGCGACTATATTTGAATAAAGAGACGTATGTTTACTCTCTGTAGACTGGACATTCCAAACGTGAGACTTTTACAGTACAAGTGAAAGTTCTCATTCACGGTCCATCAGAGCCAGAAACCCCCCAAACATTCAAAAAATGCATCAGGTATGGCTAGTGATCATTGTAGTTTCCAAAATGTAACAATATATTCTAATGTTGTGTGTATTTTGGATGAAAAACGCGACCCAGTGCCAGCCGCCAGCATCAAAATTGGGCGAGGGTTTGATTTTCTAGGAGATGGTGTCACAGCCCTGTTTGACGAGCCTCGCGTCTCTCGCTGCAGTGTGGCTCTGAGCTGAGCTGGGCCTGAAGTGAAAACGGTTCCTGACGCTGTCACCGCGCTGCAGTTACGCCTCCAGTGAGTTTGGGGCCTTGGCCTTTATAGGGTATGTTTGATTTGTTGTCAAACCCCGTATAAGCCATGTCTATATTTTTTATTTATAGTCAAGATTCATTCTCAACCACGTATCTGCTTTTTCTGCTATCAAAAATATATATGTAGGCATAATTTGTTATAGTACCAGCATAAGCAAAAATCTACTTTCACCCTGAATATATTAACAGTTATTCACATAACTATAGCATAAAGAACATAATATAACAAGTTCACCAAACTCACCATCTCACTCCTAATCGCTAAATCCTTTAAATTCTTCATCCTCGGTGTCGCTTCTGAACAACTCCGCCAACTCCGGAGGTAGACGAAGCGCCGCTTCCTCCTCTGCGTGGCTGTCGTCAGACTCAGCATCAGTTCCATTTCCAATTATTCCGCTCTTTCTCAGTTGTCTTTATAGCCTAAGTTGTTAGCGCTAATGTTTACATTTTAAATTGTCAGTGGTACAGGTGCAGCAGATGCTGGTACACAAGCCTTGAGCGCCCTCTGGTGGCTGTCAGTGTGAAAATAACCAACACCTGAAATATTTTAATATATAAGTCACACCTGAGTATACGTCGCACCCTGAGCCAGACGATGGAGAAAAGTGAGAGTTATAGTCTGGAAAATACAGTAAGTCATCAGTTTGTGTTGTATGGAGGATTTTAGGACCAGGCAAATAATAATAAAGGATTTAATAAAAGAACATTTAAATTACACTTTAAAGAGAGAATTATTAAATATATTTGCAATTTAATTTGTTAATCTTTAAATTAAAAGAGCAATTGTTAAAATATTTCCTAAACAACAATTTAATTGTTAATTTAAAAGTGAATTTAAAAATACAATTACTAATTCTGCAATTAATATTAACTTTAATAAACTGATTGCCAAAAGCCATTTTAAAAGATAAATAAGTAGTTTGATTTATAATTTTGATTAATAATACAAACTTTAACATGCAATTTAAAACAGCAATTTAAATGTTCTTTTATTAAATACTTTATTTTTATTTACTGGTCCTAAAAATCCTCCATACAACACAAACTGATGTCCCAAACTGTATTCTTGGTCTTGGTTTTGAGATTTTTATTTCTTTTTATTTTATTATTTTTTTTACAGTCTTGGTCTTGGATGTGGTGATCTCTGAGATTTGATTTACCAAATATTATCAAAAATGCTGTTCTTTATCGTTTTGGAGAAAAGGGAAGAAAAAGTTGAGAAACCGTCACCATGCCTTGTTTATTTTGTTGCTGCTTCAATTTATTTCTGTGTTTGTTTGTATAATCTTAAAGTATATTTTTAAATATTCTGGTAAAAGGCGAGGGGCCGGTCACATCAGTCCTGGTCCTGGTCCCAGTTTTGGCCCTGGCCCTGGTCCTGGCTCTGGCCCTGGTCCTGGCCCTGGTCTTGGCCCTGGTCCCGGTCCTGGCCCTGGTCCTGGCCTTGGTCCTGGCTCTGGTCCCGGTCCTGGCCCTGGTCCTGGTCTTGCTCCTGGCCCTGGTCCTGGTTCCAGTCTCAGTCCTGGTCCTGGTCTAACCCTCCAGTGTCTGAAGGCTGATGTTTGGTAATGTCTTCATTCTTCAGGCACTGTTTTCTTTGTGACTGAGACAGAGTTAATGTCAGTGATGTGGCGCCCTCTGGTGGATCCAGGCTGAAACCACAGCTCCAGTACTGAAGCATAGACCACTTTAGACTTTAGCCCTGGATTAGACCTGGTTTAGTCTTAATTTGAACATTTGTCTGGGTTAATCTCTGTTTTATTCCTTGTTTTAGACCTGGTTTTTTAGTCTTAATTTGAATATTTGTCAGGGTTAATCTCTCTTTTATTCCTTGTTAAAAAAATAAAAAAAAATGTCATTTTTAAACTTGCAAAGAAATTTGTATATGTTTATATACTTTTTCCCCCCATGAATGCCATTATCCACTTCAGTCCTCATCACACATATCAAATATGTATTTTTGGCAAATTATAACCACTAAATGCCAGTTTTAGCATGGAAAGTCACTGTGTTCTTGGTAAGCAAGTTGCTTTTTTTTCTTTTACATCCAAGACAATTTAGTTTTGGGAGGTGGGAATTATCTAAGCCTGGCAGAGTCAAAAATTTTATTTTAAAGTCACTTTTAAATGACTTCACATTAACAGTATGGGTGAAATCAAAATGGCTCCTGTGTAAACAAAGCCAGACTTTCCCAGGATTTTGTTTAGGATTTCCTAAGTGGGGAATAATTTGATGTCCTGCAACTTTCCTCATGTTTTTATTCCTGGAAGGAGTGAGTTTATGAGTCCTGCAGTGTGTAATAATATATGATAGCATAAATATGGTGACGTTGACAGTCGGTGGTAGCTTTACAGAACAAAATATATTAGGAAAACAATAAAACATTGAAGAGATTTCAGCTTCAGTGGATAAAAAATAAACAAAAATGTGGAAGTCAAACAGCAATTTCAAGGTATTTTTTTTTTTTTAATGGGAGTCAATGGAAGTGCTGTTGACTCCCAATCAAAATGCATTTTTGATTGGGAGTAATAAGTGTTTGTTGCTGCACACACTTACATACACACACACACTCACACACATTAAATCCTAATCACACACATGTAAACAACACTATCACAGCCCCAACACAAATGGAGCTCATAAACAAAAACTTGAAACTGAAAGTTCCTGTTTTAATGTTGAACTCTGAAAAATACAGAAATGTATTCCAAAATTGATATTTATTTTAAACCAAATTTGCAGATCTATTATTTTCATGCTCATTTTTTATATTTTTTTTTTACAGTTACAAATATTATTTTTTGGGTTTCAGATTTTTTCTTTTGTTTTTTTTACTTTCATCTTTTTTCAGTTTCAAGTGTTTGAGCCTGTTCTGGCCACAGTGAGAGTGACAGCCTGGGAACGACGACGATGGTTCTGCCACCTTCACGGTGCCTTCAGGGAACGTGGCTGCACCGTTTATTCAAGTTTTTTGAGGTGAAAACAACGAGGCTTTGACACTCCTCATCTTTTAAAAGCCTTTTAGAGCTACATTTTGCATCAAATACAACCTAGAGGTCATAATTTACTAATTTTCTAAAGTTCAAAAGCCACACTGGAAAAGTGCGTTTCCCACCTCTACGTACGACTTGAAAGCAATGCCGGGAATACTGCAGTCATGGCGTCCAGCTCCGCAGCCCGCTGGGCGCTCAGAGAGACTCTGGCTGTGTCCCAAAGCCCAGATGCCTTGCCTTGATGACATCACAGGAAGCATCTCCTGTCGCCCAAGGCCTGTCCCATATACATAAAATGAACTTTAATGAAAGTTTGTCTGTTTGTTTATTACGATCCCCATTACTACTCTTCCTGGGGTCCTCATCATAAAAATCACATTTGCAACATTCAATACCACACAGAGGTTGCAAAACACACAAAAACATCACTCACTTTTAGAATTCACAAAAGAAGTACAAAAAGAGTCACAAATACATCCAATTATATTTTCATTACATTGTGTTATATAGAGGGTCTGGTTAGATCCAGAGGGTCTGGAGACTGGCGGTTACATCCATACCTCCTCACACTGGACAAGTGCCAAGAGTGCTTTAAAAATTAGTTTTTTATTCAGTGGGGAGACTGGCACTCTATGCAGCATGTGTTTAGAGAGGTTAACAGCACCATCAAGAGAGACAGAATCAGTCAGGCTTATAAGGGTGTTAGGACACGGACCAAACGATTCTTCCTGGCCATCAGGACATACCTGAAGGTGCATGGGGTGTTTGCCACCGGCCCTAGAATCTTGGGCATTACAGAGATTATTCTACATGGATTGAAGGAGGCAGAGAGTGTCGAGGAGAAAATCAGCCAGATGTATGAAACGTTGGTGGGTGATGACGTTCTAACAAACGGCCTGCTGCGTGTGATTTCAAATGTGTGGAAATGGTCTGAGTGATGTATGTGCTTATGCCCTACTCATTACTAAATAAATAAAAAGCTTGTTTCAATCTAAAATTTGTCATTTGTGTCATTCTACGGCAATGGAAAACACGTTAGAGAAAAGTGTGGTCAAGCTCCATGATGCTGCCAAAAAGTTGGGTGTGTCAACTAGTTTAAAAAATGTGAAGGAATACTTATTGGCACAGGATGCATATACGCTTCATGCCAGAGCTGCAAGACACTTTCCTAGGAATAGGGTTTTAGTGAGTGGTGTTGACAAACAATTTCAGGCTGATCTGGTTGGCATGACTGAATATTCTAAAGAAATGTGGGTTAGATGTCTTAAGTCAAAGACGGGACCTGCTGTAACAAATGCTTTTAAAGACATTTTGGTGGAGGGGCGTGTCCCAATAAAACTTTAAACGGATGCGGGCACAGAGTTTTATAATAAGCATTTCAAATGTCTATTGGATCAGTATAAAATTAGTCATTTCTCCACCGCGAATGAGACAAAAGCAAATATAGTGGACCGCTTTAACAGGACATTTAAAACTCATATGTAGCATTATTTAACTTCTGTAAATTTAAGGAGGTATAAGAATAATAATAAGAAGAAGAATAAGAAAACCTTTTTAGTCCCTCAGTGAGGAAATTGCATTGTTGCAACAGCATCAGTACAGTTAGCAGTAGCACACAGTGGTATCACACAAGAGGACAAAGTGTATCAGAGACCAGTCTGGCCAAAGATAATTAACAAAAAAACTAAACTACAAGCAGAGCTAAATAAACTAAATTAGAATATAAGCAATTAAATACACTATAATAAATATGTACAGTATATAGTCTGACAGAGTATGGATATTCAAAGTACCATAAGTAAAGAGTGTGCATTGTGAATAGGTGCTTCAAGTAAAAAAAAAAAAAAAAATTATGGCACATAATAATATAAATATTGCACAGGTTTCCAGAAAGTGCTGACAGTTAAAACAATATTGCACAGGTGAATGGATTACAGTCAGGAGTGTTCATTGTAGAGTCTGACAGCTGCAGGAAGGAAAGACCTGCGGTATCTCTCCTTCACACAGCGAGGGTGGAGCAGTCTGTACCTGAAGCTGCTCTCCAGTGCAGACAAGACGTCCTGCAGGGGATGTGACTCCTGGTCCAGCATGGATGTCAGTTTTGCCAGGACCCTTCTCTCGCCCACCTCCCGCACTGAGTCCAGAGGACAGCCCAGGACAGAGCTGGACTTCCTGATGACTTTGTCCAGCTTCTTCCTCTCTCTCTCTGTGTTGCTTCTGCTCCAGCAGACCACACCGTACAGGAGGCTGATGCCACCACAGAGTCATAGAAGGTCCTCAGGAGTGTCCCCTTCACTCCAAAAGACCGCAGTCTCCTCAGGAGGTAGAGCCTGCTCTGACCCTTCCTGTACAGCGCGTCTGTGTTGTGAGTCCAGTCCAGTTTATTGTTCAGGTGAACACCCAGGTACTTATAAGAGTCCACTCTCTCAATGTCCGTTCCCTGGATGTTAATCAGTGAGGGGACGGCAGACCGGCGTCTGCAAAAATCCACCACCATCTCCTTGGTTTTTCCCGCATTGATCAGGAGGTGGTTTTGCTGACACCAGTCCACAAAGTTCTGTGTCAGTCCTCTGTGCTCCACGTCGTCATCCTCAGTGATCAGGCCGACAATCGCTGAGTCATCAGAGAACTTCTGCAGAACACAGCTGTCCGTGTTGTGTCTGAAGTCTGCAGTGTAGAGGGTGAAGAGGAAGGGGGCCCCCACACACAGTGCCGGGCTCTCACAAACTGTGGCCGGTTTGTGAGATAGTGCAGAATCCACTCTGCCAGATGAAGGTCCACCCCAGCCCTCTCCAGTTTGTCTTTCAGAAGCATCGGCTGAATGGTGTTGAAGGCACTGGAGAAATAAAAAAACATAATTCTCACAGTGCTGCCGGGCTTATCCAGGTGAGCCAGAGCACAATGTAACAGGAAGATGACCACATCTTCCACTCCGATGCCAGGTCGGACGGCGAATTGCAGCGGATCCATTGAGGGTCCCACCGTGGAGCGGAGGTGTCCCAGGATCAGTCTCTCTGGTGTCTTCATCAGGTGGGATGTGAGAGCCACCGGCCTGTAGCTGCTGAGGTCCCTAGTGTGCGATGTCTTTGGCACTGGTACCACACAGGAGGTCTTCCAGAGCTGTGGTACCACCCTCAGCTTGAGGCTCAGGTTGAAGACCTGCTCCATAACTCCACACAGTTCATCTGCGCAGGACTTAAGGAGCCTGGAGCTGATGCCGTCTGGTCCAGCTGCTTTCTTCGCCTTGATCTTCCTCAGCTCTTTTCCCACCTGGGCTGCTGTAAAGGAGAGGGGTGGGCAGGGGGGCTCTGTGCTGGGGGGGTGGCTGAGTCCAGAGAGGTGTGAAGTGGTCCGATGGTGAAGTGAGCCAGAGGTGTGAAGGGCTGTGGCTGTGGGGGGTAGTCCAAGTGTCAAGGTGTTGGAATGCAGCTGATTGAGGGGAGGAGTGGGTGTTTGATCAAACCTATTGAAATGCAGGTTTAGATTGTTGGCCCACTTCAGGTCCCCCTCTGCCTGTGAGTGGGGCTTCTCCACACCCCACTGATGTTCTGCTGCTGCACCTGCTCCTCCATCTTCCTCTTGCAGCCGACCTTTCCCTCCCTGATCTTCCTCCTCAGCTCCTTCTTTACAGACCGCAGCTCCTCTTTGTCCCCTGATTTGAAGGCTCTCTTCTTCTCCTTCAAGAGAGCCTTAATATCAGGGGTAATCCACGGCTTGTTGTTAGCAAAACACCGTACCATCCTGGAGGGAACAATGTTCTCAAAACAGAAGTTTATGTAGTCTGTGATGCAGTCTGTGATGGCATTGATGTCTTCCCCATGTGGGCCACAGAGTTCCGTCCACACAGTGGTGTTGAAGCAGTCCTTGAGAGCCTCCTCGCTCTCAACAGTCCACCTCCTCACTGTACGTGGGACCACAGCCTGTCTGTGTACAACAGGTTTGTTCACAGGCTGGAGATGTATGATGTTGTGATCAGCTTTCCCCAGGGGAGGGGGGGATACAGAATATGCCTCCTTGGTGTTGGCATAAAACAAGTCCAGTATTTTATTGTGGGGCAGGTGACATACTGTGTGTATGTGGGCAGAACAGATGAGGGAGAAGCATGGTTGAAGTCTCCAGAGATGAGGAAGAGGGCCTGTGAGTGCTGTGTCTGCAGCCTGCTGGTGACCGAGAGCAGAGCGTCAGAGGCTGTGTCCGCGTAAGCAGAAGGGGGCACGTACACCGCTATCACAATAACATGTGTGAACTCCTGTGGCAGATAATATGGCCTCATGCTAACCACTAATAGTTCAATGTCTCTGTTGCACAGTTGCTCTTTAACTGTGCAGTGTCCTGGTTTACACCATCGCACATTCACAAACACAGCCAGTCCCCCTCCTTTCCTCTTACCGCTGTCCCCCGTCCTGTCCGCCCGCAGCAGATGAAAGTTGTCCAAAAAGACAGTAGAGTCCGGGATAAGCGGTGTGAGCCAGGTCTCCTTAAAGAGAAGGACGCTCCCGCTGATGTCTTGTGAGCGCCGCCAGCTCGTCCGTCTTATTGGGAAGAGATCTTACGTTTCCCATGATGATGGAGGGGAGGACAGGTCTGAAGCGTCTCTTCTTTTCACAAAGTTTTGTCCCGGCGCAGCGTCCACGGCGACTCTTCTGTAGCAGCTCCGCGGGGATCACATGTCTGTCCCTGGGGAACACTACAGCACGAATGAATCCAAGCCATGAATCCAAGAAAAAATGGCAGATTTGTGTAAAAGGAAAATAATAAGTTAAAATACTAGAAAAGAAGGAAACAGGTAAGAGCTGTTGCAACCAGCAGCCAGCTCTGACCAGCACCGGAAGTGAGTATATCGATGTTGTCCAGGATCTGGTCCATGCCTATAACAACTCATACTATAGGATCATCAAAATGATGCCGTCAGCAGTGAATAAAGATAATGAGAGGACAGTTTTTAACAATATATACAAGTCAAAGGGTCGAGAAACTGTGGGTTTTAAATTTAATATAGGTGACACAGTGAGAACATCTAAATTGAGGGGTGTGTTTAGAAAGGGATATGAGCAGACACACACAGATGATATTAACAGAGTTTATTTAACTGGCGCAGAAAGTTCTAGTCTAACTTTTAAAAGATGGTTAGCTGAAATTCTAGGTTTTAAACCAGACAAGGTATCCATAATCCACCCTGAAACAGTTTATGGGAAACAGGTTACAGCGCCGCACCCTGCTGATATTCACAGCAGTAGCTATAATATATTTATCTATAGTGACGTGGATTATCAACTGGTGGGCGACAGCCATGTACCACTCCTCAGGTGTATAAATGTCGCAGACGAGTCACACACCATGTGTTTTGCAGTTTGTTTAGAATGGTATTCCCGCTGTTTAGGACTGGATATAACATATTCAAACCTCATCTGAAAACAGCTGCAAAGAACATTGCAGGAGCTGTTGTAACAAAGCTCACAACTAGTGCACTCTCCAATAAGCAAGAGGGGAGTGGCCTGATGGTGTACACACCGAGACCGAGAAAAAGACCACCCAGCACGTGTAAAACACATGTCCCTAAAAGATGTAAAGAATCAGTCAAAACGGGTAATCCGGCCAGAAAGAGATCATCATCCAGAGGGAGCAGACCTGGTAAATGCCGTACTGCCTTCGTCAAAGATATATTCTAGAAAAAAATGGCTCTCATAGACAGCCAGTCTGAGGAATGTGTCAAGACAGAGCTGGACCTGTTTACAGTTCCATACACACAAACATCAATTGAAAGATCTTCATACGTAGAAATACCACCAATTTCAGCAATAACTGACACAGGATCTATTGAGTTTCACATATCAGGCAGCGGTGAAGATTACCTGGACCTGAACAATACACATCTGTTTCTGCGTGTTAGGATTGTAAATGCAGATGGTTCATCCCTGGCACCTAACGCGGATGTCGGTTTGGTGAACTACCTGACATGTTCTCTCTTTTCACAAGTTGACATCATAACTCAGAACACAGTCTTCCAACACCTACCCATATCGTGGGATAATTGAGTGTCTGATAAATTATGGAAAAGACACATTGGATATGCAGTTCAGTACTGCATTGTTTTGTAAGGACACGAGCGGGGAAATGAATGCAGCGTCGGTGACTGGAAATAAAAGACAGGAGGAGAGGGCCAGGTACATAGAAATCAGTTGTATAGTAGAGCTAATAGGCCCTATACATGCTAATTTGTTTTTTTTTTTTCAAGAAAAACTTTAGTTTAATGATTTAGACTTATCTTTAAAGTTTATCTGTTCAAAAAATGAGTTTGCATTGATGAGACCCGCAAACAATGATTACAGAGTCAAGATCATGTTGGCCAGTCTGTTTGTCCAAAAGGTTACAGTCTCCCCTGCTGTCAGACTGGCACACAGCAGAGCTCTCCAGCACACCAACGCCAAGTATGGTATAGACAGAGTGGCACTGAAAACATTCTCCATCCCATCTGGAACAAGAATGTGCAATCAGGAGAATCTCTACATGGGTCAGATCCACATATTTGTCATTTTAGGATTTTTATTTATTTATTTGCATTTATTTGAAATAGGACAGTGCACATTCATCAACAAATCAGCAGTGAGCATCAATGTAAATATGCCAGAGTTACCACAGTAGCTAAATTTCATCCGTTGTCCTAGGGCAGGTACCATAAAACCACAAAATACAGATTACATCACATATCGTCACACAATATCAGACATATTACACAGACAAAGACCAGGTACATTAGACAGCAGTCACATAGAAGTTAAAATCCACCGTGATCAATTATAATGTCAATCATAATGAGAAAATAATTTACATATGGGTACATTGCTGGTTTGATTTCAAATATTGTTTTAGGTATTTTTTAAAAATTAAGTAGTTGTCACAGTTCCTAACATGGGCTGGCAGTGTATTCCATGACCGTGTCCCTCTAATAGACACTACAGTTTGGCTAAATATAGTCCTGCACCATTGTACATTGCAGTCTCCTCTGGTTAATGCTCTAGTGTTCACTCTATCATAATTTTTTTATGTATAAAGTCCTTTAATGGTGGAGGTGCAAGCCCATTCAAAACTTTAAAAATGAGACAGACATCCAAATATACCTGATAACTGTTGAGGCCTAGAATATTATACTTACTTAAAATATTACAGTAATAAAAATGTATAGGCTTCCTGTCTAGGGTCTTCAGTGTTTTCTTGAAGAGAGACTTGATGGGTTTTAAGGTGCTTTCTGTCGCATGAGACCAGGTTGTGTAACAGTAAGTTATGTGAGTAAATATCATAGCATGCATATAAGCCTTTGCTGACTCAACAGTAAGAAAAGGTCTTATATGTTGAAAGTTTGATAAGTTAAATTTTATAACATTTGAGATTTTTTTCACATGTTGCTTAAATGTTAAATTTGAATCAAAGACCACACCAAGATACTTGAATTGTTCTACCACATTTAGTCTCTCTCCACTGACTAAGACAGATGGCTCTGGCCCCTCTGCTGGCTGCCGTAAAAAACACATGCAGACCGTTTTTGTTGTATTCGGATGTAAACATGAGCTTTGGAGCCAATGAGACACTGGTACCATTGCCCCAGAAAGTATTGCAGCAGCTTCTTGTTTCGTTTTTGCATGAGCATACAATACCGTGTCATCAGCATATAGTTGTATTTTGATATCTGAACAAATCTTTGGTAAGTTATTAACATAAAGACTGAATAAAATTGGTCCCAGTATTGAACCTTGTGGGACTCCAGCCGAACAAGTAAGATGAGATGACTGCGACAGCTTGTGTTCTATCTGACAAATATGATTTCATCCAGCAGTGAGCACTTTTAGAGAAATTAGTTAGTAGTAATAAGTTACTTTAGCAAGAAGCACATCATGGTTAATAGTATCAAAGGCTCATTTCAAGTCAAGAAAAACAGCACCAACAAAGCCACCCTGGTCTAACAGACATTTGTCGATAATGAGGCATACATTGTAAGCTACACCAAAAACCCATTTAATTTTGAACACTATGACACAGAGTTTTGGGGCTGTATGTGGCTGGACATCCCTACCCTGCTAAGCCATTTCAGCCTTATTTTCAGAGGGGTCAGTACGCTAGACAGTATTACAATATGGGGCCATACTGCCTTGTGGATGCCCGATCCTGTCAGACCTCGGAAGCTAAGCAGGGTAGGGCCTGGTCAGTACCTGGATGGGAGACCGCTGGGGAATACCAGGAAGCTGGTGTGAATATGATTGAGTGGTTGGTGGTGGTCGGAAGGTCAGTTGGCGCAGATGTGTGCAGCCGCGCTTCTGTCAGTTACCGGAGGGGAAACTGTGGCTACAAATTAACGTCAATGTATGTGTGTGAGTATGTGTGTGGGGGCAGCGGCTGCAGCGCCTCCTACCGCACAGGCAGAGGTTTGCACTTGATCTTTATTCTTCAGGCTCGAGGACTAGTGGTTAGCTCGCCATCCATAGAAAAGAACCTGGCCTGCACAAAACAGGACCAATCAATAAGTTACTGGGTTAACATTACTTTTACAGATGATAATAAAAGTTAAAATACTTTTATCTATACCATGTACTTGAATACTACATAGCAATATGTAGTTCAACAAGAGTACTCTTTCATCATCATAAATACATCATTCAATATTGTACAATATCAAAAACACAATTCAATACAAAATAGTGTTTGACCATTCCAATAACTTTAGTTGCACAGTAGCAATTAACACTACCAAATAGAAACACAACATTCATATTAACTCAGTGCTTGCCCATATAGTAGTGTTAGCAGTGGGCTAAGGCAAACAATTTCACGAATGAATACAGCCAGCGCCAGCACCAGCTGAATCATTCACGTAAAGGACATACGGCAGAAGTCCCGCATGAGGTCTCGCGATACATAGATAAAGTCTCGCGATAGTTTAGACTTAGAGTAGAGAGCCGTGAGCCATGAAATAAAGGAGAGACCAGACCCGCAGCAGAAAATAGCTGGGTTACAAATATGTCACACATTCACACAAAAAGCTAATAATAATGCCCAAATTTTTTTTTTTTTTTTTTTTTTTTTTTTATTTGAAAGGGACAGGACAAAAAAACATTGTTACAGTTTCAGATGCAACCAATGCCATGTCCACAGGCCATCGAGCTAACAGCTAATTTGCAGACCAAGTCCCTGAGACAAAACAAACAGTAACAATTAGACAGAGACACAAACATTAAAACATACAATATATATAATACAGAATATTTACAACAAAACACTGGTAGAGATGCAACTCTAATGTCCACAGAATTGATTGGATTTAAGCCATTGTTTTACTCCACAAGTAAATTGTTTTAGATCTGGGAGAGCTTTTAATTCGGCAGATATGGTGTTCCAGATCTGAGGGCCTTTTACTGTGAATGAGCTCTGGCCAAATGTAGTCCTACATTTGGCTGGTCTACAGTCACCGCTGGCAGCGCCACTTGTGGTGACGCCTCGGGTTTGATATTTTTGAATTGTGTTGCTTATGATCTCTGGGGCAAGACCATTATTACATTTAAAAATTAACTTTAACAAAGAACACTTTATAAAATTTTCAAAACTTAATAAATTGTGCTTTTCTTGAATTCTACAGTAATGCCATTTCATTGGCTTTGGTCCAGCACTTTTAAAGCATGTTTATAAAGAGAAACTACACTGTTCATTGCTGACTGGTTAGCCTGGCTCCAGACAGTGATACAATAGGAAAAATGGGATAAAATAATTGCATGAAAATATAATTTAGCCGCATTTATTGATAAACAAGATCTTATAAGACAAAAACAGTTCATATTAGTCCTAACCGTCTTTGTTATTTTCTTTATATGGGCGTCAAATTTTAAATGTGAATCTAAAACCACTCCCAGCTATTTAAATTCATCAACTTTATGGATTGGTTGACAATTAATTTGTATCCGGAAGCTATCTGTGGGTTTTTGTCGTAATGAAAAGCACATTGAAACAGTTTTGGAACAATTTAAAGACAAACAATTATCTTCAAGCCACTGAGAGACACTGACCATCTGCCTGTTCAACAGCTCTGCAGCCTCATCTGGAGTCTTTGCTGAGACATAGATGACCGCGTCATCAGCGTACAGCTGGCACTCAGCCTCTGTGCAGATGTTTGGGAGTTCATTGATGTAGAGACAGAACAGCAATGGACCCAGGATTGAACCTTGTGGTATCCCCATTTTATATTCACGAGGAGCCGATATAGTGCCATTGATTTTTACACTCTGTATCCTAGACTCCAGATATGATGTAAACCAGCTGAGAGCTTGTTGAGAAAAATGTAATTTTTTAAGTTTATGCAAAAGTATGCCATGGTTGACAGTATCAAAGGCCTTTCTTAGGTCCAAAAATACTGCTCCAACCACATTCCTCTTGTCCAAATATTTTTGGATAGTGTCTGTTAAGTAACAGGTGGCCATTTCAGTTGAGTATTTTGGTCTAAAGCCAAACTGTTTAGGATGAAAAATTTTGTTCTGCTCCAAATAATCAATTAATTGTGTTGCTATGGTTTTTTCTATTACCTTTGAAATTATTGGAAGAATTGAAATTGGCCTGTAGTTACAGGGTTGGTCAGGGTCTCCAGATTTAAAAAATTGGGCTTATAAGACCTTGTTTTAATTTTTGAGGAAATTCCCCGCTGGTGATTGACAGATTAACCAGATGGGTGATAGGACCTATTAGCGTGTCTTTATGGTCCTTTATGAAGTCAGAGTCTAACCCAAATATATCTTTGGCCTTAGAATGTTTTAGGTTATTGATTATTTGTTTAATACTGATTTCATTAATTTGTGTAATAGAAAATGTGTTTGCTGTGCAGCTTAGCTGTATTTCGGGGAGTTCTACTGGCTTGAAACATGCCGCCATTTGTTCCACTGATGCCACAAAATAGGTATTAAGTGAGGTGGCAATTTCCATGGGCTCAGTGCACAGCTTACCATCAATATTTAGTTGTGTTGGGCCTTTATGCAGTTGTTTGGCTTCTTGTCTGGTCAATCTATGTATGTGTTTCCAAAGACAAGAGCTATTCCCCCCAGATTCTTCCATCAAATGCATGAAATAAGCAGTTTTAGCTTTTCTTATTTCACTGACTATTTCTAAGACTTTTAAAAATGACATTATCAGTATATAGTTTTGTTGCAACTGATTTCTTAAATGCAAGATCCCTTTTTTTCATTAGTTGACATATTTCATTATCAATCCAAGGTATAGACTGACGTTTTTTCCTCAATTTAATTGGCGTTATGTATTTCTGAATTACTTGTGCTACACTATCTGTGAGCGTATTGCAACATTTATTCAAGTTATGCATTTGTAAGACTGAATCCCAGTTAATGTTACACATAATTTTCAAGATGGGGCAAATCCTTTTTCCGAATTCCTTTTATTGTCTGTTGAGTTGTGAAAAATGCACTGCAGACGTTTCTTTGTCAGTTTTCTAGAGATTAATGTTAAAGATATTAGGGAGGATTTTTTTCGACTGCTGAGAAACCAGCGACTGTTTGTCCTTTTTTGAATACTGCGCATGCGTCAGGTCCTCCCCCGCCCTTCACTGTTCCTTTCCAAGGAACTCCTCCACAGCGACGTGCACGAGCGTTGGAACACGAGTGTTTGTTTACAGCAAGCATCAGCAGAGATTCACCTAAACCTAGACCTGCATTGTTTGTTTGCGCGACCTTTGACCTAGTTCCCCACACAGACCCAGTCACATGCACAGTCCCTAAATGTGAGCAAAAATATATCCTCCTGCTCTTGGTAGCATTAGCAAACTGACGTTGCTGTACAGTTGAAAAGGTTCAACAGATAAAGAAAAAAGGCATTTTTTTCAAACGATAAGATAAACGTTACCTGTCCAGCAGAAACTTGGCGACCAATGCATCGGTCTGAAGCCCTTTCTGTTCCTACAGCGCATGCCATCCTTATTCTGCTCTTAAACAGTTTTTCTCCTCCTCCTCTGGTTCACTTCAAAAACAGTTTTCCTTTTGTGACCTCCCGGTTCACGGTTTTCCTCAGCCATTGTGCTCTTTGAAGTCAGGCTGTCCACGCTACAATGTTAACACCGCTAATGCGGCGCTAATGCCAGGCTACATAAACATAGTGTATACGCATGCACAAGAACGCGCACTATCGCCGAAACCAGGAAGATGAACGAATGAATGGCAAGTCCGTGGAACAATGGTTAACGTACTCATGACGAAAACAATTGGATGAGGTTTTTTAAGTCCCACAGAGTCCACAGTTTATTAATATTATTATTATTATATTTTCTAATACACCAATTTATAAGCCTTATACAGGGCAATGAAGGTAGTTTTAATAAATATTGCAAAAAATGAATTTATAAAGATCCTCCCTAATACCTTTAAGTTGTGATCCGAGAGGCCTGTCATCAGATTATATGTTCTTGTCACACGCTCTGGTTTATTAGTAAATATTAGGTCTATAAGTGTTTTACTTGTTCTCGTTAGTCTTGTTGGGCCTTCAGTTAATTGATGTAATTTATATTTTGATGTTACTGCTTTTAACTTTTGTTTACCATGTTTGTCTAACCAATTTATATTAAAATCCCCCAATATAATTAACTCACTGTCATATTTTAACTTTCAACAATTCATCCAAATTATGGTAAAAAGACACATTATAGGAAGGTGGATTATATAAAATTACAATATTAAAATTCATTCTTGGTGACAAGATAACCTTTAAGATTAAACATTTTATATTGCAAGAGTCAACTTTAATTTCTGTACATTTAAGTTTTTCTAACATATGTCAAAACACCCCCTCCTTTTCCCATTTGTCTGTCTTTATGGAAACAAGCATATCCTGGGATATCAATCATATTTGTGGGAATATTAGGATTTAACCACGTTTCACTTAAAGCTAGAAAGTCCAGGTTTGAGTCTGTAAGTAAGTGTTCAACTTGATCCCGCTTGGAAACTAGACTTCTTATATTTAAGTGGCCTCCGAGAATTCCCCTCGGCTTACAGTTATGATCCCAAATTACTTTGGCGTGGTTAACAGTTTGGAAGTACCTGTATTTCTGTTGTGTTTGTGCTGCCCGGGGTTGCTTGCACTGCTGACTGTCCGAACTTTGAGGAGCACCCGCGGCGGTCTGTAGAGTCATGCGACCATCACCGCGAGCCCCAGGGTCATCGAAGTCCACTGGACCTCCGGTTAAGCGTTGAGTAACCAGGCCGCTCCGCACGGACTCCGTCTCGCCGACAGACATACCGGCGGTAGCAGATGTTAGCCTAGCTCTCCCGGAACCACACCCGGCCATTCCACCGGAGGCACCGGTGTCACAAGCGCCAGTCGTAAGCCCGGCGCGCGCACAGCCACCACCGACCACGGGGAACCCAGAGAACACACCCGCCACCGGACCGACGCCATAGCCACAGAAACCGGGCCCTGACACTGCAGGCTCCGAGGAAGGGAACACCTCACCGGCAGCGCCTCCAGCGCCACAGGGAACGCACGCCGCCACTGTAGATGGAAACAAAAGCTGCTGAGGTGGGTCGGCTAGGCTAATGGAACTGTTGTCAAAGTTGTCGTGCTGGATAGTATTCAATGAATACTCTACTGCTGGTGTAGCTTTTGGACCAGGATTCAACTCTATATCACCCGCCAATAGCAGCACAATGGCTAGTTGAAGTAGTCTCAGATTTGGCTTATTTGTCTCTCCTTGTGCGTAATTGGAACAATCTCAGCTTTCCCATTGTATAGAAGTTTGGAGTAGATGAGATGTTGGTTCTGCGAACCCATCAAGCAGACGCTATTGTTGTTTCTTTGCATATATTGATGTCTCATTAGAATCAGGAATATTGTTGTATAGTAAAATACTGCAGACCAGCCATGTAGTAGTTGTTTGGAGAGCTTTAGTGGTGAGCACACAGCACCTGCCCAGCTGTGCGCACGCACCGCAGCCATCTAGAGCTGCTATTCTGCTATTTGGAAAATATGTATCCTTTTTAACATAGCATTATTCTGTACTGGAAATTGTAAACAGGATCACCACAAGGTTGATGGTTCAAACCCCACTCTCACCACTGCATACTTTTGTTGTGTCCTTGGGCAAGATACTTAACCCACCTTGCCTCCAGTGTCTGTGCAGACTGGTGTATGAATCCTGTATATACTAATATACTGTAGAAGCTTATGCTAGATAATGTAAAGCTTATATTAGGCATAGCCCATTAACTAAGCCAGGATTTATTCATTAGTGCAGCCATAAGGTATACTTTATTGATCCCTGTAGGGGAAATTCATTCTCTGCATTTGACCCATCCCTCAATGCCGCTGGGGAAACCTGTCAGGAGCCTGCTGCAGCAGTGTAGCGCTCGGGGACCCTTCTCCAGATCTGGAGCCAGGATCCTGGTCAGGAGCATTTGGCTGGAGGTTTTAGCCTGTTGTGCATGTTTTGAGGTTGATGGGGGAAACCGACCCAGACACGGGGAGAACATGCAAACTCCACACAGAAAGGCCCCACACGGTCCGGGAATCAAACCCAGGACCTTCTTGCTATGAGACAGGAGTACTAACCACTCTGCCACCGTGCCGTCATTAGTCTGTGTTTAATTTAGAAAGTGCAATGGCCTATTTAACAATGCTGTCTACCAGTCCCTATTTTTAGGCAGCTCATGTAAACTAAAATGTAGTAACTAGTTATAAAGTGATAGTAAACTATTTTATGTTCTGAATTTTTGTTGCAGTAAAATCATAAATTCTGCCCATATTTTTACTCCAAAGTCAAAACCAAGTTCTTCTAAAATGCCCCAGAAAACAGAAAACTACACGTGTTTTGTTTAAATGTTCCTGGGGGAGAATTCCCAGACCCTCAGAGTAATTACACAGTAATTATACTGTTGTTCAACTGAGCATAAGCAGCTGCTCCCTAACATGTACATGTTCACATACTCACACGTATTTTATTTTTAGACTATTGCTGCATAAACAGAGACAGACTGTATTAACCTGCTCTGTCAGTCTTTAAAGAGGTTATATTATGCTTTTATTTATATTTTTAAGCCAATCTTGGTCACCTCTGGAACAGCATTGCACGTTTTACAACCTTTAAAAACATAATTTGACTGAAAGAAAGTTTTATTCAATAATAACTTTACTGCTGCCATAAAGAAACAGATAAAGAGACCAGCAGAGGGCAGCAGAGTACAGAGCTGTGACACTATTTTGAACACAACCTAAAAAAAGAGCTTTTTATTACCCTAAACTTTTTCATATATAATGCCATTTTAATACAAAATGAAAAATATCTGAGGAATCAGTGGAAACAGAGCTGTACACTGTTTGTAAATGCTTTATCCATCTGACAATGGTAAAGAATCCATTAAAACTAATCTTTAGTTCCTTTGCTGACCCCTTGTGGGTGGAGTTGGTATCCTCCATAATATCCCTATCTCACAATGCCAATGGCAATACCAGGCCCACAGTGACTGGGATAGGCTCCAGTACCTGTGACGCTTTATGGGAATAGACAGAAGAAGACAAGGGAATGAATGTGTTTTATTGCTATTTGTTAATACTTTATGCAGAGCTGTCAACTCTCACACATTGAGCGTGACACTAACGCAATTGTATATTTTATCATGCTCTCACTCAATTGCAGAATTTCTCCTGCTGAAAAAATATTACTGATAAAATAATGATTCACATTCAGCCATCGAGGCCTTTAATCATTGTGTGGCTGTCAGAGGCCACTTCTCTGCTCCCTCTCTGTGTGTGACTCCTCTCGCTCTATTGGTTGATTCTGTCTGCCAGTCACACACAGACGCTTATCTCTGGTTGGATTTGTAATTGGTCACTTTTCTTCAGCTCGCATGTGATTGGCTCAATAGATTTAAAGCAGCTGTTGGACACAAGCATTAGTGTATTCCATGCAAACTGGGATTTGGACATTTCTGTAGAGGCAGTGCAGCAGTAGCTCAGTTGGTAGAGACGCTTGACCACTAACCTGAAGGTTGGTGGATGGCCTGCAACTGGCAATGCATACTGTCGTGTCCTTGGGCAATACACTTAACCCACCTTGCCTGTATGACTGTGTCTGGTGGTGGTTGAAGGGTCCATTGGCGCAGATGTGTGCAGCTGTGCTTCTGTCAGTCTACCCCAGAGAAACTGTGGCTACAGAACGTAGCTCACCATCACCGACTGTGGAGTGAATGAAAAACCCCTTCCCTTCTGTGTAAAGTGCTTTGGGTGACTTGTGTCATAGGTAAAGCGCTGCATGAATCCCATTTCATTCCCTTCCCATTCCCATCAATATGGGGCAGCTATGCCCTCATACACCTACTATGCTGCCCCCAACATTACAGAGCCACCAAAATCAGACGGAGAGCCCTGCTCACTAAGCTCAACATGTCTGCAGTGGAGAATTTGTCCAAAAAACACTTTTGGGACAAAGTTGTTCTAATAGCTCTGAGGATCTGACCGTGTGTTCTCCCCACTGTCAATGTGCCATTTCTGTTAAAAAAAATCATCCTTTTTATCACTAGTGGCTAAAAAGAGCCAACAGGTCTAAGGGGTACCCCTTGCCCTCCCTTTTGTCAAAAAGTGAGCCTTTTGTCATTTCCCTTGCTCAAATTGACAAAAAGGAACATTTTTGACAAATGGGAATCACCCAGAGTCAGTTCCTTGATTGTGACATGTTCTTTTTCTAACCAATAAAGACTCCAATCAGTTTCTTTTAGCTTTTTGTCTTTTTATTCGCATAAGCCAAATTAAACAGAGCTCTGGGTTGGATCTGTCCCTACCGCCTACGTTTTACTCAGGGCTTACGCTGGGCGTCCAACAACGACCTATCACACTGAATATATACCCAGGCTCAACTTCATACCACCCACTCCAGATATGGGCATAGTCCAGGATCTGAACCAGTTCTCAGGCAGAGCAGTGCGAGTTGTAAGGGAGGGGCTATTATCACTTCTGCTCCCATGAAGGCCACATTTCCAGCACAGATTGTTCCCTTGCACTTGTTGTGGCGTCTTGAGTTCTGGGTCAGATCCTGGTCACATGATTAGTTCAGATACATTTCTTCACATTTCATTATATAATTGATCATGTTAAAATCACATACAACATTTGTAAAAAAATTACCCATTTGTCTTTTTTTTTCAGTGCGATTTCATGCTGCGTGTTTCAGCATGATTTCAGCCCAGAAGTCCTGGGCTGAGGTCACTCTGCTTACACAAGTGGCACTAAGTGGGTAAGTTCTGGGGCACCTCCATCAGGATTTCAGGTGGTCTGTTTTTCAAAACTAAGAGACCTTCAAATCATGGTTCTCTGGCATCCAACAAACAGTGCATGGCCCTGGGGTGAACTTGTGACAAATGGGAACCCAACCCTGAATCCCAATTGTCACTTTTTGCAGCAAGGTCCCGGCCACTACCCCAGTGTCAGTGCATGTTTTCTGGGTAAACTGGGGTGCCAGAGGGGGTCCCCTGGAGGTGCAAAAGCTGGGCAAGCAGGGCTCCAGGAGGGGCCAGTACAGTGCAGAGGCTATCCCCAAAAAGGTGCATGGAGGGCGGGGGCAGTCTCTGCTGGAGTACCATACGCTGTGTGGACTTATAAAAATTTCAGTCTGGAATACCAGGGGAACTGTCAATTTTCAATGCGGAGTACCATATGGGTACTGGAGGGTGTCAGACCCATAGACCCTGAGACCATGTTGACCTCTAAGTCCAAAACAAGCCAACTTTTTTGTGTGCAATCGAAACGGGCTGCTGTCGAATGTTTACAAAGACCTCACCTGTGGGGCTCTGTGCCATGACTGTGGTACCCCTGGCCCCTTTCTGGGCCCTGTGAAGGGCCTTCAAAAATACCCCAATTGTCAAAAAGTTTCCCATTAGTAAAGCCTTTTCAGCCTAACCTAAATTTTGAAAACATTTCCCCCCTTTTTGGGTTAAAAGAGTGTCCGAGAGCTATGAAAATAATACCACAGAATGTACACATAGCCCTGAACCATGGATACTTTTCACGAGGCTTAATTACTTGCAGAAAAAATTTGACATCAAAAAAAGAGACCTGCGCGCTGCTTGGGAAACTTTCTGACAATAGGGACAAAGGTCAGGGTGAAGGTCAAGCAGTCATTCTGGGTCACAGAAATGACCTAGAAACACCAAATTTGGGTCACTTGATGCCCCCAAACGACATATTTCAGAGCTGGCTCTAGCTATTAGGGTTAGCTATTTTGACAGTGGTTTGACCTAGAGGCCTCACATTTCTGTCACATCTGTTGGGCCTGCCCCCGAGTAACATATTACAGAGCCGAGGCTCTAGCTCTTTGTTTGAGCCAAACCTTCTCCGATCCTCACCGTTTTTGCAGGGGGGGTTCTCTTCTCCGAGCCGGACGCGCCCGCAGTGTCATGTCTCGTGTCTTTGTCCTGTTTTCTGTATTTATTTCCCTTGTTTTATTTTGTATGCCCAGTCTGTTTCCTTGTTTTCCCAGTTTTCTTCCTGCCTCTTGTGTTTCCCGCGTGTTTGATTGCCTGCCCCGCCCTGATGTTTTTCACCTGTGTCTCATTCCCTTGTGTATTTATGTCCTGTGTCCTCCCCAGGTGTTTGTGGTTTCATTTAGTTTGTTTGGTACGTTTGGTAGTGTCGAATCTGGTCGTGGTTTCTCGTGTACCTCTGTAAGTTTTATTAAATTACTTTTGTCCGCACCTTTGGGTCCATCCCTCCTGTCTTCCGCCATTCGTAACACGCAGCAGAGATTTGGTCCGACAAGGACTCTTGGGACAAACGTGGCCTGATAGCTCTGGAAACAATACTGGGTATTCTCCCAGAATTTGTCACAGATTCCCGGTCACAATTGAGGTTTTGTTGGCCTTGCAGAGGCCTCAAAATGCCAAGGCCACCTCGGAGCTCATTTTTCAAATTGTTTCCCAATAGTAAACAGAAGAACACCACCGCCCCGCGATGGCGGGTAAGGGAATTACCGCCCGACTTGATTGTCACAAAGTGACCTTCTCAGTATAATGAGAGGTATGGGAATCTTCATGACAAAAGGGTCACCATTGGTCTACTTTCTGCAAATGGCAATCCCTTCACAGTCATTTTTTTTTTTGGCAGCCAGGGCAACATACCCTAGCCATTCCCATTAATACGGGGCAGTGAGGTAACGCATGTGTTGGTTTTGGTTCTGGTTCTGGTTCAGGTCCTGGTCTGGCCCCAGTCTAGTCCAGGTCTGGTCCCAGTCTGGTCCTGGCCTGGTTTTGGTCATGCTCTGGGCCTGGTCTTGCTCTGTTCCTGGTCTGCTCCCAATCTGGTCCAGGTCTGGTCCTGTTTCTGGTTCTGGTCTGTTCCTGGTCTTTGTCTGGTCCTGGTCCTGGTCCTGGTTCTGGTTCTTGTCCTGGTTCTGTTTCTGGTCCTGGCCTGGTCTGGTCTGGATCTGGTTCTGTTTCTGGATCTGGTTCTGGTTCTGGTCCTGTTCTGGTAGTTCTGGTTTGGTTCTAATCTTGGTTTGGTCTTGGTATGGTTCTGGTCTGGTCTTGGTCCTGGTTTCGTCCTGCTGTGGTCCTGGACCTGGCCTGGTCCTGGACATGGCCTGTTTGGATCTGGTTTGATCTGGTCTTGGTCCTGGCATGGTACTGATTGGGTCCTGGTTTGGTTCTGGTCCTGGTCTGGTCCTGGCATAGTCCTGGTCTAGTCCTGGTTTTGGCCTGGTCCTGGAATGAGGTCTCCTCTGCTGGGGAGACTTTCAGCCCTGAATGCTTTTCTGAGCACCAGACCAAAAATAAATAAATCAAATAATAAATAAATCAAATATTACTTTTATCAATAACAATGGTACAGTTGATTTATTAACAATTAAAAATATGTTTTACATAGTGGCCAAGTTGGTTTTGTTTACATTTTGTGTTTTGGTTTTAAAACGGCATCACTGTTTGTCCAATCAGACAAGAGAGCATTGTTTTGATTTAGAATGCAGTACTGTTTATAACCAGTATGAGTGCATGTGGTTACAGTACCTTTAACTTGTAATGGCAATGGGAATTTTTTTTTTATTAGACATACATTTATCTTTTATCTTATCTTATTTTTTGCATATGTGAAATAATCAAAACATTTAGAGACAAAATACATTTTATTTATAATATATTGTATATCACATTTACATTCATGGACAGTGGATTGCTATGAATAAGGTTATAGAAATACTCACAAAAGACTTCATACAGAGTTTTATGTTATTAATCAATAAATGTATAAATAAAACTGATAACCTTTGCTCTTTTTCATTAGTATTAATTATATTTTCCACAAAAGAAATCCCATGTGATGATAAAAGTGCTTTTGTGTAGACTAATTGTTCCCATCCACTAATACTGGGTTTGGTATCTTTGACTCCCACATGGGCGGTGTATACACAGGGGGAGCCTTTTCTATTGGTGAAAAACTGCTTTTCATTTCAGAAGTGTAATGCAATATCTATTACCTCTGGAAAATTCAATTTGCATTCATAGCCGAGAGAGAACAACACAAGCAGTGTGTACAATGAAGAGCTACAATTACTACCATGCATTTTGTATTAAGTATAGATGTTTCAGTTGCTAAATAAACATTTACAGTAGATATACACATAAATCTTTTTTGTATACTGAGGGCTGAGAACCAAAGGCTGTATGTAACATTTACAAGAGAAGAAAAAATGGCACAGTACTGACTTTTTGTCAAATTTCAATTCATAAATGCTAAATATTCAAACACACAGATCACAGACCACCACCTCAGGAAATATTTGGCTTTCCAAGTATCATCTTTAATAAAGTAAAGAAGAAATACTTCATAAGGACATGACATGGACTAAACCAGGACTAAACCAAATCTAAGCAAAGACTAAATCAGGACTAAACAAGGACTTAAACCAGAACTAATCCAGGTCCAAGCCAGGACTAAACAAGTTCTAAGCCAGCACATAACCAGGACTAAATCAGGACAAATCTGAGTATCACCAGTGGAACCCGTACCACAGCTTGAGAACCACTGACTTAGATTTTTCTTTGTAATAATAGTTATTTTTCCTTTTTGGGCTCCAGCCTTTTGTCTTTTTCTCTATGACATAACAGTACAGCATTTATATCCATTTATCACACTGTCTGAATTTTATGTTCAGAGATAGCCAGTTGTTTTTATTGTGATCTTTTGGCAGTAAAAACAAGAGCATTCATTTGATTTGTAAGTCTTGTAAAGCTCAGAAAACCCAGAATGTCACTTGCGCCTTTTTGGTTCTCAACCCTATGCCTCAGTGTTTACAGATGTCATATTAAATGTAAATCAGTAACATGCTTTTTCATATATTAACACTGCACTTGAAGTCATCATAGTACATTTGCATCTCGTGAACCACTTTGCAAAATCCTAAACGTCACTATCTGCTTCACAGATCTCCTAAACCAGCGATACAGGAGCGCATAGAGTAAGGGGTTAAAACACGAGTTCAGATAGGTCAAGTTATTCAGGAAGGACAAGAAATGTATGTTTACCTTGTCCCTCAGATCAAACAGCACGTAGTTCGGCGTGTAGCAGAGAAGAAAAAGAAAAACAACAAAGCCCAGATTCCGCGCCGCTTTCAGCTCTGATTTCCTGGAGTTCATCGCCGGCTGCTGTGCAGTGGCTGCAACCTGAGAACGCATGGCACGGGCCTGCGACACTGCCACAAAGAAAACTCGCAAGTACAGTATAATTATGAGCACAAAGGACCCACAGAAGCACAATGCCACGTCAAACCAATATTCAATACGGGATATCACTAAGAAGCATTCCCCTTCGCACCTCTTATACTGCCCTGGCTTAATGAAATTGTGACGGTAAAACCCTAAACTGTACAGGACAGAGCCGATCCAGCAGGCAATCAGGGCGATGCTAATGGATCTCCTGCACATCACGGTGGAGTAGTGCATGGGGTTGCAAATGGCTACGTAGCGGTCTATTGAGATAAGGATCATGCCTCCAGCCGATACAGAAAACAGCACGGAGATAAAGAAAGTGTAAAAGAGACACAGGATGTCACCAACTCGCCAGCAAGTGAATTCGGCGGGACCTTGGACTGGGATCCCCACGCAGCACACCAGGAAGTCTGAGACGGCCAGGTTGAGGAGGATGAAGTTAGGAGAGGAGTGCAGCTGCCTGAGAAAAAGAAACAAAATGAGTTTATGCATTACAATAAACCTGATGTCAGAGCTTGTGACTTGCCTGAAATGCGAGATAGCGATGATGACCATAAGGTTGAGGATGCCGGTGCTGATGGCGAAAATGTAAAAGCACGATAAGATAGATGTAGAAGCTCTGATCTGGGATCTGCCTGGTGCAGGACAGATTGCCCAGTTCTGGGTAGCACTGGTACTGCTGCTCACTGCTCATGTTGGAGGATGGAGATGGGTGGGGGGAAGAAATGACTTCATCCAGACGCTTTTTCTCTCGTCTCCCTCCACCTCCGCCTGCTCCCAGATGGACACTGGACCTCCCAAGCCACTTGCATCATGAGCCAAAACAACTCCACAACTTAACTTTGGATATGCAGTGATCAAATCAATGACTCAGCACACTTGACTAACTTTGGTGAAGTTTACCAAGTAATAAATCTTGCTTTTTCTATTTTGTGTTCCTAAACGAAAAAGAGTGCATCCATTTTAAAAACAAATCCATGCCTGATTCTTTGAAGGCCTCAGAAAGCACCTGCTGCTGAATATCTGTAGTACTCTGCATTTTGTGTGGTCAGAGTTTACTCCAGCTCTCATGCCAAACATTACTTTTCCAAATACTGAATTACAAAACTTGAATGTGTTTGTTAGTTTCTGAAATTCTGTCTTGTTTTACATTAAAGCCTGAGCACTGAGTGAACCACAACAAACACTGGAATCATATACAACTGATGTATTTTGTTTACAAAGTCTCAGATAGGCCTTGTTGCAATAAGAGTTGTGTATGTAATATTGTGATATTTTGAAATCTCTTTTGCTATTTTATTCTGCATATAGTATCCTTGGCCCAAGCACATGCCTTCACCATTCGTCTCCCAGAGGTTTAACCTGCAGAGCTTCATATCACTGCCAGGATCATGGTTGTGTTGATGAGTTCATGAACAGCACATTTAAAGATTATGCAAAATTGACTTTTTTCTGCTCTCATTTATTTATCCAGAAAACTGTGTACAGCTCTGTTTTCATTGATTCCTCACAGACATTTTTCATTTTGTAGCAAAATGGCATAGTACAAAATGTTTAAGGTAATAAAAATAAAATATGTGTGAGTATGTGAACATGTACATGTTACGAAGCAGCTGCTTATGCTCAGTTGAACAACAGTATAATTACTCTGTTGCTATTTTGTGCAGTTAAAAACTAGATGTTTATTATTTGTGTAAATAATGCCAGATGGGCAGGTGTCCATCAGCGCTCATAAAGGTGAGCTGTTACAGAGGATCAGGGCCGTGCAGAGAGCTACTGGGGGGCAGGGGCTCAAGCTTCAAAAAGGGCACACAGATAAAAACTTGTTTCCCAACGTATCATGCAGGCAATAATACACAACAATTAGCTCATCTCCAAACTAAATAGTTTGTAAGGCCACCAGGCGAGGGCCTGGTGACTGGGCCCAGCCCAAAAAGGCTGCGTGGAAACACCTTCCTGTAGGCCCACCACCTGCAGGAAGGACCGTAAGGGGCTGGTGCTGAGTGATCTGGGTGGCGGTCGAAGGCGGGTGCCTCGGCAATGTAGGCTACTCCAATCTGCTAACCCGGGCGCCGAGGCAAAACTCGTTCTGATCCGCGTGCAGTGTGTTTGGGCCGTGCTGCTGCTGTCAGGCTTTCAGCTGATTCACCTCGAGATACAGTGCAGACGTGTTTTCTTACTGCTCCCGCTCTGTCTAGTGCTTGCTCCTTTTTTTTGTCTTGTCAGACTTTTTCTTTTTGACCCCCTGCTTTGCTGTGCTCCTGAAAATACTCAAATGGAATTGATTAACTGGTCGCTCAGCGCTATTGACGACATTTTCTCCCTAAGAGAGGTCCCGGGGGAACCTACCTGCCCGGACGGGACCTTCGGTGCACGTGGCGCCTGGACCAGCTGGCAGGTCATGGCCTGGAAGTCCAGTCCGTGGAGGATGTGGATTTATTCATATTTGGAATTTTTGATAGCAGGGTTCCTATTTTTGGCCCTGGGAATGCCCTGACCTATCGGAAGATTTGTAAGACAGCTGCCAGCAAATTCACCCAGCTGCTGTCTGTGGAAATGAAAGGGTGCTTCGGGGATGTGAGTGACTGAAAGTATTACATCAGAGAGTGGCACAGACTGAGGACTGTCCCGGGACGTCTCAGCCCAGACTGAGGACTGTCCCGGGACGTCTCAGCCCAGACTGTGGAGGAGACTGGACACCATCGGGGGTCAGACTGGTGAACTGTTACTGGACTGACCATGAAGCAAAGTCACTCCATCAACCGGATGTACACCAGCGACGCTGAGGTCCAGAACTGATTGACTGATTATGATCCGGACAAAATTAACCGAAGATCAGCTTAAATGGATTAAAAATTGTACCTTCTCCCTATATCTCCTCCCTCGGTTCGGGAGGTCAGCTTGACAGCTGGGTCTTCTTATCTCTCCCTGTGCACTGCCAGATCTCCCTTCAAGGACAAACCACAGAACTGAACTTGTCAACATCAAGTCATGGCTCCAATTTCTCAAAACATAAGCTCAGACTCTTACTGCATCATACACACCCCTCCCCATCCCAGCCCCCTCTCCATCCGTCTGCCTCCTCCTCCTTTTTTTTCCTCTTTCCCTCACCCAAGTCCAAATGAAAATTCCATCACGTGACCATGTGTACTGTGTGTTGTTATGTTATATTATTGTTGTGTTTGTGTATGTATGCCTTTGCAAACTGTATTTAACTTTCTGGAGAGCGTGTGGCGGCGCTGACAAATAGCTGCGGCCCGGAGGCTTGCTCCAAACACAATTTCGCTGTACTTTTTTGTGCATGTGACAATAAACTTATCTATCTATCTATCTATCTATCTATCTATCTATCTATCTATCTATCTATCAATGTTTTGAGTTCACTGCCTGCAGGATCCGCGAGGGTCCGCGGCCAAATCCCCAGCGCTATCCAGGTCCAGGTCTGGTCCTGGTCTGACCCCAGTCCTCCGCCTCCACCTGGTCCTGATATGGCCACGGTCTTGGTTCATTACGCATAATATGAAACTATAAAAGTCATTAAATTTAACAAAACAGCATGAAAAGGTTCATGGAGAGGTGGTGTATTACTAAAAATAAGACCTCGTTCAGAGCAGCTGTTTTTCTCTCTCTCCTGTAGATGCCGCACAAGGCAGGGGTGCAGCGGGTGGAGGGTCGCAAATATCTGCGAACATTCAACCCCAAGTCAGTATTCAGTATTATGATATTAATGTAATCCATAATCATCATAATTAATAAATACTTAGTAAAATAAACATATCACTCTGTACTAGGAGTGTAACGATTCATTTACTATATTGATGTATCGTTTTTTATTCCTATGACGCAACTACATCAATACACATCACCTCATATTGAATTGTATTGTTTTCTAGGAAAGTGTATATTGGTGCAAAATTGTTATACATAGAAATGTGGATGTTAAATTACCAGTAGAGGCCTCTCTGTGAATGTAATTTTTGTGCTTTTAACAACAACATAAAGTTATATTCAACTTTGCTTCACTTTTTGTCTTTTTGACACAACAAACCCCAGGCCACTGTACTAAATTTGAGAGTATACTTTATAATTTTTTGCAAAAAGTTATGGTATTAGTTCCATTGTTAGTTTTTTTTTTCTGTGACTGCTGACATCACTTCCTGGTGAGGTGAGTGCATTCCAGTGTTGTTGTTGGTAGCGTACACAACTGCTGCTCGTCATTTGACTAAAGCGAATTATTTAAGGCATATCTCTAGCAGTTTAGTTGCTCTGTGAGAAATCTAGTATCATATATAAACACTTTGTGTCCAAGCCACTTTCAGCTCGCGACTCAGTAATAGTTTATTAACTTCTGTTTGCCTTTAGCTTATCGTAGCTTAGCTTAGCATTAGCATGGCATCTACATCCTCTGCTTTCACCCCTCTGTTCTGCTCAGTGCCATATGTTCAGTGAGAATCCTGCCTCCTTTAGTGATGATAGCAGGAGGTGTGTGAAGTGTATTTTGTTTTTAGTTTTGGAGGCCAGGTTAGAGCAGTTAGAAGCACGGCTCTGCACAGTGGAGGCTGAGGCTAAGTCAGCTAGCCAGGTAGCTACAGGGACCGCGGACCGTGCTAGCAGTAGCAGGAGTGCTAGCCAGACTAGCCCCCCAGCGCCTCCCCAGCAGCCGGGGGAAAAGCAGGACAGCTTTGTAACAGTAAGAAGGAAGCATAGCATGAAACGCAAACACTTAGACCACCCAAAGCTTCCCGTCTGGAATAGGTTTTCTCCCCTCAGCGACACACCCGCTGAACCATCGACTCTGGTGATTGGGAGCTCGATAGTTAGAGACGTGAAGCTGCCAGCGGCTACGGTTAGGTGTTTTCCTGGGGGCCAGAGTGGGTAACATCGAAGGAAACCTTAGGATTTTAGCCCAGAGTTGGACCAGGTTCCGTCAAATTGTGATTCACGTTGGCAGTAACGACGCCCGGCGGAGACAATCAGAGGTGCTCAGATTGAACGTAGGGTCGGTGTGCAAACTTGCTAAGTTGATGTCGGACACTGTAATATTCTCTGGTCCCCTGCTGAATTTGATCAATGATGAAATGTACAGCCGCTTTTCATCATTCAACCGCTGGTTATCTAGATGGTGCCCAGAAAACAGCATAGGTTTTATTGATAATTGGTGAGCGTTTTGGGGAAAGCCCGGTCTCTTACGTAGAGACGGCATTCATCCCACGTTGGATGGTGCCACGCTGCTGTCTAGAAATATGGCTGATAGCATTAGTCGTCCAACCTGACGAGCCAGAGGTGGGACCCGGGCACAGAGCAGTAGTTTAAAACACTTCTCTGAGCTTCCTTACGAGCTGGGACAAACCCAGTATAAAGGTATTTTAGCAGAGCAAATAGAGACTGTGTCTGTCCCCCGCCTAAACTTTAACACTAACTCCAACAGCAAAAGACAAATAAGAGGAGTGAGAGCCACAAATTTAATAAAAATAACTTCTTGTAGACCTATTAATAATATTAATAATAACAGAAGCAATGACGTAATTAAATGTGGATTACTAAACATTAGGTCCATTTCCTCTAAATCCCTGTTAGTTAATGAATTAATTAACGATAATAAACTTAACCTACTGGCCTTAACAGAAACCTGGCTACAACAGGATGATTATGTGAGACTTAATGAAGCTACTCCCCCAAGTCATGTAAACTTTCAGACAGCGAGGAGCACAGGCGGAGGCGGGGGAGTGGCAGTAATATCACAGTCTAGTTTACTTCTTAGCCCTAAATCTAAACACACATATAATTCATTTGAAAGCCTCATACTAACTATAAATCACCCTAACTGTAAGAAACAAAAACCAGTTATGTTTATAATCATCTACCGGCTCCTGGTCCCTTTTCCGAATTTTTAATTGTGTTCTCTGACTTTCTATCCAGTATAGTGTTAGACTCAGATAAGATTGTAATAGTAGGGGATTTTAATATTAGATTAGATTTATTAAAAGATTGACATGGCAGGAGACAACATACAATGTGAAACCTGAAATGCATCAATCACAACATCATAAATGATTTAAAAAAAAAAATCATTATAAATTAACCATAAAAATTACCTATAAAACAATCTAAGAGCACGCGGAATAAAAGACATTTCATGTTTTTTAGTCTTGCTCTTGTTTGCTAAAAACCGTCTCTGGTGTTTCAGCTCATATCCAGTAGAGGGGGCCTGAGTTATAAAAGCATGCAGAGGGGAGGACCTGTCTTTCAGGACATTATGGAGGGGTGCAGTGTGGCCACATCCCGCCTCTCACACAGGGATGGAAGGGAAGAGGGTGAGATCCCAATTATCCTGCAGCATCTTTTTTGCACACGTTCTAATTCATCGGAGAGGCCTTTTGTCAGCCCGCTCCACACTGGGCTGGCATACTCCAGAACAGGTCTAATGAAAGTCAGATAGATCTGTTTGAGGACATCAGGTGGAAGTCCTGCTCTTCTGGCCACACTAAGATAATGTATCCTTGGGCGTATTTTGGAGAGCATGTATTTGACATGTGCGTCCCAGGATAAATCTGAGGATATTAGAACGCCAAGAAGTTTAAATGTGGAGACTCTGTGGATCATTTGACCACCAACTACAGGAGGAGGAGGAGGGGAGGGGATGTTAGGCTCCCTTCTAACACTAATGACCATGTCCATAGTTTTTACTCCATTAATTGCCAGTGAGAACTCCTGTCCCCACTCATCCACACATATTCATATTGATGACAGCAGAGACTGTCTAGGAAATGCATTTGCAGCTTTATTAGACAACATAGGTTTCACTCAAAACATAAATGAACCCACTCATTGTCACAAGCACAGCCTGGACCTTGTTTTAACCTCTGGTATAGAGATTAGTGAGCTCACTGTCCTTCCTCATAACCCCATACTCTCAGATCACTCTCTAATTACCTTTCAGTTTATACTCAAAGGGCCATATTTACTAAGACAAGTGCAAAATTGCGAGTGCAGCTTAAAAAATAGCGTCTGGTATTTGTGGGCGTGTTGCTTGTGATATACGAAGAGAAACTGCGCAAGTAACTCCTGCTGCAAATCTGATATGTAAATGAGAATTTTGCGTGAGCATAAAATGCACTGACAGCGAGAGCAACGCTGTTTGCCAGCTCTGACTGCATCTTTCCTACAGAGATGCAACACAAAACACAATCTGAGAGTCCAACAAATAACAGGACTGACTGTAGTAGAGCTGTGTTCACTGTCTCTGAGAGAGAATTATTTTTATTGCATTTTACTTTCTTTTATTAACTTTGTGTAGTCCATCCTTGTTAAATGTCTCATGCGATTTTGGCGCTGACTTATTTCCCCTCTGTGTAAGACGGTGGAGGGAGAGGAAAGTCCTTTTCACTGTCTGTCAGAGCCAGTAACCTTTCAAACAATTTATATTAAAATGTATCAGTAGCCTATATGGCGCGCTGATGGTGATCGAATAAAATAACAATTAAAAAACATTTTCGATGTCCTCCACTCGATCAAATCCACACAGCCTTGAGGCTCTGTAGGGGCAGCTGTCAACGCCGCAGCGAGCATTGGGAGGCAATGAGATAAACACAGTGAGTAGAGTTTGCGCAGCGTTTAAAGACTGTTCTGTCACCGTAAGGATTTCAAAGAATGTTAAACAGACTGAAAGCCCAGAGACAGGAGCTGTAAAAGGCTGAAGTTCAGGGAAATACGAGCGAGAATCAAGGAAAAAGTGCCGCAGGTAAAGTCTGTTTCTTTGTTTCCTTCGACTTCAAATCAACACATTACTGTTGTATCTTTGTAAATGAGCCCTGTTAAAGCATTAGAACTTATGTGCAATAAAAGCTGCACTCTTACCTCCGCAAAACTTTTGCACCTGCTTCTCCAACGTGCTAAATTTTCACGCAGATTTAGCTCCCGTACTCGTGATAAATCAAACAGCGACTGCAAAGCGACTTCATTTGCATTTTCCACGCCTTGAATTTTGCGCGTTTTGGCAAGAACGCCTTGTTTTACAGATTCATTGAATCACAGCAGCAAAATCTGCCCCGCGCTGAATTTGCTCCTGGCCTGGGTTTGCTCCATTTTTAGCAAGTCTTTTTCATTTAGCATGCACGCAAACCTTTGATAAATCTGGCCCAAAGACTTTACTGTTCCAATGACCAAAGCCCAGATTAGGAGAACATTATCAGACCAATCTGTGTCAGAGTTTAAACACATAATAAAGCCAATATTTAGCACAATGTTGAGTGAGTTTGTCGAGAACAGCTCCCGTAGCTTGAGTCCAAGTAAAAGTGATGAGTTTGTTGACAGCGCCATGCACTCATTAAAGACAGCTTCAGATAATGTAGCTCCACTAAAACAAAAGGTTGTTAGGCCGAATCGAGTAGCACCATGGTTTAATGCTGAAACACATTCCCCAGCCGAGATCCTGATATTTTAGCCAACTATAGACCAATATCAAATCTCGCTTTTGTTTCAAAAATCCTAGAAAGAGTTGTAGTTAAACAGTTATGTCGCCACCTACAGGACAATAGCTTATTTGAAGATTTTCAGCCAGGGTTTAGACCCCACCATAGCACAGAAACTACATTAGTCAGAGTCACAAATGACTTGTTATTAAGTTCAGACAATGGACTGGTCTCAGTCCTGGTTCTGTTAGATCTCAGTGCAGCCTTTGACACCATTGACCACAGCATCTTACTCCAGAGATTAGACTGTGACATAGGGGTCAGAGGAGCGCCCCCTGCTGGTTTGGGTCCAAGCACTGAGCCACAAGGCTCAGTGCTTGGACCCATTCTGTTCAAGCTTTACATGCTGCCTTTAGGAAACAGAATCAGAAAACATGGCATTAATTTTCACTGCAGACGATACACAGTTGTATTTATCAATTAAACCTGATCTGAATAACCGCGTAGAGAAACTTAGCGCCTGTGTGAGAGACATAAAGACCTGGATGACAATTAATTATCTCCTCCTAAACCCAGAAAAAACAGAGGCCATTATACTAGGCCCCAAAAAGCTGAGAGATGCTCTGTCTGACCAGAGTCTCCCTGGATGGTGTCAGTGTAGCCTCAAGTTCTACTGTGACAAACTTAGGAGTTTTATTTGACCAAGATTTATCATTTAAGGCTCATATAAACCAAGCCTGTAAAACAGCATTCTTTCACTTACGTAACATCGCCAAAATCAGAAACATTTTATCTAAAAGTGACGCTGAAAAACTAGTCCATGCGTTTGTTACATCTAGGTTGGATTACTGTAACTCTCTGCTGACAGGGTGCCCTAAAAACTCTTTAAAATGTTTTCAGCTTGTTCAAAATGCAGCAGCAAGATTTTTAACAGGAACTAACAGAGAGAACATATTACTCCTGTGCTAGCTTCACTTCACTGGCTTCCTGTTGGATTCAGAATTAGGTTTAAAATCCTTCTCTTGACTTACAAGGCTCCATCCTACATTAATGATGTTATAGAGCCATACCAACCAAGCAGAGTACTACAGAGTACTACAGAGTACTGCAGAGTACTACAGAGTACTGCAGAGCACTACAGAGTACTACAGAATAATGTGCTCACAAAATACAGGGCTATTAGTGGTTCCCAGGGTTACTAAAAGTACAGTTGGAGGTAGAGCCTTTAGTTACCAAGCTCCTGTTTTATGGAATCAGCTTCCAGCTCATGTTAGAGGCAGACACAGTCTCTACATTTAAGGTTAGGTTAAAACGTTCCTCTGTGAGAAAGCTTATGGTCAGGGCAGGAACAGGGTTAACTCCACAGCTGAAGCTAAGCTGCTCTAGGAGCTAAAAGCTGGGGGGAGTATGGTGCACTGACCTCTGACCTCTGGTTTCATCTGCTGCTCCTCTTCTATCACTGTCATTAATATTATGAAATATTCTATATCTCCAATCAGTTCATTGCTGTTCACAAGTTGCTTTAAATCAGTACAAAATCATTCTTGAATCACATCAAAACAATGCCAAATGATACATTTTGTATAGTCGCAAAAATGTATCATTGCACCCCTACTGTGTACCAAATCTTTATAATATTTTAGCTCAGTTGGTATAGACGTTCACCCACTAACCCAAAAGTTGGTGGTTCAATCCCACACGCACACACACGCGCACACACACACACGCACACACACACACACACACACGCACACACACACACGCACACACACACGCACACACACACGCACGCACACGCACGCACACACACACGCACACACACACGCACACACACACGCACACACACACACAGACAAGGCACACACATACGCACACACACACACAGACAAGGCACTCACACACGCACACACACACACACGCACACACACACAGACAAGGCACACGCACACACAGACAAGGCACACACACACACGCACACATGCACACAGACACACACACACACAGACAAGGCACACACACGCACACATGCACACACACACGCACACATGCACACACACACACACACACACACAGACAAGGCACACACATGCACACACACACACACACACACAGACAAGGCACACACGCACACATGCACACACACACACACAGACAAGGCACACACACACACACACACACACACATGCACACACACACACACACACAGGAGGAGAGGCAGTGGTATCAGGGAGGAGGCAGGTGAGGAAAGGAGTTTCCCCGAGCTCTGACTGCAGCAGGAATCGGGAGCTGCTGCCTGTGTCCCCCCGAGCAGCAGCTACTGTCCCTCAGTGTTTACAGCTGTGTGTCTGTGTCACACGGAGCAGAGAACCATCTTTGTTACTGCAGAAGTACTTTGTTACTGCAGAAGTACTTTGTTACTGCAAAATACATCAGTTGTATATGATTTCAGTCTTTGTTGTGGTTCACTCAGTGCTCAGGCTTTAATGTAAAACAAGATAGAATTTCAGAAACTAACAAACACATTCAAGTTTTGTAATTGTATTTGGATAAGTAATGTTTGGCATGAGAGCTGGAGTAAACTCTGACCACACAAAATGCAGAGTACTACAGATATTCAACAGCAGGTGCTTTCTGAGGCCTTCAAAGAATCAGGCATGGATTTGTTTTTAAAATGGGTGCACTCTTTTTGGTTTAGGAACACAAAATAGAAAAAGCAAGATTTATTACTTGGTAAACTTTACCAAAGTTAGTCAAGTGTGCTGAGTCATTGATTTGATCACTGATATCCAAAGTTAAGTTGTGGAGTTGTTTTGGCTCATGATGCAAGTGGCTTGGGAGGTCCAGTGTCCATCTGGGAGCAGGCGGAGGTGGAGGGAGACGAGAGAAAAAGCGTCTGGATGAAGTCATTAATTTAATTTATTCCTTTAAAATCTCCCATAGATCTTTAAGTGTTGTAACTTAACTTCCCAGTGTAAGACTGGCTGGTGTGCCATTATTAAATTAAATTCATCTTTAAGCTAAAACACTTGCCACTCTTTATAATATTTCCTACATGTACATAGTTTTTAACAGTTTTTGTTGCTTTACAGCTCTGTCTTGGTATTAAACCCTCCTCTCTCAGCACATGACATGCTTCAGAGTCTGTGAATAATCCAGTTAACAATTAAACGATTAATAAATTAGTTGACAATTATTTTAATAATGGATTATAATCAATTAATCTGATTAGTTTGTTTTGTTGCAGTTCTAGTAAATTGTGTCAGTAATCAGATGATTTGGATTTGTGGTGTTAAACAAGTCACCTTCCTGTGGAGGGTGAACAGTTGCAGCTGTTTAAACACACACACATTTGCAGTGAAAATATTTGAATGAAATTGTCTTAAGCTAGTGTTAGCTAACAGCAGGTTGTGTTTGTCTGTTAGTCGTACTCACCTTTTATGATGAAAAACTAATGTCCCTGCCCATACGCCAGGGTTGATGACCCATCCCAACTGAAAAAATTACTTTTGATGTGATTTTATCCTAGTTTTGCAGCGGCGGTAGGGAGACAGGTTTCCGAAGTTCAGCTCTGGCAGCAATATTTGTAGTTTTGGTCATATTTTGTCCTGAGTTGTCAGGCCTTTTAAATGTAGTTGTAGTTGGCTGCATCTCCTCACGCCTGCTGTGCGTCGCCATGTTTGTTTTGGCCTCCAGTAGAACACAAGGTCATGTGACTGAAAACTATGAATAACATCCAGTGGTGGACAAAGTACTCAAAAGCTGTACTCAAGTAAAAGTACTGTTACTTCACAAATAATATGATTGTTAATACCAAAAGTACACAGCAAAAATTATACATCAGTAAAAGTAAGAAAGTATTGAGTATAAAATTTACTTAAGTAGTCCTACATTTGAATGTTTTTGCAAGATCTTCTTCTTCCCTGAGTTTCAAACCCAGAACCTTCTACTTCCCACTACACCACAGAGGACAAAAACTACTTTGGACTCAGACAATGTAAAGGTTTACTCAAATAAAATTAAAAAGGAAATCATCCAAAATTGACTCAAGTAAAAGTAAAAATATGTTCTACAAAAACAGAAAGTACTGATAACTGATAACATTAGAGAGTGTAAGAATGTATAAGATGGTGGTTTCTAACATATGCAAAAAAAATAAAACTAAATGTTTTTACAATTCTGAAAATGTTTATAATAATGCTATATAGATCATAATAGATAATATAGATAATAAATAAATGAAATAAACATGTTTCAGAGCTTTACAGAAGGGTCACTGTCTGACATCTTGGAATTTCAAAGGTACAATGTTAAGTCTTTGGTGTCCTCTGGTGGTGACATTACAGATTGCAAAGCTGTCTCACAGTGTGGCCGTCTGCCCAATCAGGTGACTTTCTACAGCCTGTGAGCACCTGTGGTAACCTTACAGAGACCAGGCAGGACAGGGATGTGTGGTAAATGGTTGCAGACAGGACAGAGGAAGAGTAGAGAGACATTAGAGCTGATGGTCCTGACAGAGAAGACTTTTAGCTTCCTTACAGTGTTTGTTTCATGTGGATAGGCCCAGGCATCACTGAGATACAAACCACTACAGTCTTGGTACTGTTAATGATGTTAAATATAACCTGTTAAATATATGTGCAGCTTATTAACGCTATCGGTGACAACACACAGCATTTTCAGATCGTATCAATGATATTTTGCTTTAAAAATGACAAAAACCTAGATATTTACTTCCCATAACTTTTTTGATAGCCATATAATGGAGAGAGAAGTGAGCTGGAGCACCTACTCCTTTTACCCTTTGGCCCTCGAGGGCCCTGTTTGTCAAGTTTTTTTTTTTCTTTCCCTCTGGCCCTTCACAAGAACATACAGTATATTGTAAAATATACAGTGTTACTAAAATACACAAATAATTTCTAATAAATGACCTGCCACCCGTCAGTTCACCATGTGACCTTTAATTTTGCTGCTGCATCCTGTCCAGCTGCCCTTTGCACAGCAGAGAGCGGAGCGTGAAGCTCAGAGAGAGATCTGTAGTAACTTGGCGTGGTCCTAAGCAAGTCGTCTACAATAAACCAACTGAGACAGGTGGAGGAGCACCGGGAGCTTCCAGGTGGGCCAGTGTATACTTTTGGGTCAGCTGTGAGAATGTGTGCATGTGTTGTCTCAGCCCAGCCACTACACACAGACGAGCAGTCGTTATCACACAGCAACGACCCCTGACCCTCTCCCAACTTTCCCTTCCTGTACTGAGGCTACTGTCTATGGTCCCTGCAGCCCCGTGGTCACATGGTGTCTGCCCCGTGGTCACATGGTGTCTGCCCCGTGGTCACATGGTGTCTGCCCTGTGGTCCAGGGTCGGCCCGTGGAATAATCAGATAGGTGCTGAGCGCTGAATGACAGGGGTGCGCCTGCCACTGCCACACCTGCCCCTCCCACACCTGGCCCCACACAGGTGAGGTAACGCGGGTGTGGTAACGCAGGTGTGGTAACGCAGATGAGGTAACGCAGGTGAGGTAATGCAGATGAGGTAACGCGGGTGAGGTACCGCAGGTGAGGTAATGCAGATGTGGTAACGCAGGTGAGGTACCGCAGGTGAGGTAATGCAGATGTGGTAACGCACGTGAGGTAACGCAGGTGTGGTAATGCAGATGTGGTAACGCACGTGAGGTAACGCAGGTGTGGTAACGCAGGTGTGGTAACGCAGGTGTGGTAACGCAGATGAGGTAACGCAGGTGTGGTAATGCAGATGTGGTAACGCAGGTGAGGTACCGCACGTGAGGTAATGCAGGTGTGGTACCGCAGGTGTGGTAACAAGGTCAAATACTACGTCACACTTGTCTATCTGGAACTATTGAGCCGGAGAACTCACCGTTTGACCCTAGGAGGTCAGCACTGACAGTTTTCACCAGAAAATGTTAATTTAGACCTTTTTTTTTTTTTTTTACAAAAACATAAGACTATAAATAGTAGGGCTGTGCTTAAAAAGTCAATATGGAGATATATATAGTGACGTACTTCTAGACCAGGCCTCGGCAACCTTGGGCACTCATGTCATGGTGGGCACTCCTAAGCATATGCCATGGCACGCGGTTTGGTCAAAGAAAAACAACAGTTTATCATCAAGAATGCAGCAGTGCCACTCAGTGGTGTTTTAATAGTAGTACATCCTCTGCCGCTGAGTCAAGGTTAAGTTGATTGACAAACCGTGCTCCCGCCTCTCTTGTTGTGGCAGCATTATGATCTCCCGCCCACATTTGCTCGCTGTAATTCAGATGCGTTAACTAATGGATGAGCCCTCTACGAAGAAAGCCAACATCAGGCCACTCCAGCCCTCATGGACTGAGGAGTTTGGGTTTGTGTTTCAGAAAGACTGTGCTATTTGCACTTTTTGCTATTAAAATGTTGTTTGCCGACATCAAGTGTTAAGCGTCACTTTGAGACAAAACATGAGAAAATGTTCAAATGTGACTCGGATAAAGCAGAGCATATTAAATAAGCTGTAACAAGGTATGGAAAATAAGCTAGCAGTCTCAAAGCGTTTGCCACCGCTAATAACAATTTTACAGAAGCTAGCTATCGCATCGCTAACTGTATTGCCAAACATGGCAAGCCTTTCAATATATTAACAAGACATAAATCAGTTGTGCCGGTGTTTTGTTTGAAGGCTTGTCTAACAAAGAAACTATCAAGACAAGAATACAGGACTTTCCTATGTCAGCGAGAACTGTTGAGCGGTGTATATCTGAAATGGCTGAAGACGTGAGGGTGCAGCAAACGACTGGGCTTAAAGATGCAGCGGTGTTCAGTGTGGACCTGGATGAGAGTGTGGACGTAAACGATATCCCGCATCTGGCAGTCATGGCAAGATATTGTGCTGTAACTGTTATGGTACGTTCACATCGGATGCGAATCAGGCGTCAGGCACGAGTGATTACCATGTTAAGTCTATGGAAAGCCGCGTTCAGGCACGGACAAGCATCCAGTGGCGCGAATGACACGAATAGCGCGACGCGAATCAAGCGAATCGAGCAAATAGCGCGGCGCGAATGACGCGAATTGAGCATCTGACGCGCGAGTCCCGCGAATAGGCGAAGACGCGAATCAGCAGGAAGAAGCGAACAATGCAGATTCGTGTCCAACACTCTGGTCGCGGAAGTTGAAAAATTTGAACTTCTGTGAACATTCGCGACACGTTAACCAATTAGGGACCTGCTGTAGCAGTGACGTGGTTACGTATGACGTAACAGGAGGAGATCCCTGCCTCGGAGATTCGGCAAAACAATCATTGAGGCTTCAGAGTGAACCTGGACATAAAAGCTGCAGCCTACAGCAGCTCTTCTACTTTTATGAAGACAGGAAACAAAAACAGCCCTGATAGAAAACACTATAAAATAAAATAAATATGGCTGTTTAGGCTTTGTGACTGTGGTTACAGCTGTTATCTGTGATACAAGCCTGTGACAGAGGCTCACTTTGACCATCGTGACGTCAAGAACGCACAAATAAATACAATTAAATATAAAGGGGGGTTAACTTTACCAAAATAACCTATTGAGATGTGTTATATTAGCAGTTATTGCACTCTCCAGAACAACAGAAAATACAGGACCTGTGAATAGACTCGACCCTAAAACCACTAGAGAGAGCTAATGTACAAGAAATAACCCCAGACTGTCTCAGCTCTGTCTCTGGGGTTAATGCTGCTGTACAGCAGTAGTGTCATGGGGGGAGGTCCTGCAGCCACACGGGACACAGGTGAGCAAACTGCGTGAGTAGGGCGAATTCACTCGCGCGAGTGAATTCTAAATGGTCACGCGTCCAACTAGAAGCGAATGACGCGAATTTGACGCCTCATTTGCGTCCGTGTGAACGTACCATTAGAGAAGAACTGTGCTGCTTAAGGCCACTGTACACCACGACAAAAGGTGAGGACAGAGCCAAGGTGTTTGTTGAACATTTTGAGGAACGAGGGATTGACAACAGGAAAATATTTACAGTGACAACAGATGGTGCGCCGGCAATGGTTGGCAAGCAGAGGAGCGCCGTCAGGTTAATTGAGGAAAATGTTGGCCACTCTGTCATGAAAACTTCATTGCATAATACATCAGGAGAAGCCTATGGGCAAAAATGTTCAATACAGATCTCAACAGTGTTATGGCTACGGTTTCAAAGATAGTCAACTTTATCGTAAAGCGGTCAGCACTGACACACCGAGAGTTCCAGTCACTACAAGAGGAGATAGACTGTGTGTATGGAGGTCTCCCTCTTCACTCATCAGTAAGGTGGCTAAGCTGTGGGAAAGTGTTGGAACGATTTGTCGCCTGCTTTGACGCCATCAAGACTTTTTTTCAACACTTTCCAGAGCTACATGACGAGATATGGATTGTAAAGCTTATGTTTCTCGCGGACATCACTGGACATTTATAAATGAATCTGAATATACAACTGCAAGGCACCGGACAAACTATTTTGAACTTGTTTGAAACATGGACTGCTTTTGTCGTCAAGCTGGATGTATTTTCTGACGACGTGGCTGCCTCCACTTTTCATTATTTCAAAACTTTGAGGGCGCTGTCAGTATCGCAGCGCAGCATCCGTGCTGCAAATATACTCAAGTACATGCACGGACTGAGGTCAGAGTTCACAACACATTTTGAGGACTTTTACAGGTACGGTCCCATGTTTTCATTTCTGATCAAACCTGAGAGTTGTACTGTGGGCGAGTTAGATTTGTGTCTGTTTGAGTGGCTGGATACAGTGAATTTTGAAATGCAGCTGATTGACTTGAAAAGCTCAGCGCTGTGGATAACTAAATTTACAGAGCTACGCAAAAAACTTGAAAGTACCACAGCACACATCTTCTCATGTTGGTCCTCACTACCTGACAAGTTTGTCTGTCTGTGCAATGTTGCAATGGCCCTCCTCTCTGTGTTTGGCTCAACATATCTTTGTGAACAAATATTCTCACAGATGAAAAATGTGCGAGCCCCCACCCACAGAAGTTTAACAACAGACCATTCTGAGGCATGTGTGAAACTCAAAGTAACAAAACATAACCCACAGATTACAAAGCTGAGCAGGGAAAAGCAGGGCCAAGTATCACATTGACTGTATTTGTTAGGCACCCTTTGAGTTTACCCTTCATAGCTGTCTTATTTTGTTTGTGGTATTGTACATTGCACATTTTCTTCTGATGCAATGTTCTGTTTTTAGAAGACAGAGTTTTGGATGCTGTTTAATGCATTCTCAGTCTGTACTTTTTTTTTTTTTTGCAATATTTTTCTAATACAGTGTTTGAAATAGGAAAGGCCTTACGAGGCAGAGACTGAATTTACTTGCAATAGGTTTAAAAAGCGTTCTGACATGTTTGCAACGTATGGGAATATCAAAAAGGCAAGATTACAATTGATTGATGCAGATATGGAAAGATTAAATCAAAGAAGAAAAATGAAAATGTGTGGTATATATATGTCTTAATTACATGCTAAAAATTTTAGATCTTAGAAGTAGTAGTTAGTTGTGGCACAACTAATTTGAAAGTTTGAATGTGGCACTTTATGCCAAAAAGGTTGCTGAGCCCTGTTCTAGACGATACATGTATCAATACGCATGCTACTTTATCGATACAGCTGTTTAAATGACGTTAATATGTTATAAACAGCTGGAACGGCAGTTTTGAAGCTGTTCCCTAAGGTGCAGTACGCATTTCTGCCATAGGTGGCAGCACCGCAGCACACAGCAGCAGCATGCGTCTAGTAAACAAACATGGAGGGGCATAGTGTTTTTTCAGTCAGCAAAATTTGAGGGGAATTGTCAACTCAAGACTTTAAAACACCAAGGAAATAACAGTTACTGTATGTAACTACAGTTCTATGAGTATGTGCAGAGCCCTCTACGGGCTTCGCTAATGGTTATCCACCCGAGGCATCGGCTCGCGCCTGAGAGATCAAAGAACCAACTGCTCCAATCATGGCCGGGGAATGGCACATAGTGCCGGGGCTATATAAGCCCTGTCCCTGCAGTGATTGTCTCCCTTTGAACTCAGCCACAGGAGAAGAGGATGGGCTGCTGGGCATGCAGGTAGAGGGCTACGCACATACTCATAGAACTGTAGTTACATACAGTAACTGTTATTTCTATGTCGTATGTGCTGCGCCCTCTACGGGCTTCGCTAATGGTTAACACCAACGCGAAGGCCGTGGGGATCAATGTACTCCCAGCAGGCCCGGCCTCCACCATGATTGGAGCAACCCAGGGCAACGCCAGCCAATAAAACGACCAGCACGCCCAAGGGCGAGAGGACCCAAAAACGGGGCAACAGTGCCCAAAGCCGCCTCTCCCAAGAGCGCCATGACACTGTAACATGCCCGAAAGAAGGCAGGGAGTGCACAAGGTCGCCTCTCCCAAGAGCACCTGCACATTCCAGCTGACCAGAGGTGCATAGCTCTCCCAAGAGCACCCAGCACCCCAAGAACAAAACCAATGCAAACAGTCACAAGCAGGCCACCTCTCCCAAGAGCACCTGCAAAGGACCAACACAACAGCCTACACGCGGCTGCCGCCCAAAACCGAATGGGCGACAGACGCCGCAGACACATCCAACAGATAAGACTGCATGAACGTCGAAGAGGAAGACCAGGAGGCTGCCAAACAGACTTCCTCTATTGACACGCCACAAAACAATGCTGTCGAGGCTGCCACCCCTCTAGTAGAGTGCGCCCGAACAGCCACCGGTGGTGGACGTCCTTGTGTCTCATACGCCACCCGAATGGCAAGGCAAATCCAATGGGCCAGGCGCTGGGGGGAAAGCAGAGCACCCCTATTCCTTGCCCCAAAACCAACAAACAGCTGATCAGACCAGTCTGAATCCGTGTGACTCAGATAACAGCACAAGGCCCTGACCGGGCACAAAAGATGGCGCCGTTCTTCCTCCACTGAAACATGTGGAGGCGGAAAGAAAGGCCTCACCCTAATCACCCTGGACCTGAAGGAAGAAGTGATGACTTTCGGTTGAAAGGCAGGGTTAGGCCAGAGCTCCACCAATCCTCCGTCAGCACCAAAAGACATGCAAGACGGGTGCACAGACAAAGCACACAAGTCCCCCGACCTCTTAGCAGAGGAGAGAGCCAGGAGAAGCGAGGTCTTGTATGACAGAAAGCGGAGCTCCGACTGGTCCAATGGCTCAACCGGGGGGCCAGAAAGCCCCTCCAGCACCACCTGGAGCTCCCATGTGGGGATGGCATGCCGCAAAGGTGGCCTACGCCTATGAGCGCCCTGCAAAAACCGCTTCACCAGTGGGTGGCTACGGGCAGAGACACCGCCAAACCCAGCATGACCAGTTGCAATACCCGACGCAAAGACCCCAAGAGTCGAAGCGGCCCGACCATCATCAAGAAGACCCTGGAGAAACTCCAGAATCAAGTGAACTGGGAAAGAAGTGGGATCTAATGCCTTCCCTGAACACCACTCAGAAAAGAGCTGCCACCGAACACTGTAAGACCTAGTTGTGGACGGGGCCCTGGCTCCCTGAATAGTGGCAACCACAGTGGGGGGAAGGCCTAAACGCAGGAGCCTCGCCCTCTCAGCTTCCAGACCATGAGCCTGCGCCCCAGCACCGGGCTCGAGCGCAGAGCCCCCCCTGCCTGGATCAGCGACATTGGGCTGATTCGGGAGGGGCCAAGGGTTCTCCAGCACCATCTCCATGAGGTCCGGATACCATCTGGCATTCGGGCTGTCCGGAGCCACCACCAGCACAAGCAGGCCCTCCGACCTCACTCTGTGGAGCAGTGCTATCATGAGACGGAGAGGCGAAAAAGCATACAGAAGACCGGCAGGCCACACACGATGGGCCAGCGCATCTACTCCGAGAGGGGGGGACGTCTGACAAGCTGAGCGAGAACCACAGTGGGCACTGTGCATTGTCTACACTGGCGAAAAGGTCGACCACTGGATGGCCGAACCGGTGCCAAATCAGAGCCGCGACCCCCGGGGCTACACTCCATTTGTCTCGGAGAGGGCCCCCTCTGGACATGACGAGCCCTCAGAGATGAGAGGTGAGTGCTCGCCCACAGCAGAACCTCCGCAGCTTCCCTGTGAAGGGAGGGGGACCTGACCCCCCCTTGTCTGTTCAGGTAGGCCACCACTGTGGTGTTGTCTGAACGGACCATGACGTGACGACCCTTCAGCTGCACGGCAAAGTGCAGGAGCACCTTTCGCACCGCTGTCATCTCCAGGAGATTTATGTGCTTCAGAGGCGAGGCCCAGGACCTGCCCCCTGAGCACTGTCCCAGCACGCCGCCCCAGCCGGTCAGGGAGGCATCCGTAAACACCTCCGTGTAGTGTGGGATGCACTGTAACTGGATACCCATTGGAAGGTGACCCAGGGTCAGCCAAAACTCGATGTCGCTCCGTGCAGTTGGAATGACCCACACCTGTCGCAACCGGTCTCGAACAGGGTGGAGTCTGAGGCGTGAAAACCACCTCTGGAGACCCCTCATGTGCAGCAGACCCAGGTGGACAACAGGATGAGCAGCAGCCATCATACCCAGGAGGGACCGGACATAGTGAGATGGGACCTGTGGTCTTTCCAAGACTCTGGTCTGCCCCAACTGCGCCAGCGCCACCTGTCTCTCGGTGGAGAGTGAGGCGCGCATTATCTGCGAGTCCAGGTACAACCCCAGATACGTCACCTGTTGGGCAGGGCGCAACGCACTCTTCTCCAGATTCACCACAAAGCCCAACCCGGCAATGTGGTTCAACAAGGTCATCGTGTGAGCCTCGGCCTCCTGTGGGGACAAGGCCAGAATGAGCCAGTCGTCGATGTAGGTCAAGATCCTGAGACCCTGAACACGCAGCGGTTCCAGTGCTGCCTCCACACACTTGGAGAAGGTGCGCGGGGCCTGTTCATCCAGGGCGTCAGAGGGAGGTCCAGGCCCCTCCAAGCGCGATTAAAATCCATCAGAGTGCGCACCGCTGACCCGGGGGAAAAAGACAGATCTGGCCCGCTCACTGACTCCGACCCGAGACGTGGGGGGCCCACCTCGAAAGAGTTGCGAGTCCCCGGGGGACCGTAGTGTCGAAGTGGAAGAAGCCGGCACATGGCTAGACATACTGGAAGTTCCTGAATGTCTGGAGCCGCCTTCCTCTGGAAGAGGATGGACAAGCTTGCGTCTCTTACTGGCCACAAGATGAGAAATGCGGGGAGCACAGCGCTTCCCTCCTCTGGGTAGTTTAACACAGTCCCGGGGGAGGGCGAGCACCAGCAGACGACTGCTCCCTCTCACGTCCGCAACAGGACGCCGCTCCGTCACCTCAGTGGCCAAGGTCAACGGAGAGGAATCAGCGAGCCTGGGCAAGCCACCAACGGCCGTCCTCCCACGCTGTGCTGCAGCCACCGGCACACTCGGAGCCGCAAGCGTAACACTACTCCGCAGGGTTGAGCGTGGAGGAGGAACAGAATGAACCCCATTAGCACAACGCACGGAAGCAACGGCAGACGCTCTCAGCGAGCCCGCTTCATTCTGCCATGAAGAAGTGTGCTCTCCAACGTGACAGCAGTCCCCGGGAAGCAAGATGAGGCCCGACGAGGGCCTGTCCGCTCTCACGTCCGCTAAAAAGCCGTTGCTGCGTCACCTCAGCGGCCACGCTCGGCGACGAAGAAGCAGCAGGCCGAGGCGTCCTGTCACGTTTTGTCATGGCCGCCGGCAGATACGTCAGCGGGGGAGAATCCCGGGAATCCCCATGATGATCCACCAGCGCAATACGCCTTCGCAGGGTCGAGCGCGGGGCGCGCACATGAGGCACAGAATGACCCTCATTGGTGCAATGCACAGTACCTGCTTCATGCTGTCGTGAAGAAGTGTACTCTTTATGGAGAATGTAACGGGCCATACGCCCTTTATTAGAATAAGTGGACGAGTGTCCCCCGCCCCGGCGGACAGAAGTAGGGCAGCGGACCGGCTTGGAGTGGCTCTCTATCCGTTGTGACACCTCCGCAGGCAGCGCCAGAGCTGGACGCACTGGCGCCGTGGGACCTCGTCTGCGTGGAGAGGCAGAGGGGCGGCTCCGCCAAGTGCGAGCAGGTTGCCGCTGAGGGGGCCGTGGGTCCCGCTGGGGCCGGAGATGTGGACTAAGCTGTGCCGAGGCCCTAGATGCAGATTCCAGGCAGTCAATCAAGGCCTGGATGTCCGGACCAAACAGAGAAGCCGTGGAGAGCGGCAAATCCAGGAGCTGACGCTTCTCTTGCTCTTTTAAAGAGGACAGACCCAGCCACAGATGCCTGTATCCGAGCTGGGCTGCACACATAGATTGGCCACCGTCAATAGCCAGAGCCTGGGACATGCGGAGAAAGGCCGCCATAGTGGTCTGCATCTCCTCCAGCTCCGCCGGAGACAGTTCCGTGCGCCTATGCATCAGACTGTCCAGCGAGCCCGCGAGGAAGGCCATGTTGTTCGCGAGCGCCACGACCTGTGCAGCGTTTGCGTAACATCGGTCCATAACAGAAGCCGTCACCCTATCCCGCTCAGAGGGGAGAGATGACTTCCCGCTGGGCCACGGAGAAGAGGAGGGGAGTAGGCACATCCTGACCCTGTCCTCAATAGGCGGAACGCCTGACTCCCAGCTCCAGCCCTGCACCATGCAATATGGCCCATACCCCAGTGCAGGGCGCTTGGCTGAGAGAGGATGGGCCCATCTCTCTTGGCGAAGTGCACTGATGGGCTCCATCTGCGGGCAGATCGTCACGGGCTGAGGTCTGGGACGAGAACGAGCAGCCAACCCTTCCGTAAAATCCCCCGCCGGGACACTAGGCTGCTCTGCAGGAAGAGGAATGGACATGCAGTTCCGCAGCAGAGGTAAACAGCCCGGGCAAGAAGTCCAGAGGATAAAGGTCAGGCTGCCGCTCTGGTTCGGAGAAGATGGAAGCAGCGTCTTCTTCATAAACGCGCCTGTCGTCCTCCTCGGCATAGTCCGCCCAGTCCTTCCTCACTGGGAACGGCCTGCAGGCGGTGCAGGAGCCGGAGACAGTCGCCGCTCCGGGGCCACCGAGACCTGTTCGCGGTGCTCCGGGGAATCCGGACCCATAAACCCGCGAGAGGCTCCTCCCTGGGGAGCGAGATGCAGGCCGCGCAATCAGCCTCTTCGGATGTATGCCGCCAGCCCAAGCACAGAAAGCAAAGCTCGTGGTTGTCTCCGGGAGGTAGAGAAGATGAACACACACCGCAGGTACGAAGCTCGACGCCGGAGGGCGAAGTCATATCGAGCGGTGAGTAGCGACGAAATCCTAATTCTTGCTGATGTCGGGAAGTTCGTTCTGAGTGATAAAAGGAGATGATCACTGCAGGGACAGGGCTTATATAGCCCCGGCACTATGTGCCATTCCCCGGCCATGATTGGAGCAGTTGGTTCTTTGATCTCACAGGCGCGAGGCGATGCCTCGGGTGGATAACCATTAGCGAAGCCCGTAGAGGGCGCAGCACATGCGACATAGAATCAGGAGTTAGACCTGGCTCATGCAGTTTGTAGGCTCTGCAGTGAAGTAACGTTACTGCAGCAACTCTACAGATCTCTGTATTCACACAAGACACTACGCTGATCTGCCGCTAACAACAGGTAACGTTAGCACAACACAGAGCCAATGTGGGTCACACAAGAGGAGAGAGTCCAGGGTGCTGCGGGGCGGGGTCTGACTGCTTAATTAGCGCAGCTGCTAGCAGCGCAAAGCTAACAAATACAAGAGCAGAGTCCTTCACAGTGACAGCAGATTAAGCGCTGATATTATCTCTACACTTACTCAATCTAATGCACAACTTAACTATATGGAGAAAAGTGGTGCACAAACAAGTTTTGGAGTGCACAAGGATTTACGTGCAGCGCATCCACAAACGCACAGCGTGCACGTCATCAACTGGCCACCGCAATATATACTGCTGCGTACAAACAGCTGAATATAAAAAACAACTTCCTCCTGAAGATTTCAGGAGAGGGTCCGGGTGACGACATGTGTTTGTAAAGGGCAACTGAGAGAGAACAAAGTTACTGATCCTCTTGTGTCTAACTTGGCCTGAAATAATCACTGCATCCAGGGAACAGAGAGAGTATGCTCCACTGCTGGGACATTACAGCTCAGCTCAACATGGAGATACATTTGTTTCTTCACAAAAACATGACAAGACATAGGCTAGATAAGCCATAGCTGCTAGTTAAGGCTATAAGGTTATATTAAAGCTTGTTAAAATGTGTATTATTTTATGTACCAATGTCTGTTATTGTCATGTTGGTTAGGTTATATCACACACAGCCAATATACAGAATATAAAACATCCATGTAAACTTGTTTGACCCTGTGCTTTGTTCAGTATGTATCAGGATATGTATCGTATTGTGAGGTTGTTGGAAACACCCAGCCCTAATAAATAGTGAGATGTATCACTAAAGCTTCGTTTGTACAGCTGACCAGCTAAAAAAAGGTGGTTTAGGGTTGAGTTGCTCTTTAAATCAAATATTAGTTTTATCAATAACAATGGTACAGTTGATTTATTAACAATTAAAAATATGTTTTACATAGTGGACAAGTTGGTTTTGTTTATATTTTGTGTTTTGGTTTTAAAACTGCAATACTGTTTGTCCAATCAGACAAGAGAGCATTGTTTTGATTTAGACTGCAGTACCGTTTATAACCAGTATGAGTGCATGTGGTTACAGTACCTTTAACTTGTAATGGCAATTTCTTTTATTAGACATAAATTTATCTTTTATCTTCTTTCTTCTTGCATATGTGAAATAAACAATCCAAAACAATTAGAGACAAAATACATTTTATTTATAATATATTGTATATCACTTACATTCATGGACAGTGGATTGCTATGAATAAGGTTATAGAAATATTCACAAAAGACTTCATACAGAGTTTTATGTTTTTAATCAATAAATGTATAAATAAAACTGATAACCTTTGCTCTTTTTCATCATTATTAATTATATTTTCCAAAAAAGAAATCCCATGTGATGATAAAAGTGCTTTTGTGTAGACTAATTGTTCCCATCCACTAATACTGGGTTTGGTATCTTTGACTCCCACATGGGCGGTGTATACACAGGGGGAGCCTTTTCTATTGGTGAAAAACTGCTTTTCATTTCAGAAGTGTAATGCAATATCTATTACCTCTGGTAAATTCAATTTGCATTCATAGCCGAGAGAGAACAACACAAGCAGTGTGTACAATGAAGAGCTACAATTACTACCATGCATTTTGTATTAAGTATAGATGTTTCAGTTGCTAAATAAACATTTACAGTAGATATACACATAAATCTTTTTGTGCACTGAGGGCTGAGAACCAAAGGCTGTAAGTAACATTTACAAGAGAAGAAAAAATGGCACAGTACTGACTTTGTCAAATTTCAATTCATAAATGCTAAATATTGGAAAAAAATCAGGACTAAACCAAATCTAAGACATGACTAAATCAGGACTAAAACTGGACAAAAACTGGAAATAATCCAGGTCCAAGCCAGGACTAAATAAAGTCTAAGCCAACACTTAACCAGGACTAAATCAAATCAAGACAACCACTGACTCAGATTTTTTTTCATTTGTAATAATAGTTATTTTGCCTTTTTGGGGTCCAGCATTTGATGTATTTTTCTCTATGACATAACATTATAGCATTTATATCCATTTATGACACTGTCTGAATCCTATGTTCAGAGATAGCCAGTTGTTTTTATTTTTAAAACAAGAGCATTCATTTGATTTGTAAGTCTTGTAAATCTCAGAAAACCCAGAATGTCACTTGCGCCTTTTTGGTTCTCAACCCTATGCCTCAGTGTTTACAGATGTCATATTAAATGTGTAAAGTGCTATTTCAAATTCATTACACATGGGTTATCAGTAACATGCTTTTTCATTTAATAAAACTGCACTTGAAGTCATCATAGTACATTTGCATCTCGTGAACCACTTTGCAAAATCCTAAACGTCACTATCTGTTTCACAGATCTCCTAAACCAGAGATACAGGAGCGCATAGAGTAAGGGGTTAAAACACGAGTTCAGATACAGCAAACCATACAGGAAGACCTGTAAATAATAGTTTATTTTCCATTTCGCAAAGCTCACCATGTAGTACGGCGCGTAGCAGAGGAGAAAGACAAACACAACAAAGCCCAGATTCCGCGCCGCTTTCAGCTCTGATTTCCTGGAGTTCACCGCCGGCTGCTGTGCAGTGGCTGCAACCTGAGAATGCATGGCACGGGCCTGCGACACTGCCACAAAGAAAACTCGCAAGTACAGTACAATTATGAGGACAAAGGTTCCAAAGAAGTTCAACCCCAGGTCAACATGATATACAATATAGGTCACTCGTAAGTAGCAGGCCCCTTCGCACCTCTTGTACCGCCCTGGAAAAATGACATTGTTATACCAATACCCAATACTGTACAGGACAGAGCCGATCCAGGAGGCGATCAGGGCGATGCTAATGGATCTCCTGCACATCACAGTGGAGTAGTGCATGGGGTTGCAAATGGCTACGTAGCGGTCTATCGAGATAAGGATCATGCCTCCAGTCGATACGGAAATCAGCGTGGAAACAAAGACGGCATACACGACGCACATGATGTCGCCGACTCGCCAGCAAACAAAATATAAAGCATTTTCAACTGGGATCACCACGCAGCACATCAGGAAGTCTGAGACGGCCAGGCTGAGGAGGATGAAGTTAGGAGAGGAGTGCAGCTGCCTGAGAAAAGAAACAAAATGAGTTTATGCATTACAATAAACCTGATATCAGAGCTTGTGACTTGCCTGAAATGCGAGATAGCGATGATGACCATAAGGTTGAGGATGCCGGTGCTGATGGTGAAGATGTAAAGCACGATCACATAGATGGTGAAGCCCTGACCAGGGATCCACTTGTTGCAGGACAGATTGCCCAGTTCTGGGTAGCACTGGTACAGCTGCTGACTGCTCATGTTGGAGGATGGAGATGGGTGGGGGAAGAAATGACTTCATCCAGACGCTTTTTCTCTCGTCTCCCTCCACCTCCGCCTGCTCCCAGATGGACACTGGACCTCCCAAGCCACTTGCATCATGAGCCAAAACAACTCCACAACTTAACTTTGGATAGCAGTGATCAAATCAATTACTCAGCACACTTGACTAACTTTGGTGAAGTTCACTAAGTAATAAATCTTGCTTTTTCTATTTTGCGGCTCTAAAAATAAATTTCCTAAACCAAAAAGAGTGCACCCATTTTAAAAACAAATCCATGCCTGATTCTTTGAAGGCCTCAGAAAGCACCTGCTGCTGAATATCTGTAGTACTCTGCATTTTGTGTGGTCAGAGTTTACTCCAGCTCTCATGGCAAACATTACTTTTCCAAATACTGAATTACAAAACTTGAATGTGTTTGTTAGTTTCTGAAATTCTATCTTGTTTTACATTAAAGCTTGAGCATTTTTTTTAGAAAGTTTCAAGTAGGCCTTGTCGCTATAAGAGTTGTATAATGTGATATTTTGAAGTTTTTTTTTTTCTATTTTATACTGCAGATAGTATCCTTTGTCCCAGCACATGCCTTCACCATGCGTCTCCCAGAGGTTTATTGTGCAGAGCTGCATATCACTGCCAGGATCATGGTTGTGTTGATGAGTTTATGAACAGCACATTTAAAGGGGCTAGACTATGCAAAATTGACTTTTTAAAGTTTTCTACAATGTTATATGTTCCCTCTTCAAAAACATAGCTGCAGTTGTGTTTTGGTTCTTTTACACATGTTTCAGTAATCTTTTGTTCTTTGGCCCTGAGTTTATAAGGCCTTAGAACGAACCTCTGCCTCTCCCATGAACCCCCGCCCATTCCATTCTACATTCAGTCATTAATTTATCCCAAAAAACAGTGTACAACTCTGTACATAAGCTTCTCTCTGACTGTTTGACTATAAATTTGGTCATTAGATTCAGATTTTTGTGTAAATACATAATCAGACCAATTTTGTGGGCAATATTTGTGGGCCCCTTTATGACCCGAGCCCCTGAAGCTGCTCTGATAGATCTGCCCCTGCTCCACTCGCACAGTCAGACAGTGACACAGAGCCTTCAGTCTCAAGCTGGGCTTGCTGGGACAGAAGCTCCAGAAAACACTAGAGGCTACAAAAACTTTTGTCAGGACGTCTGAACTTTGGTTTTACAGTGCTTTAAAGCAAATATGCCGGGACCGCCTGACCACAAGGCTGTGGGGACCATAGACAGTTGCCGAATTAAAGTAGGAGAAAATTAAATACGAGACAACAGGACAGCACATCTGCGCGTAGTGACAGGGCTGATAGGCTTCGACGCACACATTATCCCGGGCTGGCCCCAAAAGTACACCGGCCCTCCGCGAAAACTCCCAGTGCTCCTGATTGCCAGTTCAGCCCTGGTTTCCACTGATTCCTCACAGACATTTTTCATTTTGTATTAAAATGGCATCATACAAAAAGTTTAAAGTAATAAAAAACTCCTTTTCTATGGTTCTGTTCAAAATAGTGTAACAGCCCTGTACTCTGCTGCCCTCTGCTGGCCTATTTATCTGTTTCTTTATGGCAATAGTAAAGTTATTGAAAAAAACTTTCTTTTAGTCAAAGATGTTTTTAAAGGTTGTGCAATGCTGTTCTAGAGGTGACCAAGATTGGCTTAAAATATAAATAAAAGCATAATATAACCTCTTTAAAGACTGACACAGCAGGTTAATACAGTCTGTCTCTGTTTATGCAGCAAAAGTCTAAAAATAAAATATGTGTGAGTATGTAAAGATGTACATGTTACAGAGCAGCTGCTTATGCTCAGTTGAACAACAGCATAATTATTCTGTTGCTATTTTGTGCAGTTAAAAACTAGATTTGTATTATTTGTGTAAATAATGCCAGATGGGCAGGTGTCCATCAGCGTCATAAAGGTGAGCTGTTACAGAGTATCAGGGCCGTGCAGAGAGCTACTGGGGGGCAGGGGCCCAAGCTTCAAAAAGGGCACACAGATAAAAACAAATGTATCATGCAGAATACACAACAGTTAGCTCATCTCCAAACTAAGTAGTTTGTAAGAGGTCAATTCTTCAGGTTCATGGTAAAAGGAGATGGAAAAACTGGACCTATATTGTGCAGCTCAGACTGGGCATCTGTACTATTGGCATTTATAAAATGTTTTAAAAGTGAGTGTGACCTTATGGCAGGGGTCTGAGAGTTCTCCCTCAGGAACATTTGAACAAAACACATGTAGTTTTCTGTTTTCTGGGGCATTTTAGAAGAACTTGGCTTTGACTTTGGAGTAAAAAATATGGGCAGAATTTATGATTTTACTGCAATTCAATTCAATTCAGATTTATTTGTATAGATATTTATATAGTATATTTGTTTATATAGTATCACAACAACAGTCGCCTCAAAGGCTTCACAACAGTTGATCAAACATAAACACACAATCAGACTTAACACACAATCAACATAAACAATAACTACACTAAACTAAACAGACCCAGGACACTCCTGTCCTTAGACCCTCCTTCTTGGTAAGGAAAAACTCCTAAAAAAAAACAGTGACGGGAAAAAAGAAGAAACCTTATGGAGCCCATATTGAAGGAGAGATCCTCTCCCAGGACGGACAGGCAATGCATCTAGGAGTTAGTTCATTAGCTCATCTATAGGATCATAGATCACTCTGTAAGGATTCATCCAGACGAGAGTGGGGATGGGGTAGATAGAGGAAGTCCATAGGATGCAGCAGGGCCTCATCCAGACAGGTGAGTGGGGTGAGGGAGATCAGGGAAATCCTTAGAGGTGAGGTTGAGGACCCACAGGTCGGGACAGGAGCACAGATGGGGTCAGCTAAGATCCAATCGTCACTGGGACATCTGCCAGCAGCCAGGCATCTGAAACAGTCCCCACTCCCCCAGAGGGGAGCGGGAGAGAGGGACAACTTGTGAATAGCAATGAACTGATTGGAGATATAGTATATTTGATTATATTAATGACAGTGATAGCAGAGGAGCAGCAGATGAAACCAGAGGTCAGAGGTCAGTGCACCTTACTTCCCCCAGCTTCTAGCTCCTAGAGCAGCTTAGCTTCAACTGTGGAGTTAACCCTGTTTCTGGCCTGACCATAAGCTTTCTCACAGAGGAACGTTTTAACCTAACCTTTAATGTAGAGACTGTGTCTGCCTCTAACATGAGCTGGAAGCTGATTCCATAAAACAGGAGCTTGGTAACTAAAGGCTCTACCTCCAACTGTACTTTTAGAAACCCTGGGAACCACTAATAGCCCTGCATTTTGTGAGCGCAGTACTCTGCTTGGTTGGTATGGCTCTATAACATCATTAATGTAGGATGGCGCCGTACCATTTACGGCCTTGTAAGTCAAACCTAATTCTGAGTTCAACTGGAAGCCCGTGAAGTAACAACAACACAAACAAACTGCAACAAACATCCAGGACATAAAATAGTTTACTATCACTTTATAACTAATTACTACATTTTGTTTTACATAAACTGTCTAAAAATAGGGACTTGTAGACAGCATTGTTAAATAGGCCATTGCACTTTTTAAATAAAAAAAAAATCATAATTTCTACAGCACAGACTAATGACTGCACTAATGAATAAATAATATGCCTAATGCCTAATATAAACTTTACATTATCTAGCATAACCTTCTACAGTATATTTGGGCATTATTATTGGCTTTTTGTGTGAATGTCTGATCACATATTTAATTGTGGTGTCCACACTGTGCCCTGAGCCCCTAGAATGCTTAGCTCCGCCCCTGCTCCAGGACAGAGTCCTGTCACAGTCTATGAGCCTTCACTGTCATTGCACTGGGCTGTGGCTCCACAGAAGACCAAAGACTTTTAACAGAATACTGAACTTATGTTTTATGTTAATATTATGAAAATCCAGCTCTGATATTTTAAAAAATGCCTCATGTCCGCTGTAGGTCGTGCGCTTCAGATTGCGTTGCATATAATCGGGCCATAATATTTCAGCTGTTTATGATCATATCTTCGCCAATATCTGGTCAATTTTCATCAAACAAAAACTGAATTAAAGCGTGAGATGAGAGTAGTGCGCCAGGCTGAAAACAGTCCCTAGTGTCCATGATTTCATTAAATTTACTGTGACTGACCAGATTTATTATGCAAGCTTACATAGGCTCCTGCAGGGGGCAGTGGCTGGTGCGCCCCTGTCATTCAGCGCTCAACATCGATCTAAATATTCCACGGCCCTGGACCATGGGGTGGAGACCGTGTGACCACGGGGCCACAGGGACCATACACAGCAGCCTCAGTACAATTTGAGGGAAAGCTTGAAAATTTAGCTGTTTGGGATATCTTTTAGAATGGGAGATTTTCTGTACGGGGGACTAGGTGACCCCAAAAGAAATGGGGCACGCTATTTGTGGGACTTTAGTGCACTTGTCCCCCGTTCTGAGCTCAGGGCACCTCACTAAAGGATGCTTTTTGTTTTTAGGGGGACCCCGGTTGTACTGCTTGCACTTTTCCTCAGGATGGCGCCACTGTCCACTGTCCTGACTGTTGCTTCATGTTGGGAGACTTAGGGTCACTTTTTCTTCACTTTGGGACACTTTGCTCCCAAATGACAGCCAGTGGTCATGGGGCATTGTGGGGTATCGCGCCCTTTTCACTTTTACTTTTTATTCACTTTGGGGTACTTTGGTCCAGAATAAATCAAATGACTTGAATTCTTAGTCAGCACCTCAGTAGACAGCACTAAACCAGATTCTGAAGGCCTTAAGGAAAAGCTACTTAGCTTTAGGAGGGTCCTAATGAGTTGGGACAAAGACAGATGAATAGAAGGCGGTGTTTTGTGTAACATATTTCAATATTATATGTATACTATATTGGGAACTTTTGGAGAAAAAAATCTACATTGCAAGAACCTTTTCCCTGACCTTTGACCTTTAGGAAGGTCTCATCAATTTGATATTCAACACACCAGTAGGACACATGGGCACTATTAACATACTCAATTTTCAGCTTTGTAGCTTAAAGCAAATTTAAACTGAGAAAGAAAAAGAGATTTTCTTGCCATTTTTAATTTCTATTTTTTTTTTTTTTCAGAAAGGGGCACTTTTTAAGTCTTTTGAAGCCTTTTAAGGCCCTTTGACCCTAGAAACCTAGGCTTTTTTGACTCTGCACACTAATACAACACTGTGCCAAGATAAACATACTCGATTTTCAGCCTACTAGGTTAAAACACTTTTAAATTCTGAATAAAATGATTTTCCTGCTTCACAGTGGGAGACTTTGCTTCAGTAAAGGCTACTTTGACTGTTAGAAGATTACTGGAAGGTGAAGGTGGCAGTACTTGGCCCAAACCCTGACCCTAATCCTTCACTTGGGGGCACTGTTTCTTCACTTTAAGAGAATTTGCTCCAGCATACAAAATTCATTTTGGGACACTTTCTCATTATAAAAAAAAAAAAAAGGCATAGACATTAATAAATAATACAGATTGTATTACAAGTAATTTAAAAGCCAAGTTCCCATATGGTACAAAAATTTAGAAATAGTTCAGAAATATTAAGCCATTTAAAAGATAAAAAGATATAATATTTGTTATATTATAATATTAATTCTATGAGTGCAAGAATATCAAAAATACTAAACAGCAATAAATGACAATGCATAGTATAGACACACTGGAAATACTAAAGTAAAGCAGTAGTAGCCTGAAGTGCATAAGTTTAATAGCACCAAAGTTTGGGCATTAAAGTGCATCACAATACTCAAGTATTCAATAAACAACAGTATATAGTATCAAATTAACAAGACATTTCACAATGATTCCATTTCATTTAAGTTCAGAATATCAGAGAAACCGGGCTAAATAGCCAATGCTAACCATCCCATATAAACCAATGGAAGCAGCTAGGCTATGCTGAACTATAGAAATGAATCATAGAGTAAGCTAAGGGTAGCAAGACTCACCAATTCCGCAGTTTAAATAAATTTCAATGCTCCTTTCGATGGCTGTGAACTTCGATAGTCGGCTCCTATAGACTGACATTTAGTACATTCAGTTTAAAGACAAAGTGGCGTCAAACGACTTAAACGAACCTGCAGCAAACTTTTCCCCAAGCGTGTCCCACTCGTGTCTCCGGTAAACTGGCACTACTAGGTTATATAACAACATGATAGGCCACGCTCGGTCATGTGACTGCATGACGTGATGACGCACTACGCAGCAGACATAATGACGTACTACACAGGGCATAACGCAGACCACAAATGCAAATGAATGGGAGCGCATAAATAACTCTGAGTTTCTCACCCAGGTTACATACACTTCTGTACACCAGCATACCCTTGTCGGGTTTAGTACAAGGGTATTCAATAAAACTATTTTAGTTTAAGGGTACTACAGTTAGCATGATTAATTTTCGCCTTTATTTCCACCAATAAAGTGTGTTCTGACTGCGTCCAAGACTGGAACACGTGGTACATGTGTTTGTAGAACCTTGGTTATTAATATTTCATACCTATGTCCATGTATGTGATGTTTTTGAGCAAACTAACCCCTAACCAAACCCCAAAAGCGGTTTTTGATTTAAAGTTGAATGATTCATACAACACATTTATAATTACATATTATTACTTGTTTTTCGATAATAATACTATATATGTATTAGCTACAAACCTAGTTTTCAACTGTTGTCCCTGGGCAAGGTGTAAAATGCAGCGTTTTAGATATATTTATTCTTGTTTAGATTGAATAGCCTGTGCTGAGCTTTTGCTTTTCTATTTCCTTAATTTTAGTTTCTTCTGTTTTTGATCAGGTCTGGTTCCTGCTCCAGGTCCGGCTCCGAGTCCCGCTCCAACGTCAGCTCCAGCTCCTGCTCCCGGGCCCTCATGCCAGGCCCGGATGAGCCAGGCCCAGCCGCTCCCAGCTTGTGTCCTAAATTCCTAATCTTAACATGCAATGGCCTTCATGAAGGTAAATTTTTGCTGATGAGTTTGGGAGAGCTAGATGCATTTTTACATTTCACAGCTTCTAATTTTCCTTTTCATCACATCCTCCTGAGTTCAGAGGAAATGGGCAACCGCAGCACTGAGGCATAATTGAAATATAGTCATTCAAAACTTTTTTGGCAATTCTGAATTACTTCCTGTTTGGTAACTGTTACTAAAGGGGGGTATACACCAAGGCAACGATCGCCCGTCTGGAGCCATCTTAACGGTTCTTCCACGTCGCTCATTTCCGTCCTTTTGATATGTATGCGTCGTCGCCCCCCATCGCTCCAGGACGGAGGCCATCTGACTAGTTTCCTGCCGATTAGCCTGGTTGAATCGGCGTCTTTGGTCTTTGGCACGAAGCGCTCTGATAGGCCTAGCACTACAGCTGCCGCGCCAATCAGCTCACGGGAAGTTTAGCGGAAGTGACGGAGTACAGTTTGTACAGTGTTGCTGAGCGGGACTACAGCAACCGCCACGTAAAGGCCTCCTTGTGGCAAGAAATTCAGGAGCGAATGAGCATATCTGGTAAGTTATTATATCATTATTATATATATTATATAATTTAACGCATGTAATAATGTGTAGGCAACTTGATTTATAGTTATGTATGTACTGCAAACAAGGTAGTAAATTGTCAAAGTACACAGTTGTTTGTTCAAAGTCGCCTAGTTTAATTATTTGGTCGTATTGGCCCATATATCCTCAATATGTAACCAAAGCTTCTTACTTTTTAACAGAAAAGGAGATAAAGAAGAGATGGTACTCTCTCCAGACCCAATTCACCCGGTACCAGAGACTGCCACCCTCTGGGAGTGCCCATGTACAGAGGACTGTAAGGCAAAATTGGATTTTGTCTCGCCTACAGTTCCTACAACCACACACAAAAAGGAGGGAGAGCTCTTCTAACCTCTTGCGACAGGTATGCCTTTTTTATGTTTTATTTGTTATATGATATAACATTCTGTTTGTAATATAAAAATAACATACGAGGATTATTGTAACTACTTGGTTATTAAATTCTGTCTTTTCTTTTTTGTTAGGAAGTGGCAATTGATGGTGGAGACTGTCTTCCACAGTCAGTGACCAGTGAGTCCGAGGGGACTCACTGGTCCAGTGGGGCCTCCGTCAGCAGCCATGAGGAGCCCGAGCATCCTGGCACCCCCAGCCCAAGCCCAGAGCCCACCTGCTCCGATGAGCTCTCCATGCCGCAGACCACCCTCAGACCACCTATCAGCAGCAGTCCAGCAGCAAAGAGGAGATGCCTGGAAGACCGTGAAAGCAGTCCGGCTGCCAGTTTGATGGCTAGCATAGGGAAAACGCTGGATCGGCTGAACTCACAGAGGACTAATAGCGTCACGTACTTTTGCAGGTACATTGAGGAAGAAATCCGCTCCCTGCCTCCCTCTGTGGTGCCCACTGTCCGGAGGAAAATAATGGCCATCCTTGAAGAATATGGAACGGAGCAGTCAGTTGACGACAGCATTCTATGACAGCATTTACATCGGTTGTCTGTACATATGTTAATAAACTGGTCACTGTCTAAAAACTGGTGGTCCTTTGTTTTTTGGTTAAAGTTGAGATCTTCAGATGTAAAGCTTTGCAAATGCAATTGTGTCTGTTCAAGACCCTGTTTAGTGAATGAATGAACCCTCATTCAGTGAAAATGGGGATGATTTACCTGAGAATGGCTGTCTGGCCCCAATATCACAGAAAACCTTATTTGCAATTACAAAGACATAACCCCAGCAAAACATTATGGGCTTTAGCCTGCATTCATGCCACTTAAAGGCAGTGTTACAAAGTGTAATTACACACAGCAACATCACCAAAAATGTACTTAATTTAAATAGTAAAAGAAGTTGAAGTACACAGACTATGTGCACTTCTACCACTTATGTTTATCAGCATTTGCAAAACATTCTGTACCTTTGTCTATTGATGAATTGATGATTATGAAAGAGGGCCCATTACTACCTATTTCCCCCATTGCTACTGACATATGTATACACTGATGGCCCCTCTTGTTCTAAAGAGCCTAAAGTTTAAGCATGCACATTATAAAAACAAAAGGACCAAGTGTAGATTTGGCTTTTTATTGGTGACTATTGCCAAACATTACAGCAAGCATTATTATTACACTACATCTTGTCATATTGAAAAGGCACACTTCCAGCATCAGACATGAAATAGCCGCATAGTTGATCTCGCACCATTTTAGCTCTGGAGGATGTGTTTGTTGTGGGAGGCAGTGGGGCTTGTTGTAGACTCTGGTCTTGCCTCCATCTTCCTTCTACAACTTCCTGGTTCAGTGCTTCCCTGTCAGCAAGGTCATTCACATACACATTGCTACTTTCCGTGCGCAGAAAGTTGTGCAGAGAGCAGCAAGCCAAAACTATGTCTTCCACTTTGGATGTGTCCCGGACCTGCAGAATGGTGTGAAACACGCGAAAGCGGTTGGCCATGATACCAAAAGCGTTCTCTACCACTCTACGTGCACGAGAGAGCCTGTAGTTGAAGACGCGTTGCTCCATGGAAAGGCTGCGGTTTGGGTAGGGCTTCATAAGGTAGTCTTTCAGAGGGAACGCGTCATCAGCAACAATGCAATGTGGGGCCAGCTGGTCCGAACCAGGAAGCAGTGCAGGACCAGGGATGTTGGCTGTTCTTCTTTCTAGAGCATCGGCCAGCGTACAGCCACCAAACACTCCACCATCAGAAATTCTCCCGTTGCATCCCACGTCCACATACAAAAACTTGTAGCTGCTGTCAACAAGGGCCATCAGCACAACAGAGAAAGTGTGCTTGTAGTTGTAGAACGTGGAGCCACTTCGCGGTGGAGGACGAATTTACACGTTTCCCATCCAGAGCCCCGATGCAGTTTGGGAAGTTTCACTTTGAATGGAACCCATCAGCCACCGTCAGCCATTCCTGTGTTGTCCTGGGACACTGTAATAAGCAGATGCACAATAAACATTAGTACACCAGACATCACTAAATAACACTAGTGCTGACAATATGCACATAAAAACAAATATGTCAAAAAATATATATATGTATATATGTATATATATATATATATATATACATACCTTCATATACTTCTCCTTTAACACCTGGTAGATAGCACGACAGGTTTCAGGGACAAACTGCTGGATGGTAGAAGAGCCCATACGGAAAAGGTAGGACAGGCTCTTGAAGCTTTCACCTGTTGATGATCATAAAAAGAACGTTTTTCAAGCAGTCGGACACATACACAACACGAAGACGAATAGTCTGGCTTTAGTTAGTTCTATTTAGTTATAGTTTAGGTGGGCAGAAAAACGATAATGATCTCACCTGTAGCGAGGAAACGCAGTGTGACCATCAGCCATTCTCCCACCGAAATACAGTCCCGGTAATTAGTGTTTTGACGCCGTATAATTGGCATAAGAAGGTCCTCCAACACGCAGAACTGTTCGGGGAACAAACGGGCGAAATTCTGGAAATCAGCTGGCTGGTCCATCTCCAGCTGACGACACAAAGTTGGGAAAGCTCCAAGCGAATTGCGCTGTTGAATCCAAGACTTAACCCACTTCGTGCGCTTTCTTCTCCTTGTTGGCCTCTGTTCTTCTTCAAGTAACAGAGCAGCACCTAATCCACACAAAACAATGTCCAAACCGGCCATGATCACGCTTCTCAAATGTTCAAACAAGCTGAGAACAGTGGCAGACCAAGGCACGCTACATGCAGATGTACTCTGTAAACATTAGGTCACTTCCGTTTACCTTTGTTCACTGGCTAGCGCCATCTGCCGCTTTGGAGGGGTAATTACATCACGCGCATGCGCAAGACATGGTCTTTAGGTTGGTTGTCGCTTCGGTGAATAAAGAGGGAAAAAGGTCATGCGACGTCAGGAAACGGGAGGGAACGAGAGGAGACGAGAAGAGACGAGCTGTCGCTCCGTCTTATCAGTGGCAGTCTGGGAGTCGCCTTGGTGTATCTAGGCCTTAACAGATAACTCTGTCCTCTCCTTTCACCTGTCTCCCTCTGTCCTCTCCTTTCACCTGTCTCCCTCTGTCCTCTCTTCTCACCTGTCTCCCTCTGTCCTCTCCTCTCACCTGTCTCTCTCTGTCCTCTCCTCTCACCTGTCTCCCTCTGTCCTCTCCTCTCACCTGTCTCCCTCTGTCCTCTCCTCTCACCTGTCTCCCTCTGTCCTCTCCTCTCACCTGTCTCCCTCTGTCCTCTCCTCTCACCTGTCTCCCTCTGTCCTCTCCTCTCACCTGTCTCCCTCTGTCCTCTCCTCTCACCTGTCTCCCTCTGTCCTCTCCTCTCACCTGTCTCCCTCTGTCCTCTCCTCTCGCCTGTCTCCCTCTGTCCTCTCCTCTTGCCTGTCTCCCTCTGTCCTCTCCTCTCACCTGTCTCCCTCTGTCCTCTCCTCTCACCTGTCTCCCTCTGTCCTCTCCTCTCACCTGTCTCTCTCTGTCCTCTCTTCTCACCTGTCTCCCTCTGTCCTCTCCTCTCACCTGTCTCCCTCTGTCCTCTCCTCTCACCTGTCTCCCTCTGTCCTCTCCTCTCACCTGTCTCCCTCTGTCCTCTCCTCTCACCTGTCTCCCTCTGTCCTCTCCTCTCACCTGTCTCCCTCTGTCCTCTCCTCTCGCCTGTCTCCCTCTGTCCTCTCCTCTCACCTGTCTCCCTCTGTCCTCTCCTCTCACCTGTCTCTCTCTGTCCTCTCTTCTCACCTGTCTCCCTCTGTCCTCTCCTCTCACCTGTCTCCCTCTGTCCTCTCCTCTCACCTGTCTCCCTCTGTTCATCTTAAAGCAGCGATTTTAACATTAGCTTTCTCTTAATTCTCACCAATACTGTTGTTCATTTGTTCAGCTCCAGCTTCTTCTTTTGCTTTTCTCTGTGTCATATTTCTTCTTTTAAGTCCCTAAATAATTCTGGCCATTGAATGAGTTTCTGATTTTTGTATTCAGATAATTCAATACAATAAGGAAAACAGATAGGCATTTATGGGGCTCATGCAATGTTTATTAATTATAACGTGACTTATCTTTATTATTATTATTATTATTATTATTATTAGTAGTAGTATTAGTATTGTGACGTTTACGGGCAAATAAAGTCACGTCCGAGCATTTCAATTGCACTTCTCGCGCCCCATTCTCGCGACTACGAGAAGCCTGTTTTATTTATTTATTTAAGCGTACAACCAACCGTACAAGCAAGAACAGTAGAGCAGGTCATTAATCGACACTGACAACTCAGTCATGGTGACACCACTTGCCACAATAATAACAATAACATCTCAAAAAGGCAGGAATAGCACAAGAACATTAACTAATGTAGTTGTATGCCAATCCAAACATTTACACCAGCAGCTATAACACTTAAAGCTTATTTAGCTGAACATAAACATTACCCATGTATCCTAGCGTCACATAATCAACTCTGCTACACATGCGGGCCGCAATAACGGCACGCTACAGTATTATTATTTTTATTTTATAAAATGCCTCACAAAGTTTATAAAATGCTACATAAATATTTTCTTTCTCATATTACTGATCCTCTCTTCATGTGCTGTGAGTGGCACTGTGAGAGAGCTCTGATTGGCTCAGAGCAGACACATCTCTCACACTGAGGCGCGGCCTCTTTTAACTTTTTCCCAGCCCAAGTTCAGCCTCCTCAGACCTACATCTACGCCGTTTAAGTCAGGACAAGATTGATCTGGACATGCCCGCTGACGTACCTTTGTCTACGTCACTGCCTCCGCCAAGATCATCTATATATGGCCCAATGTTTTGAAAGTTTGTAAAACGTGCAATGCTGTTCAAGAGTTGACCAAAAATGATTTAAAAATACAAATAAAACCTTAATATAGACTCTTTATATCACTTTAATTTCACCCCACCATGTTTGCATTTGTTATAAATGATTTTATAAATGATGAATATTCCCATTACCATCACAATTATTTGTTTGTCCATACATAACGTTTTGTGTCATGGTTTTACAGTTAAAATAATGCTGAAAATCATATTTCAATGTAATCTAGTTTTAGGTAAACAAGTCCACAAGTTAGGACTCTCTATCAGTTGTTGCTAAAGTTGATGTGGCTTAAAGTTTTGGTGTTTTGAAGTTGGTAAAGTGAGTGAAAAATAAAAGTGCACTTTAGGTCACAGTGTTTGTCATTAAGCCTTCACACTGTTCACACCTGTAATTTGTTCCATGACGGAGTGGCAGTGTGTGTCCCATTAATGGAAGCTAATGACTGCAGTGAACCTCATGGTCGTCACGGTAACCAGAAGCTGTGATCCCAGTGTGAACAGTAACAAGAGACACCTGATGCAACAACTGCCAAAGCTTCACACTAACAAGTTCAGAGAGAGGAAAACATCAACAGTGTATGACTTTGACAAACTTCAGTCTGATGTAAACACTGGGTCACCCACCTGGGAACTACAACTTTGGAAACAAGACACAACTTTGTACAGGATTAGAGTTTGTTTAGGGATGAAAGTAATAACACACAGTTAACTTAGTTTGGTTTGGAGCCAGAGCATCAGAGTCAAACAGAACCTTTAAAGGAGCTATGAGCAGTATATATTTTTTATATTTCATAAAAATTATCCACGTCTCCCAGATATGATGTAAACATGTTTAAATCAAATATTAGTTTTACTGATAACAATGGAACAGCTGGTTTATTGATAATTAAAAACATATATATTTTACTTATATTAATGACAGTGATAGAAGAGGAGCAGCAGATGAAACCAGAGGTCAGAGGTCAGTGCACCATACTTCCCCCAGCTTCTAGCTCCTAGAGCAGCTTAGCTTCAGCTGTGGAGTTAACCCTGTTCCTGCCCTGACCATAAGCTTTCTCACAGAGGAACGTTTTAAGCCTAACCTTAAATGTAGAGACTGTGTCTGCCTCTAACATGAACTGGAAGCTGATTCCATAAAACAGGAGCTTGGTAACTAAAGGCTCTACCTCCAACTGTACTTTTAGAAACCCTGTAGTACTCTGGAGTACTCTGTAGTACTCTGTAGTACTCTGTAGTACTATAACATCATTAATGTAGGATGGAGCCTTGTAAGTCAGGAGAATGATTTTAAACCTAATTCTGAGCTCAACTGGAAGCCAATGAAGTGATACTAGCACAGGAGTAATATGTTCTCTCCTGTTAGTTCCTAATAATAATCTTGCTGCTGCGTTTTGAACAAGCTGAAAACATTTTAATGAGTTTTTAGGGCACGCTGCCAGCAGAGAGTTACAGTAATCCAACCTAGATGTAACAAATGCATGGACAAGTTTTTCAGCGTCATTTTTAGATAAAATGTTTCTGATTTTGGCGATGTTACGTAAGTGAAAGAATGCTGTTTTACAGGCTTGGTTTATATGAGCCTTAAATGATTAATCTTGGTCAAATAAAACTCCTAAGTTTGTCACAGTAGAACTTGAGGCTACACTGACACCGTCCAGGGAGACTCTGGTCAGACAGAGCATCTCTCAGCTTTTTGGGGCCTAGTATAATGACCTCTGTTTTTTCTGGGTTTAGGAGGAGATAATTAATTGTCATCCAGGTCTTTATGTCTCTCACACAGGCGCTAAGTTTCTCTACGCGGTCATTCAGATCAGGTTTAATTGATAAATACAACTGTGTATCGTCTGCATAACAGTGAAAATTAATGCCATGTTTTCTGATTCTGTTTCCTAAAGGCAGCATGTAAAGCATGAACAGAATGGGTCCAAGCACTGAGCCTTGAGGCACTCCATAGCTAACTTTACTGCACTGTGAGGAATGTTCATTTACACTGACAAACTGGTACCTATCAGATAAGTAGGATTTAAACCAGCAGGGGGCGCTCCTCTGACCCCTATGTCACAGTCTAATCTCTGGAGTAAGATGCTGTGGTCAATGGTGTCAAAGGCTGCACTGAGATCTAACAGAACCAGGACTGAGACCAGTCCATTGTCTGAACTTAATAACAAGTCATTTGTGACTCTGACTAATGCAGTTTCTGTGCTGAGGTGGGGTCTAAAACCTGACTGAAAATCTTCAAATAAGCTATTGTCCTGTAGGTGGCGACATAACTGTTTAACTACAACTCTTTCTAGGATTTTTGAAACAAAAGGGAGATTTGATATTGGTCTATAGTTGGCTAAAACGTCAGGATCTTGGCTGGGGAATGTGTTTCAGCATTAAACCATGGTGCTACTCGATTCATCCTAACAACCTTTTGTTTTAGTGGAGCTACATTATCTGGAGCTGTCTTTAATGAGTGCATGGCGCTGTCAACAAACCCATCACTTTTACTGGGACTCAAGCTATGGGAGCTGTTCTCAACAAACTCACTCAACTTTGTACTAAATATTGGCTTTATTATGTGTTTAAACTCTGACACAGATTGGTCTGATAATGTTCTTCTAATCTGGCTTTTGTTCATTGGAACAGTAAAGTCTCTGAGTATGAACTGAAAGGTAATTAGAAAGTGATCTGAGAGTATGGGGTTGAGGAAGGACAGTATGCTCACTAATCTCTATACCAGAGGTTAAAACAAGGTCCAGGCTGTGACTATGAGTGGGTTCATTTACGTTTTGAGTAAAACCTATGCTGTCTAATAAAGCTGCAAATACATTTCCTAGACAGTCGCTGTTGTCATCAACATGAATATTAAAATCCACTACTATTACAATCTTATCTGAGTCTAACACTATACTGGATAGAAAGCCAGAGAACACAATAAAAAATGTGGAATAGGGACCAGGAGCCAGTAGATGATTATAAACATAACTGGTTTTTGTTTCTTACAGTTAGGGTGATTTATAGTTAGTATGAGGCTTTCAAAGGAATTATATGTGTGTTTAGATTTGGGGCTAAGAAGTAAACTAGACTGTGATATTACTGCCACTCCCCCACCTCCGCCTGTGCTCCTCACTGTCTGAAAGTTTACATGACTTGGGGGAGTAGCTTCATTAAGTCTCACATAATCATCTTGTTGTTGCCAGGTTTCTGTTAAGGCCAGTAGGTTAAGTTTATTATCATTAATTCATTCATTAACTGATAGGAATTTATAGGAAATGGACCTAATGTTTAGTAATCCACATTTAATTATGTCATTGTTTTGTTTATTATTAATATTATTAATAGGGCTACAAGAAGTTATTTTTATTAAATTTGTGGCTCTCACTCCTCTTATTTGTCTTTTGGTGTTGGAGTTAGTGTTAAAGTTTAGGCGGGGGACAGACACAGTCTCTATTTGCTCTGCTAAAATACCTTTATACTGGGTTTGTCCCAGCTCGTAAGGAAGCTCAGAGAAGTGTTTTAAACTACTGCTCTGTGCCCGGGTCCCACCTCTGGCTCGTCAGGTTGGACGGCTAATGCTATCAGCCATATTTCTAGACAGCAACGCTGCACCATCCAACGTGGGATGAATGCTGTCTCTCCGTAAGAGACCGGGCTTTTCCCAAAACGCTCACCAATTATCAATAAAACCTATGCCGTTTTCTGCGCACCATCTAGATAACCAGCGGTTGAATGATGAAAAGTGGCTGTACATTTCATCATTGGTCAAACTGGGCAGGGGACGAGAGAATATTACAGTGTCCGACATCAACTTAGCAAGTTTGCACACCAACCCTACATTCAATCTGAGCACCTCTGATTGTCTCCGCTGGGCGTCGTTACCGCCAACTTGAATCACGATTCAACAGAACCTGGTCCTACTCTGGGCTAAAATCCTAAGATTTCCTTCGATGTCACCCACTATGGCCCCCGGGAAAACACCTAACCGTAGCTGCTGGCAGCTTCACGTCTCTAACTATCGAGCTCCCAATCACCAGAGTCGATGGTTCAGCGGGTGTGTCGCTGAGGCGAGAAAACCTATTCCAGACGGGAAGCTTTGGGTGGTCTAAGTGTTTGCGTTTCGCGCTATGCTTCCTTCTTACTGTTACAAAGCTGTCCTGCTTTTCCCCTGGCTGCTGGGGAGGCGCTGGGGGGCTAGTCTGGCTAGCACTCCTGCTACTGCTAGCGTGGTCCCTGTAGCTACCTGGCTAGCTGGCTTAACCTCAGCCTCCACTGTGCAGAGCCGTGCTTCTAACTGCTCTAACCTGGCCTCCAAAACTAAAAACAAAATACACTTCACACACCTACTGCTATCATCACTGAAGGAGGCAGGATTCTCACTGAACATATGGCACTGAGCAGAACAGAGGGGTGAAAGCAGAGGATGGAGACGCCATGCTAATGCTAAGCTAAGCTACGATAAGCTAAAGGCTAACAGAAGTTAATAACAAACTATTACTGATTCGCGAGCTGAAAGTGGCTTGGATACGAAGTGTTTATATATGATACTAGATTTCTCACAGAGTAACTAAACTGCTAGAGATATGCCTTAAATAATTCGCTTTAGTCAAATGACGAGCAGCAGTTGTGTACGCTACCAACAACAACACTGGAATGTACTCACCTCACCAGGAAGTGATGTCAGCAGTCAGAGAGAAAAAACAAAACAAAAAAAACACTAACTAACAATGGAACTAATACCATAACTTTTTGCAAAAAATTATAAAGTATACTCTCAAATTTTGAACAGGACCAGTCCAGGTCCAGGACCAGGACCAGACCTGGACCTGGATAGCACTGGGGATTTGGGCGCGGACCCTCACGGATCCTGCAGGCAGTGAACTCAAAACATTGAGAGGAATCTCGAGGTGGATCAGCTGAAAGCCTGACAGCAGCACCACAGCCCAAACACACTGCACGCGGATCAGAACGAGTTTCACCTCGGCGCCCGGGTCACAGATTGGAGTAGCCTACATTGCCGAGGCACCCGCCTTCGACCGCCACCCAGATCACTCAGCACCAGCCCCTTACGGTCCTTCCTGCAGGTGGTGGGCCTCCAGGAAGGTGTTTCCATGCAGCAGGGTGAGCGCCATGCACTACCCCACTGTGATGTGCAAACTATTTAGTTTGGAGGATACGTTGGGAAACAAGTTTTTATCTGTGTGCCCTTTTTGAAGCTTGCGCCCCTGCCCCCCAGTAGCTCTCTGCACGGCCCTGATCCTCTGTAACAGCTCACCTTTATGAGCGCTGATGGACACCTGCCCAGCTGGCATTATTTACACAAATAATACAAATCTAGTTTTTAACTGCACAAAATAGCAACAGAGTAATTATACTGTTGTTCACCTGAGCATAAGCAGCTGCTCCGTAACATGTACATGTTCACATACTCACACATATTTTATTTTTAGACTTTTGCTGCATAAACAGAGACAGACTGTATTAACCTGCTCTGTCAGTCTTTAAAGAGGTTATATTATGCTTTTATTTATATTTTTAAGCCAATCATTGGTCACCTCTAGAATAACCTTTAAAAGTATCCTTTGACCGAAAGAAAGTTTTTTCAATAATTATTTTACTACTGGCATAAAGAAACAGATGAAAAGACCAGCAGAGGGCAGCAGAGTGCAGAGCTGTTACACTATTTTGAACAGAACCATAGGAAAAGCGCTTTTTATTACCTTAAACTTTTTGTATTATGCCATTTTGCTACAAAATGAAAAATGTCTGTGAGGAATCAATGGAAACAGAGCTGTACACCAGTTTTTTTTTAGATAAATGAATGAGAGCAGAAAAAAGTCAATTTTGCATAATCTTTAAATGTGCTGTTCATGAACTCATCAACACAACCATGATCCTGGCAGTGATATGAAGCTCTGCAGGTTAAACCTCTGGGAGACGAATGGTGAAGGCATGTGCTTGGGCGAAGGATACTATATGCAGAATAAAATAGCAAAAGAGATTTCAAAATAAAAAGGCCTACCTGAGACTTTGTAAAAAAACAAAAAACAAAAAAAAAAAAAAACATCAGTTGTATCTGATTCCAGTCTTTGTTGTGGTTCACTCAGTGCTCGGGCTTTAATGTAAAACAAGATAGAATTTCAGAAGTTTTGTAATTCAGTATTTGGATAAGTAATATTTGCCATGAGAGCTGGAGTAAACTCTGACCACACAAAATGCAGAGTACTACAGATATTCAGCAGTAGGTGTTCAAAGAATCAGGCATGGATTTGTTTTTAAAATGGGTGCACTCTTTTTAGGTTTAGAAAACTTAAAGATATTAGGGAGGATTTTTTTCGACTGCTGAGAAACCAGCGACTGTTTGTCCTTTTTTGAATAATGCGCATGCGTCAGGCCCCGCCCTTCACTGTTCCTTTCCAAGGAACTCCTCCACAGCGACGTGCACGAGCGTTGGAACACGAGTGTTTGTTTACAGCCGGCATCAGCAGAGATTCACCTAAACCTAGACTTGCATTGTTTGTTTGCACGACCTTTGACCTAGTTCCCCACACAGACCCAGTCACATGCACAGTCCCTAAATGTGAGCAAAAATATGTCCTCCTGCTATTGGTAGCATTAGCAAACTGACTGCTGTACAGTTGAAACGGTTCAACAGATAAAGAAAAAAGGCATTTTTTTCAAACGATAAAATAAACGTTACCTGTCCAGCAGAAACTTGGCGACCAATGCATCGTTTGAAGCCCTTTCTGTTCCTACAGCGCACGCCGTCCTTTGAAGGAATCGCCAATAACTGCACGGGTTTTATTCTGCTCTTCTACAGTTTTTCTCCTCCTCCTCTGGTACACTTCAAAAACAGTTTTCCTTTTGTGACCGCCCGGTTCACGGTTTTCCTGAGCCATTGTGCTCTTCGAAGTCAGGCTGTCCCCGCTACGATGTTAACGCCGCTTCGGTGAATGAAGAGGGAAAAAGGTCATGCGACGTGAGGGAACGAGAGGAGACGAGAAGAGACGAGCTTTACTTTTTAGTACCAATGTGAGTGTGAATGGTTTATTTGCAACAGGGTCAGAGAGGACACTACCAGTGGTAGAATGTAATGTAGTAAAAGTAGTTAGTTAATTTACTCTAGGAAATTTGGTGCCCTAGGTGAGATTGGGCACAACCACCAACCATCTCTCTGCAGTCTGTGTGTGGAGAGACTAGGACTCTCTCTCTCTGCAGTCTGCAGTGTGGAGAGACAGGACTCTCTCTCTGCAGACTGCGTGTGGAGAGACAGGACTCTCTCTCTGCAGTCTGCGTGTGGAGAGACAGGACTCTCTCTCCTGCAGTCTGCGTGTGGAGAGACAGGACTCTCTCTCTGCAGTCTGCGTGTGTAGAGACAGGACTCTCTCTCTGCAGTCTGCGTGTGGAGAGACAGGACTCTCTCTCTGCAGTCTGCGTGTGGAGAGACAGGACTCTCTCTCTGCAGTCTGCGTGTGGAGAGACAGGACTCTCTCTCTGCAGTCTGCGTGTGGAGAGACAGGACTCTCTCTCTGCAGTCTGCGTGTGGAGAGACAGGACTCTCTCTCTGCAGTCTGCGTGTGGAGAGACAGGACTCTCTCTCTGCAGTCTGCGTGTGGAGAGACAGGACTCTCTCTCTGCAGTCTGCGTGTGGAGAGACAGGACTCTCTCTCTGCAGTCTGCGTGTGGAGAGACAGGACTCTCTCTCTCTGCAGTCTGCGTGTGGAGAGACAGGACTGCAGCAGACACAAGTTTTCTCTTCAGAACAGAGCGGCTGCGAGCGGCTCTGCTCCCCCTTCCCAGAGAGCAGAGGAGAGAACGGCATTGTATTTAGGGAACATGTGTTTTGAGGCACGGTAAAGTGCCACTTAATTTTTTTTATTTTTTATTTTTTTTTGGGGGGGGGCAGTTACTGCAGTGTAAAAGTCAACAGTGAATTTTCACGTGACGCTAATCTTCACAATCACATCCACGGAGAGAGGAGAGACAGGGACAGGCGTGGACAGGAACAGGGTGAAGCAAGAATGGACTAAAAACCTCCTCCTCCCAGAGACCTGCTCAGAACCAGTGTCTCATTGTTATGGGCCTTCATTAAAAGCATCAAAATTAAGCTTCACTTTGAAACCAAGCCCAACACTGCTCAGTTACAGCCTCACAGCAGCAGCCACAGCACAACACAGAGTTGATCGCGAAGTTTAAAAGTAAGAGCTGATTTCTTAAAATAGGTATTCAGAGCAATAAAATTTTATTTAAAATTATATTTATTGGATATAAGAATAGAAAATGTACCTTTTTATTTTATTATTTGAAATATAATTGAAATATAATTTAAAGAAATGCTATTTGAAGGAATAAAGAGACCTTGTTGTGTTCTGGACTTAACTTGAGGACATTTTCACAGATTGGACCTCAGTGAATGTTTATTTATATCAGGGCAGTGCTATGGATGCAGGCTGCACTTTTAAAGATACACAGTTGTTATTAAGAACAAGTGTGGTTAGTGTTGACTCAAATGTGGCCCTCAGGAAAAAATAATTGCCCACCCCTGGTCTAATAGTTATGATACATAGTCCAGGCTAAATAAACGTGGCAGCACACTCACTGTCTTTAATTACAAAGTAACACAGTAACACGCAGTAGCTAGCTATGGTGTAGTTTATTTCAACTTTGCTCGCCTCGTAGCTTGTGCAAATGAAAAGTTACACAGCAGTTTTTAATGTTAGAATTAACAACTACATACCTCTACTTTGGGCCTTTTTTCCTCCTCCTCTTTTCTCCGCTTCCTGAAGGCAGCACCTGATGGCTTGGATGGCCTTTTCATGATAAAAAATTGTCAAACTACTTGTTGATGTAACATCCAGCAATTTAGGGACCGCTGCTGTGATGCGCGTCAACAATACACCCATCCCCCGCTTCCACCGTGAACCGTGTCAGTCAGGTTCAGGTCAATCAGAAGTCATTAGGATTTTTTTTTTTTTTCATATTAGAGTACTCCCACTTGAACTGCCACCTTATTGTGGTGGGGGAGTTTGAGTGCCCGAATGATCCTAGGAGCTATGTTGCCTGGGGCATTATGCCCCTGGTAGGGTCTCCCATGGCAAACAGGTCCTAGGTGACGGGCCGGACTAAGAGCAGTTCACAAACCCCCTATGAAGACAATTAAATCAAGGACCGTGATGTCGCCCGGTATGGCGCAGCCGGGGTCCCACCCTGGAGCCAGGCCTGGGGTTGGGGCTCGAATGCGAGCGCCTGGTGGCCGGGCCTTTGCCCACGGGGCCTGGCCGGGTACAACCCGAATGAGCGACGTGGGCCCGACCTCCTGTGGGCTCACCACCCGCAGAGGTAGCCGTAGGGGACCGGTGCAATGTGGATCGGGCAGCAGTCGAAGGCGGGTGCCTCGACGACCCGGTCCCCGGACACAGCTTCTAGCTGTGGGGACATGGAATGTCACCTCACTGGGGGGGAAGGAGCCTGAGCTTGTGCGGGAGGTTGAGAGATACCGGCTAGATATAGTCGGGCTCACCTCCACGCACAGCTTGGGCTCTGAAACCCAGCTCCTCGAGAGAGGTTGGACTCTCCACCACTCTGGCGTTGCCCGCGGTGAGAGGCGGCGGGCTGGTGTGGGCTTGTTCATAGCCCCCCAGCTCAGCCGCCATGTGTTGGAGTTTACCCCAGTAAACGAGAGGGTCGCGTCCCTACGCCTTCGGGTTGGGGACAGGTCTCTTACTGTGGTTTGTGCCTACGGGCCAAATAGCAGTATAGAGTACCCGGCCTTCTTGGAGTCCCTGGGAGGTGTACTGGAAGGTGCACCGACTGGGGACTCCATTGTTTTGCTGGGAGACTTCAATGCCCACGTGGGCAGCGACAGTGAGACCTGGAGGGGCGTGATTGGAAGGAACGGCCTCCCTGATCTGAACCCGAGTGGTGTCTTGTTATTGGACTTCTGTGCTAGTCACAGTTTGTCCATAACAAACACCATGTTCGAGCACAAGGGTGTCCATCAGTGCACGTGGCACCAGGACACCCTAGGCCGGAGGTCGATGATCGACTTTGTAGTCGTGTCATCTGACCTTTGGCCGTGTGTCTTGGACACTCGGGTGAAGAGAGGGGCTGAGCTGTCAACTGATCACCATCTGGTGGTGAGTTGGATCCGCTGGCGGAGGAGGAGGCCGGACAGACTCGGCAGACCCAAACGTGTGGTGAGGGTCTGTTGGGAACGTCTGGCTGAGCCCTCTGTCAGAGGGGTCTTCAACTCCCACCTCCGGGAGAGCTTTGACCAGATCCCGAGGGAGGTTGGAGACATGGAGTCCGAGTGGACCTTGTTCTCCGCCTCTATTGTCGATGCGGCTGTTCGAAGCTGTGGTCGCAAGGTCTCTGGTGCCTGTCGTGGCGGCAACCCCTGAACCCGGTGGTGGACACCGGAAGTAAGGGATGGCGTCAGGCTGAAGAAGGAGTCCTATCGAGCCTGGTTGGATTGTGGGAATCCTGAGGCAGCCGACGGGTACCGGAGGGCCAAGCGTGCTGCGGCCCGGGCGGTTGTGGAGGCAAAAACTCGGGTCTGGGAGGAGTTCGGGGAGGCCATGGAGGAGGACTATCGGTTGGCCTCAAAGAAATTCTGGCAAACCGTCCGCCGCCTCAGGAGGGGGAAGCAGTGCTTCACCAACACTGTTTACAGTGGAGGTGGGGAGCTGTTGACCTCGACTGGGAATGTTGCCGGGCGGTGGAAGGAATACTTTGAGGATCTCCTCAATCCCACCAACACGCCTTCCGTTGAGGAAGCAGGGGCTGGGGACTCAGAGGTGGACTCATCCATCACTCAAGCTGAAGTCACTGAGGTGGTTGGAAAGCTCCTCGGTGGCAAGGCACCGGGGGTGGATGAGATCCGCCCTGAGAACCTCAAGTCCCTGGATGTTGTGGGGCTGTCGTGGCTGACACGTCTCTGCAACATCGCATGGCGGTTGGGGACAGTACCTCTGGACTGGCAGACCGGGGTGGTGGTCCCTCTTTTCAAGAAGGGGGACCGGAGGGTGTGTTCCAACTACAGGGGGATCACACTTCTCAGCCTCCCCGGGAAAGTCTATTCCAGGGTACTGGAGAGGAGAATTCAGCCAATAGTCGAACCTCGGATTCAGGAGGAACAATGCGGTTTTCGTCCTGGCCGTGGAACAGTGGACCAGCTCTATAACCTCCATAGGGTGCTTGAGGGTTCGTGGGAGTTCGCCCAACCAGTCCACATGTGTTTTGTGGATTTGGAGAAAGCGTTCGACCGTGTCCCTCGTAGTGTCCTGTGGGGGGTGCTCTGGGAGTATGGGGTCCGGGGCCCTTTGCTAAGGGCTGTCCGGTCCCTGTATGACCGGAGCAGGAGCTTGGTCCGCATTGCCGGTTGTAAGTCGGACCTGTTTCCAGTGCATGTTGGACTCCGGCAGGGCTGCCCTTTGTCACCGGTTCTGTTCATTATTTTCATGGACAGAATTTCTAGGCGCAGCCAGGGGCCGGAGGGTGTCAGGTTTGGGAACCACATGATTTCATCTCTGCTTTTTGCGGATGATGTTGTTCTGTTGGCTTCTTCAGGCCAGGACCTTCAGTGTGCACTGGGGCGGTTTGCAGCCGAGTGTGAAGCGGCTGGGATGAGAATCAGCACCTCCAAGTCCGAGGCCATGGTTCTCGACCGGAAAAGGGTGGCTTGCCCTCTCCAGGTTGGGGGGGAGTTTCTGCCTCAAGTGGAGGAGTTCAAGTATCTTGGGGTCTTGTTCACGAGTGAGGGAAGGATGGAGCGTGAGATCGACAGACGGATCGGTGCAGCGGCTGCAGTAATGCGGTCGTTGTATCGGTCTGTTGTGGTGAAGAAGGAGCTGAGCCGAAAGGCGAAGCTCTCGATTTACCGGTCGATCTACGTTCCTACTCTCACCTATGGTCATGAGCTTTGGGTCATGACCGAAAGGACAAGATCCCGGATACAAGCGGCCGAAATGAGTTTCCTCCGCAGGGTGGCTGGGCGCACCCTTAGAGATAGGGTGAGGAGCTCTGTCACCCGGGAGGAGCTCGGAGTAGAGCCGCTGCTCCTCCACATCGAGAGGAGTCAGTTGAGGTGGCTCGGGCATCTGTTCCGGATGCCTCCTGGATGCCTCCCTGGGGAGGTGTTCCGGGCATGTCCCACCGGGAGGAGGCCCCGGGAAAGACCTAGGACACGCTGGAGGGACTATGTCTCTCGGCTGGCCTGGGAACGCCTTGGGGTCCCCCCGGTAGAGCTGGAGGAAGTGTCTGGGGAGAGGGAAGTCTGGGCATCTTTGCTTAGACTGCTGCCTCCGCGACCCGGCCCCGGATAAAGCGGAAGAAGATGGATGGATGGATATTAGAGTACAAAGAAGAAATGACACAATTCACTGGATTTTTTATTATTTGTCATTTATAAAAAAATATATACCTTTTTTTTTTTTTTTCTTTGGAGGGGTGTAGCTGGGCACCCCCTCCAGCAGATGGCGCCCTAGGCAACCGCCTGGATGGCCTATGCCTAAAGCCAGCTCTGGGTTTAGTCCTGGTTTAGACCTGATTTAGATCTGGTTTAGATTTAGTTCAGACCTGGTTTAGTCCTGGTTTAATCTAGTCCATATTTAGACCTGTTTTGGTCCTGCTTTAGACCTGCTTTAGTCCCAGTTTAGATCCGGTTTTGTTCTGGTTTAGACCTGGTTTAGTTCTGCTCTTGCATTTATTTTGTTGTGCATTCTTCTGAGTTAATCCCTTCTTATTCCTTGTTTTAGACTTGGTTTAGTCAGGACTAAGGCAGATGGTTCCCAGTATTTTCTGAGGTGGTACTTGGTGAGAAAAGTCACAGCTTCTTGTCATTACATACATTTGATTTAAATGAAGTGTTTTGTTTCATAACACAGAGATCTGGTTGTAAAATATTGTAACACTCAGTATGAACATTTCTGACAATCACAATGTAATCAGTGATTTTCTTATATCATGGTTAAAACTATTGATCAATTATAATGTAAATGTTTCTGTGTCACTTTTCAATGTGTCTTGGTTCAGTCTTTATCATTGTGTAAAACTGTCTGGCTCATGAATCACATGTTAAAAAATGATGATGACATATTTTATATTAAGTATTCATAATAATCTGTTAACTTTACAATAAAAGCACTTCAGATTGATCCTTTTTTATTGTCTCATTTTCTGCCCCCTAATCCTAAAATCCACTGACAATGTCCTGTCCAGTCTGATAAAAGAACTCTAACTCTGTCTGCAAACCAATGTGTGAGAGGCAGAAATGCACTATAGCAGTACATTCACATAGACTTAGAAAATATAAAGTTTTCTTCATAACCAAAGCCCAGGTCTAAACTGAACCTCTCTCTGGAAATCCCTATAATGCTATTGCAATAGGCGACCTCTGCTGGAGAGGTCAATGTATTGCATTTGTTCTGTCTGTAACCCAGAGCACTGTAAAGATTTTTAGAGAAAAACAGATTGGATTTGTCACTCTAAAGTAAAGCTTTAAACTTTGACATAAACCTTACTGTCGTGAGGACGCTGTTTCCTTTATCAATGGTTAGGTTATTTAGTTTAATTTAGAGACAATTTTAAAATATGGTCTAAGTAGTTTTGGTTCCATTTAACTTTACAAATGTATGAATTCATTTTCCATTCCCTCTGTCAGTGCTCCTTTAGGAGGCTGGAGCATATTTGGTCTGTGTTTGGCTCAAAAACTACAGATGTTACAGTGTTACTCTGTGGTGGGAGCAGTAATACATTGATTATACATGTGTTTATCCTTGGTACATATTTGAATGCAGCTGAACCAACAGGACTGTCCAGTTTTAACACCAGTGTCTCTCTCAGTGACGCTTGGCTCCTCTCTGTGGGTGAGGCCTCTGACTTTGGGATTTGTTGTCCAGCTTCATTTTCACTCCATTTGAAATGTATTAGTGATATGTGCACAGCCATTTTACTTCAGAGTTCATTTATAATCTACAAGTGTAATGACTCAGTGAATACAATCTCAGTGGATCTGTCTGATGTTGAGCTGTGGCCTGGATCAACACATCTCTGTCTACAGGATTTACTGAGATGTGACAGCAGTGAGTTGGAGACTAACTAAATAAAGTTACATGTAGTTTTCTATAGAGACTTCTGTAGAGTTTTATATTTTACAATGATTTTGTCCAAACTTGATCTACAAACATGTTTCCACTTGAACGGCCACACAAATACCTGAGATAATATAAAGAGTGAGTTTAAACTCTGTGACTCAGCCCTGTTTTCAGAGCAGTTTTCTAACCCTCCCTCTGTCAGACACAGCCTCAGTCTGTGCATCCTGCTTCCTCCTCAGATCCACACAGAGCAGTGGGCGGAGCCTGTCTGCTCCTCCCACAGCAGTCTCACTACACTTAGGTTTCATTTGTGTCAAAGTCAAACACTGAGTTGTTATCGAGGGAGAAATGGCGCAGAAAGCACTCGACCAAGAAGCTTTTTCTTGTCCCATCTGTTTGGATTTACTGAAGGATCCGGTGACTATTCCCTGTGGACACAGCTACTGCAGGAACTGTGTCCAAAACCACTGGGACCAAGAAAACGAGAAGCAGCTCTACAGCTGCCCTGAATGTAGAGAGAGCTTCAGCCCCAGGCCTGTCCTGAAGAAAAGTACCTTACTGGTGTTTTTAGTGGAGCAGTTGAAGAAGACTGGGCTCACAGCGCCCCCTGCTGACCACTGCTATGCCGGACCTCAGGATGTGTCCTGTGATGTGTGCACTGGGAGGAAGCTGAAAGCTGTCAAGTCCTGTCTGCAGTGTGTGGCTTCGTACTGTGAGACTCACCTCCAACCTCATTATGATGCTGCAGTGTTACAGAAACACCAGCTGGTGGCGCCCTCCCACAAACTCCAGGAAAACATCTGCTCTCAACACGACAAAGTGAAGGAAATATTCTGCCGCAGTGACCAGCAGTGCATCTGCTACCTCTGCTTTGTGGACCAACACAAGGGCCACGACACAGTGACAGCTGCAGCAGAGAGGGCCCAGAGGCAGGCAGAGCTGCAGGCCAGGAGGGACCAGCTCCTCCAGACCGTCCAGGACAAAGAGACAGACCTGGAGAGGCTCCGACAGGAGGCCCAGGACATCACCCGCTCTGCCCAGGAAGCAGTGAAGCATAGCAGGGACAGGTTCACCCAGATGATCCTTCTCCTGGAGAAAAGACGGTCTGAAGTGGAGCAGCAGATCCGTTCCCAGCAGGAGACCCAACTGAGTCGAGTCCAAGAGCTTCAGGACCAACTGCAGCGGGACGTGACTGAGCTGAGGAGGACCATCTCTGAGCTGGACGCACTGTCACTCACACCGGACCACAACCAGTTTCTACAGCACTATCCTTCACTGTCCACAGCCACACAGAGGCCAGACTCAGCCAGGATTCAGACAGGGCCCCGGCGCTACTTTGAGGATGTGACCACAGCTGTGTCAGCGCTCAGGGACAAACTCCAGCTCACTCTGAGTGAGGGCCTGACCAACGTCTCACTGGCTCTGAGTCAAGTTGATGTTTTACTGTCACCACCTGAACCCAGCTCCAGAGAGGACTTCTTAAAATATTCACGAGAAATCACACTGGACCCAAACACAGCACACAGATGACTGTCACTGTCTGATGGAAACAGAAGAGCAACAGTTATGAATCAACACCAGAGTTATCCTGATCATCCAGACAGATTCAGTGACTGGAGGCAGATCCTGAGCAGAGAGAGTCTGACGGGCCGCTGTTACTGGGAGGTGGAGTGGAGCAGGTGGGTTCGTATAGCAGTTTAATACAGAGATATTCAGAGAAAAGGAAAAACTAATGAATGTAGATTTGGATTCAATGATAAATCCTGGGCCTTAGGGTGTGACAATACTGGTTATTCATTTTAGCTTAACTCAGTCCAGTCCCAGGTCTCAGGTCCGGTCTCGTCCAGAATAGGGGTTTACCTGGACCACAGTGCAGGGGTTTTGTCGTTTTACAGCGTCTCTCAAACCATGACCCTCCTCCACAGAGTCCAGACCACTTTCACTCAGCCTCTGTTCACTGGAGTCAGGTTTTACTGGGATTATACTGGAGCCACTGCACATTTCCCTAAACTCCAATAACAACTCTGTTGTTCTCAGTCTGGGATGGTCTCAGTGACTTTTATTGAACTAATGCTGAAGACTCTTTTAAAGATAACTGGAAAACTGTTTGCCCAACAACAAACAACTTTAACTGTAAAGTTACAGTGGGTTTAGAGCTTCACAACTTTTGTAACCTTTACATCTTTATTTAAAATATTTTTCTTCCTTTGAGATTATAAAAAAGTACTAAAAAAGTCATCACCTGAATTATTCCTGCAGTAGAAATAAACATGTACTGGATGTGAAGTATTTGGACTTGGTTAAACGTCTCTAGTTACAGATTTTTAAAGAAGGGGGATTGGAGGGTGTGTTCGAAAAACAGGAGATCACACTCTTCAGCCTCCCCGGGAAAGTCTATTCCAGGATACTGAAGGCGAGAATTCGGCCGATAGGCGAACCTTGGATTCAGTAGGAACAATGGTTTTCGTCTCAGTCATGGAACAGTGGACCAGCTCCACACACTCTGTTGGGTGCTCGAGGGTTCATGGGATTTCGCCCATCCAGTCCACATGTGTTTTGAGGACCTGGAGAAGGCGTTCAACCGTGTCCCTCGCAGCTTCCTGCGGGGGGTGCTCTGGGAGTATGGGGTTTGGGGCCCTCTGCTAAGGGCTATCCGTTCTTTGTACAACCAGAGCAGGAGTTTGGTTTGATCCCAGATACAAGCATCCGAAATGAGTTTCCTCCGCAGGGTGGCTGGGCACTCCCCTAGAGATAAGGTGAGGCGCTCAGTCACATGGGAGGAGCTCGGAGTAGAGCCGCTGCTCCTCCACATTGAGAGGGGCCAGATGAGGTGGCTCGGGCATCTGTTCCGGATGCCTCCTGAACGCCTTCCTGGGGAGGTGTTCCGGGCATGTCCCACTGGGAGGAGGGCCTGGGAAAGACCTTGGACACGCTGGAGGGACTATGTCTCTCGGCTGGCCTGGGAACGCCTCGGGGTTCTTCCAGGGGAGCTTGAAGAAGTGTCCGGGGAGGGGGAAGTCTGGGCATCCCTGCTTAGACTGCTGCCCCCGCGACCCGGTGGATAAGCAGAAGAAGATGGATGGATGGATAGTTACACTCCTCCTCTGGTCTCTTCCACTTTTATATATTCACAACATTATTGTGTATTTTCTGGACAAAATGACACATTTTTGAATGAATTGTGGGAACAGTTTTCATTTTAATAATTGTAATGCTTCAAGTTGAAAATAAACCAATAGCCCTTTAGGCGCAAGAGTTTTTTTTTTCCCAGACAGTGCTCCACTGACCCCTGGTGTCAAACATATTTATGAACTCCAGTACGTATGAACTCCTAGCTGGATAACATAAAATGAGAAAATGGGCCTTAGTTTTCCACAAATATGTACCTCCATAACCCCCCAGCTGATATAAAATTGTACCCAGGAATGGTTCATCATGGCTGGGTAAAATAGAACCAGAAATTGCCCCTCAGTTTTGCACAAATATGTACCTCCATAATACCCAGCCACGATCAACCATTCCTGGATACAATTCTATATCAGCTGGGGGATTATGGAGGTACATATGTGTGTAACTGAGGACCAATTTCTGGTTCTGTTTTACCCAGCCATGATCAACAATTCCTGGGTAAAATTTTATATCAGCTGGGGGGTTATGGAGGTACATATTTGTGGAAAACTGAGGACGTATTTCTGGTTCTGTTTTACCCAGCCATGATCAACCATTCCTGGGTATAATTTTGTATCAGCTGGGGGTTATGGAGGTATTTTTTCTGGTACTTCAGTTGTTATTTTCTGATACTTTTTTGTTTTTATCTAACCTCGCATGGTACGTTAGTGCCATGGTTTGCACTGCTGCCTCAGAACAGAGAGAGCTGGGTTAGAGTCCTGCACCGGGCAGCAGTTCTATCTTGCCCAGTTAATAGGCACTGATGATGGGTGTAGATGTGAACATAGATTTTTATTTTTGATGATTCTCAGTTTTTGTAGTTTTTTAGAGTGTGGTACCTCTCATTGCAAGGTACAGCACACAGACCTACACCACACTGTTGGCACCTGTACTTTGTCTGGTGCCTGCCTTTAGGGCAAGAGCGATCAGAACAAAAAACACAATCAGTTTCATAAAGCCAATGGCATTCAGTCAACCTTGTAGGCAGCTCTCCCCCTTCTGCCTTTTCCACTTTCCCTTTTCATGTAACCTGATAGTAATCCAGTTATAATGTCCTGAATATAGGCCTTTAGTGACTTGTGTGGGGCTGGGGTGCACTTAGTGTAAATGACATGTGAGTTGACAACACTAATGCTTAGAATGGCACTGAAAATGCGGTTGTACCACTTCCTTGACCACTGTGGAAATAGGTAGGTTTTCATTCTCTGGTCAGATCTATCCACTCCCCCCATGAAACTGTTGTACTGTCAACACACACTGGTCTATTTATTGTGCTAAAACCACTCTCATTTTTCTTTGTCCTGATTCTTTTCTGAATATAGGCTTTCCCATGAATGGTTGCTAACATTGTGAAACGTTTAGTGCCATGCCATGCACAAGCCAACAACTTTCCCTTCCTCAGAAACACTGGGTCATCTCCACTTTTCAACTTCAAGGCTTTGGGTCTCAGGCATTTTGGCATTCCTTGCCTTGTGCTTCTCACTGTCCCACACAATCCAATGTTACTTTCAGCCAATTCACAGGCAATGGCTGGTGATGTGTAATAACCATCCATGTAAACTTCATGTCCCTTGTTTGTGTATGGGGCCATGAGTTCACGGACAACAGAGTGGGAGGCACTGATGCAGCTGGATTCTTCACTACGCTGACCACTGTGCATGGACCTCTGCAAAACATAGCCTGACCGACTTTCACTCAAAACATATGCTCTATAGCCATATTTATCTGGTTTCTGGTAATAGTGCAGGTCTGACATCTGAGCAAAGGAGCATGTGATGCCTTGTTTGTCTCCAGGTACTCATCTCTGTCCCGTCAGGAGAGTAAATATCCACTTTTGGGGCAAGAAGTGTGTTACATGCAGTAGCTAGTCAAGGGGCTATTGAGAGAATGCCTTCCACCATCTGTACTTCTCCAGCCCCTCATGAGGTGAATTCAGTCAGAGAGAATAGTGCCTCTCCTTGACTGCCTCTCCTTTTGGCGAGTCTCTATGGGCACTCCCAGTTCACATACCTTTGCCCTCCTTGCCAAGCAGCACTCTGTATTTCCTTTGACAGTGTTTGTTCCAAGGTTATAGCATGGTGAACCCTCTTTCTGCTACTGTGCAGACCTCTTGCAGTTTCTCAGTAGCCCTGCGGTGGCCCTGCAAGACTGGTGGCAATTGTACAGTTTGGTAATAGTGTCCTGTATTCTGAGTGTCTCTTGTTTGTTAAGGGTGGAGCTCAGAGGCTTGTTTTTCAATATAGCACCTCTGTAGCTCTTTCATGTGGTCTGATTGTTGTCCTAAGGTACTCAGACATTCTCTCTATGTACCTTATGACTCAACTGGAAGCCTGGATTTATGCAACTCAATCTTTTGTTTGCACTTTGCTTTCCCTTACTGGCACTACCTCTGTTTGGCTGAATCTCCCACAGTTTGTTAACTGTGTTATTTGTGTGTTACTTTCCTTCATGCTCGTGTGTGCATGGCAGTCTACTGGCATTACCCTTCTTCTGTTATGCCCACTTGAGCTTTTATTCTGAGCTTTCTGCATTCTGCAGGATGCCTGACCAATGTAGGTCTACCTATTGAAGGCGCCAAGGGAAAGCCTGTGTAACAATCTGGGCTACTCATTGGGATATGGACACCATTGGAAAGGCTATGTATCCACTGGGGGACCTACCATTCCACATTTGGACACATTCGGGAGCATTTCACACTTATGGTTACCTGTAGTGCCAGCAACGAGGGGTTCTGAACCAAGTCTAAACTAGGTCTAAACCAGTACTAATCCAGATTTAAACCAGCTATGAACCAGGTCTCTACCAGGACTAGCCCCATTGAAACACCACCAGTGGTCCCAGATATGTCCTGATGGTTCTGCCTCAGTCGGATCAAAACCCTAGGACGAGTTTGTTAAAGTACAAGGGCTAGACTTTGGCCGTCACAAGTTTCAACTAAAATAGCTGACTTTCTGTTGGGTTTAGGGCGGGGCCATAATATACTTTTTGGTTGGTCTCAATATGCTGTATGTATGTACCAAGTTTTGTTTTTCTACGATGAAAAAAAATTGGTCATTTGGTGATTTGATAGAGGTCACTACTGAGCCATTTTGTAACAGTGATTCTTGGCGACTTTATGTAAATAAAGCTGGAATTTTGTACCAACTTTCAGGAGTTTTCGTGCATGTTCAGTGCCTCAGAAATGTGATTTACTTGGCGGAAGGATAATAATAATAATAATAATAATAATAATAATAATAATAATAATAATAATAATAATAATAATAATTTATGACAATAATAATAATTTATGATCATTTTTTTGCCTTCGTACGCTTATATGGTAATAGATAGGGCTTTGTGCTTTTGACACATTGTTCCCCATCACATAGAGGCTGTGTGTACCAAATTTTCAATAATTTTATAATAATTAATTAATTTTAAAAGATAAATCTTTGCAGGGGGCGCTGGAGAGCCATCTTTAAAGACAAAGGTTTCATTTATACATCATTAAATCCAGGTCATCAATATGCACAAGCGCTCCATTGGGTCTTTTCTAATCTGACAATGTTTGCAAAAGTTAAAGGGGTTTTTATTTTAAGACCTGAGGATTCTGGCTCAGTTTGGAGCCTGTTGGATCAAAACCCTAGGACGAGTTTACTAAAATATTAGAGGTGGGGTTTTTTGGCGTCTCAACTTTCAACCTAAATGGCCACCTTCCTGTTAGGTTTAGGGTGGAGCCATAATATTATTTTTCTTGTCCTGACATGTCCTATGACTGTGCCAAATTTCATTTGTTTGCGTTTTGAAAAACGTCTGGTCGACTCCCATAGGAGTAATGTTATTTGATTTTCCAGGGGTCTCCACTGAGCCATTTTGCAATGCTGTTTTTTCCAAACCTTATGTAAATTACATCTGGCCTGGGCCTGAATTATATGCAGAATTTTGTGACTTTTTGTGGATGTTTAATGTCTGAAAATGTGTATTTATTTGTTAAATCTACACTAGGGCTCTCGCACAAGTGCAAGGCGGATGATTCGTGCTCAGTCCCTAATAATGAGCTCCACAGAAAGTGGACTTCAACCTCACTGCAGCTTTATAACAGTTCAGACTTTATACCTCTGGATATGCCTGGCTATATTAACATCATAAACTGTCGGAATAAGGCAGTATAATAGTTTAATGTTTTATCACTCAACTGAAGTTCATGTGTCCTCAACTGACTGTAACACCTGACCCAGAGCAGGAGGGCGGAGCCTGTTCATAAAACTCAACACATTCAGGTTTCTCTGTCACTCTGCTCTGGTCAGAGGAGAAAGAGACATGGCTCAGAGAGGAGTTCAGCTGGACTCTGTGTCCTGTCCCATCTGTTTGGATTTACTGAAGGATCCGGTGACTATTCCCTGTGGACACAGCTACTGCAGGAACTGTATTAAAATACACTGGGACCAAGAGGACGAGAAGCAGCTCTACAGCTGCCCTGAATGTAGAGAGAGCTTCAGCCCCAGGCCTGTCCTGGGCAAAAGCACAGTGTTAGCTGATTTAGTGGAGCAGCTGAAGAAGACTGGGCTCACAGCGCCCCCTGCTGACCACTGCTATGCCGGACCTCAGGATGTGTCCTGTGATGTGTGCACTGGGAGGAAGCTGAAAGCTGTCAAGTCCTGTCTGCAGTGTGTGGCTTCGTACTGTGAGACTCACCTCCAACCTCATTATGATGCTGCAGTGTTACAGAAACACCAGCTGGTGGCGCCCTCCCACAAACTCCAGGAAAACATCTGCTCTCAACAAGATGAAGCTGAACCTACTTCGAGAGAGGACTTCTTAAAATATTCACAAGAAATCACACTGGACCCAAACACAGCACACACACTAATGTCACTGTCTGATGGAAACAGAAGAGCAACAGTTATGAGTGAAAACCAGAGTTATCCTGATCATCCAGACAGATTCAGTTTCTGGTGTCAGGTCCTAAGCAGAGAGAGTCTGACGGGCCGCTGTTACTGGGAGGTGGAGTGGAGCGGGGAGTGGGTTCGTATAGGAGTTTCATACAGAGATATTCAGAGAAAAGAAAGCTCTACTGAAAGTGGATTTGGATTCAATGATAAATCCTGGGCCTTACATTGTCACAACATTGCTTATACATTTTATTTTAACTCAGTCGAGTCCCAGGTCTCAGGTCCGGTCACGTCCAGAATAGGGGTTTACCTGGACCACAGTGCAGGGGTTTTGTCGTTTTACAGCGTCTCTCAAACCATGACCCTCCTCCACAGAGTCCAGACCACTTTCACTCAGCCTCTGTTCACTGGAGTCTGGTTTTGGAATTTGTTTAATACTGGAGCCACTGCACATTTCCCTAAACTCCAATAACAACTCTGTTGTTCTCAGTCTGGGATGGTCTCAGTGACTTTTATTGAACTAATGCTGAAGACTCTTTTAAAGATAACTGGAAAACTGTTTGTGCTACAACAAATAACTTTAACTGTAAAGTTACTGTGGGTTTAGAGCTTCACAACTTTTGTAACCTTTAAATTTTTATTTAAAATTTAGACTCAACATTTTCTTCTGAGATAAAAAAGTACTAAAAAGGTCATCCTCTGAATTATTCCTGCAGTAGAAATAAACATGTACTGGATGTGAAGTATTTGGACTTGGTTAAATGTCTCTAGTTACAGTCCTCCTCTGGTCTCTTCCACTTTTATATATTCACAACATTATTGTGTATTTTTTGGACAAAATGACATATTTTTGTGGGAACAGTTTTTATTTTAATAATTGTAATGCTTCAAGTTGAAAATAAACCATTAAAATGTGACTCTAAATGAATCCAGTCCTGTATTTTACAGCATTAACAGCTTCAGACACTAAACTCTATATTTAGTCGTATGTTGTGAAGAATAGATTTAGGAAGAAAATGGACAAATATGACAGAAACATTAAACTGTATGTATATCCTAAGAGTATCCAGTGGTTCTCAAGCTGTGGTACGGGGACCAGTGGTGGGACACGGCCTCTTGAGTCCTTTACAATTGAAGTCCTGGTTCAGGTTTAATTTAGAGGCAGATTTATTCCTGTTTTAGTCCTGCTCTGGTTGGGGATTAAATTTGAAGTCTAGACCTTAGTCCTGGTTTAGTCCAGGTCTGTAATACTCTGCTCATAAAGTTGTAGTGGAGCAGCCTTTGTCCTGACTTTTTATCAGCGTCATCAGTTTGTTATCAGCTCCTTTTACTGCACAGGTCACAGATTCTCAACACAGGTCATGATCCAGTTCAGAAACCAAAGTGTGATACGTGTCTTCAGTGTGGCTGCTACAGGAGTTGTTATAAAACTCAACCAAAACACACAGCATTCAAATACAGGGCTTTGTATTATGCTGTATATGTTTATTTGGTCACAGCACATTTTCACTGAAGGCTCTGATGGAAAATGATCCTTCAGTGTGAGTGTCTGTCAGATGGGGGACCATAACATTATTGTGTTAACCCTCTTATATACGGCCTAAATCTGCCACAAATAAGAGCGGTCATTTTTAGACGCTTCAGGATAAGGCCCCAAACCTCCCCACACCTAGCAAATATTTAAAATAGCTTAGACTGACAATTATTATTATTTTTTAACTTGCATTAGTTGTTTGGTATTTTATTTTCTTCTACAATGCATAAAATGAGCAGTGTATCCTTTGGAAGATTGTTTTCCTTTATGCAAATAAATATCTTTGACTAACGGTCTGTTAGCTGTTAGGTCGACTCGTTTCTGCAGAGTCAAATAAACGTTCCTTTTTATAATACAATTTGTTCATCTATACAATTGTATGTAATAAGAATTAAACAAGAAAGTCATGTAGACAAGAAACACCAGACTTTGTCCAGATAACCTTTGTTAGTAAACTCTCCTGGATGACTGAGAACCTACACAGGCATATGTATTAAGTGTCTGCCAATGGTTTTTAGCTGGGAGTCAAATTTATCCTTGATAATTTAAATGAAACCCACTTTTTACCAAACACATGTTATTTTTCCATTATTTTGACTATAATGCTTGTGGCACATATTTAAATATGTACAGTGGGGCAAAAAAGTATTTAGTCAGCCACCAATTGTGCAAGTTCTCCCACTTAAAAAGATGAGAGAGACCTGTAATTTTCATCATAGGTAAACTTCAACTATGAGAGACAAAATGAGAAAAAAAATCCAGAAAATCACATTGTCTGATTTTTAAAGAATTTATTTGCAAATTATGGTGGAAAATAAGTATTTGGTCAATAACAAAAGATCATCTCAATACTTTGTTATATACCCTTTGTTGGCAATGACAGAGGTCAAACGTTTTCTCTAAGTCTTCACAAGGTTTTCATAAACTGTTGCTGGTATTTTGGCCCATTCCTCCATGCAGATCTCCTCTAGAGCAGTGATGTTTTGGGGCTGTCGCTGGGCCACACAGACTTTCAACTTCCTCCAAAGATTTTCTATGGGGTTGAGATCTGGAGACTGGCTAGGCCACTCCAGGACCTTGAAATGCTTCTTACAAAGCCACTCCTTCGTTACCCAGGCAGTGTGTTTGGGATCATTGTCCTGCTGAAAGACCCAGCCACGTTTCATCTTCAATGCCCTTGCTGATGGAAGGAGGTTTTCACTCAAAATCTGACGATACATGGCCCCATTCATTCTTTCCTTTACACGGATCAGTCGTCCTGGTCTCTTTGCTGAAAAACAGCCCCAAAGCATGATGTTCCCACCCCCATGCTTTACAGTAGGTATGGTGTTCTTTGGATGCAACTCAGCATTCCTCCAAACACGACGAGTAGAGTTTTTACCAAAAAGTTCTATTTTGGTTTCATCTGACCATATGACATTCTCCCAGTCCTCTTCTGGATCATCCAAATGCTCTGTAGCAAACTTCAGACGGGCCTGCACATGTCCTGGCTTTAGCAGGGGACACGTCTGGCACTGCAGGAGGCGTAGTGTGTTACTGATGGTAGCCTTTGTTACTTTGGTCCCAGCTCTCTGCAGGTCATTCACTAGGTCCCCCGTGTGGTTCTGGGATTTTTGCTCACCGTTCTTGTGATCATTTTGACCACGGGGTGAGATCTTGCGGGGAGCCCCAGATCGAGGGAGATTATCAGTGGTCTTGTATGTCTTCCATTTCCTAATAATTGCTCCCACAGTTGATTTCTTCACACCAAGCTGCTTACCTATTGCAGATTCAGTCTTCCCAGCCTGGTGCAGGTCTACAGTTTTGTTTCTGGTGTCCTTTGACAGCTCTTTGGTCTTGGCCATAGTGGAGTTTGGAGTGTGACTGTTTGAGGTTGTGGACAGGTGTCTTTTATATAGATAACCAGTTCAAACAGGTGCCATTAATACAGGTAACAAGTGGAGGACAGAGGAGCCTCTTACAGAAGAAGTTACAGGTCTGTGAGAGACAGAAATCTTGCTTGTTTGTAGGTGACCAAATACTTATTTTCCACCATAATTTGCAAATAAATTCTTTAAAAATCAGACAATGTGATTTTCTGATTTTTTTTTCTCATTTTGTCTCTCATAGTTGAGGTAAACCTATGATGAAAATTACAGGCCTCTCTCATCTTTTTAAGTGGGAGAACTTGCACAATTGGTGTCTGACTAAATACTTTTTTGCCCCACTGTAAGTAATAGACATTCTACGGACAGTATTCGACGTTTTATAGATATAATGTGGTCTGCCAGGGATATGGATACTCCCATTGCCGCCGGACAGCAACGTACACACCTCATTCTTTACAGCCTCAGGTGATAGTAGCACGTTGAGGGAAAACAATAGTGTGTCTCTCATGCCGTATTAAATGAATGAAAGATCATTCAACAACTCACTGAAAATGTAATGCTGCACGTTTTAAACACTGGGCTTTATGCCTGGTACACACTGACTTTGGACTAAATTTTCATGACAGTACAGCTCAAAACAGTCCTTCAGCTGCTGCTCTGCTACCTGGAGCAGTGTGTGAAACGGCGAGTGAGGTCAGAGGCAACAAAGAGGCGCAACATGTAACAGAACCCCGTCTTATAGAGTATGGCCAAAGGTGACTGGCCAACCAGCGGATGTACGAACATAGCACCATATTTAATAATGTTCATTTTAGTGTGGAAGATGGGACCTGGAAAGCCAAATATTCTGTCTCTGTGGAAATCCTGAAAATCCCACGAACACTGGAGGAGTTTTGACAAAGCAGTGACTTATTTCAGTTTGAAAGAGAAAAAAGGAAATGCAAAGCCGTGTGTGTGAACAAACCAGTTTATTTCAGCTCCAAAGTGAATCATGTCTATAAGAAAACACTGTTGGTCTCATTCTTTCAGTGGAAGCAAACAATTCGAATTAGATTTGACTTTTTTTTTTTTTTTCCAGTGGCCTCAGCTCATTCTGAGCCAGGTCTGTAATACTCTGATCATAAAGTTATAGTGGAGCAGCCTTTGTCCTGGAGCCTGACTTTTTATCAGCGTCATCAGTTTGTTATCAGCTCCTTTTATTGCACAGGTCACAGATTCTCAACACAGGTCATGATCCTCAACCAAAACACATAGGATTCAAATATAGGGCTTTGTATTATGCTGTATATGTTTATTTGGTCACAACACATTTTCACTGAAGGCTCTGATGGAAAATGATCCTTCAGTGTGAGGACCATAACATTATTGTGTTATATTTAGTTTTCTGTGAGAACTATAAACTGGAGATTTATTGTGCATCTCTGTTCAAAGAGCAGTAATCTGTACATTTACAACATTACATGAGTCAGTAAGATCCTCATAAAAGTGGCTGGTTTTTCACTAAGATACACCAGGAGGAGGTGCAGGGGCTTTATTCATCCTGCAACAACTTATTTAGTCATCACACTGAGTCCAAAACTGTTTAATTACGATATAAAAGAGGTGTCCAAACTTTTTTAATTGAGGGCACGCACTAAAAAATATCTGCAGGGGTCCACTTACTGCAGCAGAGATGACAGAAATAGCCTCAGCATAAAATAAAGTCTTATTCCATAACTCCCTGTCTTTCAGAGGTCTCCACACTGAATATTGTGACACAAAAATGTTGGATGTTGTTATTGGTGTTCAAAAATAAAAGCTCTTTTGAATAAAATAACTCAGACCTGGCTAATCCCTATCACTGCAGTGCCACTGGGGGGCAGCAGCTGCAGAGGTCACTCTGGTAGGAGAAGAGGTGGAAGATGGATTATTGGCAGTGACGGTTCTGTACATTTTATTATAATCTTTATTTAGACAGGGAAGACAATGGTGCCCTGCAGATAAATACATGTGTACATACAGATAAGGATAATGAATTGTACAAATTAATAAAATACAAAGAGTATGATTACAAAAGACAAAACAATAAAATGAAGACATGAAACATTATTAACAATAAAACAATCAAACTTTAAATCAATTAAAACAGGAACATTGGTCAACAAAACACCATTTAAAAGAGATTTAAAGAGTTCTTCAGATGTAAATTGAGACACTTTGGGTAAGTTTTGTAATTTATTCCATCTGTATGGCCCATAGTCTGCAAAAGCAGTCTTTCGAGTTCCGTGTTCATGTAGGGAACATCCAGAGTAAGATGTTATTTGACTATTTTTCTGAAGGGATGAATGCTTTGAGACATTTTTAATTTGCAAACTCATGCAAGGGGGGCCCAGGTAAACAAGTATTAATATACAGACTGCACTGGGACTCCACTTTCAGATTGACCCTCAGCAAAAATGACTGGAAATTGTAAATAGAGTTGGAAAATTTATTACATACTCTCACCTATGGTCATGAGCTTTGGGTCATGACCGAAAGGACAAGATCCCGGATACAAGCGGCCGAAATGAGTTTCCTCCGCAGGGTGGCTGGGCGCTCGCTTAGAGATAGGGTGAGGAGCTCGGTTACCCGGGAGGAGCTCGGAGTAGAGCCGCTGCTCCTCCACATCGAGAGGAGCCAGCTGAGGTGGCTCAGGCATCTGTTCCGGATGCCTCCTGGACGCCTCCCTGGGGAGGTGTTCCGGGCATGTCCCACCGGGAGGAGGCCCCGGGGAAGACCTAGGACACGCTGGAGGGACTATGTCTCTCGGCTGGCCTGGGAACGCCTTGGGGTTCCTCCTGAGGAGCTGGAGAAAGTGTCCGGGGAGAGGGATGTCTGGGTGTTCCTGCTTAGACTCCTCCGCGACCTGGCCCCGGATAAAGCGGAAGAAGATGGATGGATGGATTACATAAGCAAATAATGGATAGGCTTTGGGGCTCTCTAATGTCTGTGGGCCCTGTGCAGCTGCTTAGTTTGCCTACAGGAAGGGCCCACACTGATTATTGGATTATACAGAGTCACTTGTCACTGCATCAAGACTCAGTCACATGAAGCTTTTTACCTTGCAGTTTGGGCCGATTGAGAATGAAGCTTAAGGGCCAATAAAAAATGGTCCATGGGCTGCATTTGGCACCCAGGCCATAGTTTGGACACCTCTGTGATAAAAACGTTGCTATGTTCATCTTTAAAGCTTACCTTAAACCTCTAACTCTCTCACAGTCTTTTCTCCTTTGTCAGATATGAACATTTTTACAGTATTCATCTGTTTCTCTTTTGCTCTCCAGCTCTAACTTTCTCACTCCCTGAGCTGTTTTGTGAGACTAGATTTAGACAGAGCTGAATTAGCAGCTGTCTGTTTGGGCCACACTGATGACCTGGCTTTAACTACACAGCTACAGTCACTAGTGTGACTTAATTAGCCATGTAGCAGACAAATTGAGGTGGGGAGGAATCTGGATATGGCCCTCTTTGTCCTGAGTTGCAGTGATCTGTATCTGCATCCTGATGGTAACAGACTGTAGTGACTGTGCAGACTGTGTGTGGTGTCACTGGTAATCAGTGACCCTTTCCTTTTGACTCTTGTGTTTTAATTGTCATTTAATTTTAAATTGATTCTTAATTATATACTTTTTAAAATTTCATTTTATTGTTTTAATTGTGTTTTAAATTTGCCTTCTTTTTCTGTAAAGCACTTTGAATTGCTTTGTGTATGAATTGTGCTGTACAAATAAACTTGCCTTGCCTTGTAAATGTTAGTGACTCCTGCTCCTGACCCACAATGTTGCTGCTGATTCTGGTGATCCTGTTTAGACTGTTGCAGTTAGTGAGACTGAGTGAACCAAACCAAGCAACATGTTAAAAGTGAGAATGGATTCTATGAAGCATTTGTAAAAGGCAGCAAGAATGGATTGGTGTACATGGAGTTTGCAGGGTTTACGGTGAAAAAAAGAGGCGTTGTTGACAGTAGTATCTATTAATGCACTTTAGGAGGGGGGGATAACCCCCCTCCTCCTTGTGACCTCTCCGTGACCCCTTGACCCATGCCCCTCCCTACCCCTAACCCTTTGTTCATGTGTCCACAGTACATCCTCCCAAGTCAGATGTCCTCTAAAGATAGCTCTACTTGTTTTCAGTTCTGTAGCAGATACAATGGTGTACTGTTTGAGGTTTATTATATGTTTTTGCAGGAGAACAGTCAATACATTGGCCCTCTGTCTGCAGAGATAACCCATGTGCTTGCGGGAGAGTTGTTAATGCAATAGTCTTCTGTCTGCAGAGATAACCCCATGTGTTTGCGGGAGAGCTGTGAATACAATAGTTTACTGTCTAATGATACCCTCCCCGCAGAGGTAAGTGTTAACTGTGACCCCTTGACCCATGCCTCTCCCCTGACCCATACCCCCTCCCTACCCCTAACCCTTTGTTCTAGTGTCCACAGTACATCCTCCCAAGTCAGATGTCCTTTAAAGATAGCTCTACTGTTTGAGGTTTATTATATGTTTTTTGCAGGAGAACAGTCAATACATTGGCCCTCTGTCTGCAGAGATAACCCATGTGCTTGCGGGAGAGTTGTTAATGCAATTGTCTTCTGTCTGCAGAGATAACCCCATGTGTTTGCGGGAGAGCTGTGAATACAATAGTTTACTGTCTAATGATACCCTCCCCGCAGAGTTAAGTGGTAGCTGTGACCTGTGGATGGATGCTGACAACAGCAGTTGTTCAAAAACTATAAAGGAGAAATGCCTTTAAAAATGAATGAAAGTCTTAAAACTACTGTTGTAGATTTCACAAACCCACTTGCTATGATCATATGAAACTTTTTTTTTTTATATCTGTAATTGGGTGTATGTTGGCCATGTAATCAAAGGTTTTCAACACATAGTGTAGAGTTACATCTGATGAGAAACATCTTACAAAAACACATTAGTGATAAAGAGTTATAATAAGAGTTAAAGATAAGCACTAGCTTTAGCCTCATGCTAATACAAAACTGTGTAAAACGGTGTACTGTGTAAAAAAACAAACCTTAAGGATGTGTTATATTTAGCCAGAAAAGAGGTCTTTACTTAAATTTGACACTTTTCTCTTTTAGTTATTTTCCCTGTAAAAAAAAAACAAGAGCTTCCAAAAACTACGCTTACCATATTCTTAATTCTTCTGTGCAGTGTTTTTAGTGAAAGGTGCTTTATGTGGTTCTATGCATTAAATTAATACTCACTAATAGAGAAATAAAAAGGGTGATCTTTAAGATCATAACATAGTGTGTGTGGTGTCTATTGAAAGCAAATTTTTCATCCATTCATTATCTAGCTAGCATAAATAAATGATACTATTCATTGTGCTTTTTTAGCTATTTTATTATTTCTTAGCTACAGTTGTGAAAAAATATCTAAAATGAGAAGATGGGTAGTGGCTTAAGACTGACCACTAGGCCTGCCCCCTCCTTGGTTATCAGTTGGAGACCAGGTTGTTGGGTATGGGCACATAGACAACACAACACAGACTGAACACACGCACATAGACAACACGACGCAGACTGAACACATAGTCAACACAGCACAGACAGTGCCATATGATTACATCCAACAAATAATTTCAGCACCCCTACACATAGACAACGCAACACAGACTGAACACATAGTCAACACAGCACAGACATTGCCATATGATTACATCCAACAAATAATTTCAGCACCCCTACACATAGAGAATGGAGCACAGTTGATGATAATGATGATTCTGACCGCAGCTCATGTAGCTCTTCTGAACATCTATCTGATGGCACCGCTTTTACTGGTACCGGTACCATGGCTGATATTGCCCCTACTGGTCTAGCTAATGACATCTCTGGTGGGTTAGATGGTGATAGCATATCTGATGCAACATCCCAGCCTTCTCATATACCTGCTGTTGTCTCTACTTCTGCTGCTGCAAATGGGTCTATTGCTAGTAATGAGTCTGAAATGCAAAATGCACAAGATGGGGCCGGTGCGATAAATCTACACCATATCCCATATATGATAAGATATCTTTCAATGGTCTCGAGCTGCGACAGCGCATTGATTTCAGAGATCTTCATGCTTCCAGCCCTGAGGAGATACCCGCAATGGTTAAAGGCTTACTTACAGGGGTTATTGACAGATCGCTTGAAGTCTCACAACCCAGTAGTGTATTAAATATAGTTTTACGAGGCCCGTCTTTATTCAACGACGTACATGCCTTATTAAATTCTAATAATAATTATAACGCAGATCTTTTTCTCAACGAGGTCGTCCAGGTCCTACAAAGTAATGACACGTCAATGACAGACAATGAACTAGAATTTGTCGTATCAATAGCTCAGGACCATAGAGGGGGCGTTCCTCTTAAACTGGGCAAAATTCCATACGACAAAATATTGTCAAAAAAAGGAAGATTTTTATACACTCTGGAAAATACTGAGGGAGATGGTAACTTGTGTTTCTGTTTATGTCTAGCGCATGCTGCCCGTGCTTCTCTGTCAGTTCAGGAAAAATTTGATTATGCTAGAAATGTTCAAACATCTGTAGGATTTGACCACACACACCGCGTATCATTTAATGACATTACCAAATTTGAAAAACACCTGGCAGTTAAAATTATAGTTTTTTATCATGCCCCCGGTTTCAAACGTTTACAGTGCTACCAAACACATAATACACCGCATCCGCACACAATCTGGCTGTACCTACACAATGAGCATTATTATATGATTGAAAACCCTGCAGGATTTTTTGGGTATAGTTATGTCTGTTCATACTGTTATGGTGGGTATGACGGTCCACTGGTTCATTCGTGCATTAATAGGTGCAACGTCTGTTACACGCAGTGTCATAGTGGCCCCGGTAAGAAAGTTAAATGTAATGACTGCAAGCGTTTATGCAAATCAAAATCCTGCTATATGCAACACAAACTGCCAAACCCACAACATAACCTGATTCCATGCAATCTAATAAAATACTGTGACGCCTGTGGTAAACAATACAGGCAAGGAAAAAAACAAGTCACAAATGCACACCGGGTGTTTGCCAGCATTGTCGGGGGGCTTTAGATGGTGACACTGACCACGAGTGCTACATTCAACCACTGGAAAAAAGACAGCCAGGTCAAAAATACATACTCTATGATTTTGAAACTAGATATCATGAAGGGAAGCATGAGGCTAATTTTATGTGTGCAATGGACATGAACGGCGACAAGTTCTGTTTTGGTACTTTAAATTGCGTGAAAATATTTTTACGGCACTACAGACACCCTAAATATACTTGATATACATTCATAGCGCATAATGCTTCAGGTTTTGACAACTACCTCGTCTTAGAGTATTTTGTTAAAAATAAAATCACCCCTGCAGTAATAATGCGTGGTAGTAGAATTGTCCTAATGCGTGACAATATATACCAACAACACTGGATTGACTCGTTTAGCTTTCTTCCAATGCAACTGTCAAAAATGCCATCAGCCTTGGGGTTTCAGGATATGGAAAAGTGTTTCTTTCCTCACAAATTCAACACAAGAGACAATGAGCACTATACCGGTTCATACCCTGATCCCTGTTTTTATGGTTATGACAGTATGCGTGAGTCAGAAAAAGCCAGATTTAAGACCTGGTATGACACAGTGCGTGGCGAAGTGTTTGACTTCCAGGCAGAACTTAAGCATTACTGTGTGAATGATATAGAAGTACTGCGCAAGGCATTTCTTATATACAGGGACACATTCATGGAGTGTACAAAATTGGACCCGTTTACATTTGTGACTCTGCCATCCAGTTGTATGGGAGTCTTTAAGACTCTATTTCTGCCTGCAAACACACTTGCACTCACACGACGGGGCATACATACGGCAGAAAAAGGCATATTCTGATGTGTCTATGCAGTGGCTTGAATATGTATCATTTACCGAAAACACCAGATTGCAACATGCCCTTAGAGGTGGGGAGAAACAAGTTGGTCCATATTTTATAGATGGATTTTGACAAGCAACAAACACCTGCTATGAATTCTTTGGTTGTCTCCATCACGGCTGCCGGGCACACAGTGTAGAAACTGAGTTTAATCCTCTATCTAAAATACCATACGGTGAGCTCTACAGCCAGGCTTTGGCAAAAGTTGATGCATTGGAGAACATTTACAAAATGCGCGTTGTAGTGATGTGGGAGTGTGAATGGCGGTCATTAACCAGATCTGACCCATCTGTTATACAGTTCATGAGCACATATGAGAAGCCTGAATGCCTTGCCCCCAGACATGCACTCTTTGGTGGACGCACAAATGCTATGAAGCTGTACCACAAGACAGCTGACGGCGAGAAGATACATTATTATGATTTTACCAGTCTCTACCCCACAGTGCAGTCCAGAATGCCTTACCCCGTAGGGCACCCCCAAATAATTTTTGAAAACTTTGACAAGCTTGAGAATTATTTTGGACTTATCAAGTGTGTTGTACTGCCCCCTAGAGGTCTGTTTCATCCTGTTCTGCCTTTCAGATGCCTCAACAAGCTCATGTTTCCTCTGTGTTGTACATGTGCTGAAATGTTAAACCAGACTGATGTTTGCAGACACAATGATGTTGACAGACAACTGTCTGGCATGTGGGTGACATTTGAGGTTCAAAAAGCTGTTGAGAAGGGTTATCGCATTGTGTCTATTTCTGAAGTCTGGCACTTCCCCAATAAGACAGATATCTTGTTTAAGGACTATGTGAAAACCTTTTTAAAATGTAAGCAAGAGGCGTCTGGCTATCCACCACATGTAAAAACCCCCGAGGATCAGCAAAAATACATTGCTGATTATTACCAAAAAGAAGGGATAAGACTTGATCCATCCAAAATACATGTCAATAAGGCTGTGAGACAAATAAACAAGTATATTTTGAATTGCTTGTGGGGGGGGCTTATCTAAAAAAGGGTCATTGCCACAGGCTGAATTCATATCTGAACCTGAACGGTTCACACAATTAATGTTCAGTGACCATTATGATGTGAAGCAGTTCTGTTTCATCACCGATGATGTCGCCATGGTTCAGTGGTGTCATCCTGAAGGTGTGGGGTGCAAGGCACGGGATGTCAATGTGTTTGTTGGTGCTATGACAACTGCATATGCCAGACTCATGCTCTACGGCCTTTTAGACAGTTTGCAGCAGCGAGTGTTATACTGTAACACAGATTCAGTTGTTTTTACATCCAAATCTGGAGAGTGGACCCCTCCCACCGGCCCCTATCTAGGTGATCTAACGGATGAACTAAATGATGGGAGCTCTGAGGTGGAGGATCACATCACAGAGTTTGTTGCAGCTGGACCAAAATGTTATGCTTATCACACAAATAATGGTAACAGTGTAGTTAAGTGTAAAGGAGTGACACTCAATCCTGTGAATGCTAAGACTGTCACCCACGATTCATTAAAACACTTGGTACAATCCTTTGTGGCCAATAGAGCCCCACAGACACATCTGACGGTGGTATCTGACACCATCAAACGCAATAAGAAAAAACTTCACTTAAAAAATGAAACAGTTGTGAAAAAAGTACAAGCTGTGTATAACAAGCGCAGATTATTGCCTGATTATTACTACACTTCCTTATGGATATTAAAATGGATAAAGCATATGATGGGAGGCTACAACACCCATTTAGCCTCGTGACCTTCTAATTGTGGTAAAACATTTTTTGTTAAGGATGTCATTGAAAATGCAGCCAGCGTTATTTCACATAACACTGATAACATTGTTTACATTTATTCATGCTGGCAGCCTCTGTATGACCAGCTTCTACGTGTAAGGGATATAAACTTTGTAAATGGGCTCCCAGAGTCTCTGTGTGATGACACATTGCTACCCACAGATAGAAATAATTTACTCATTATAGATGATTTAATGAACAATGCCAGTAATAATATAGAAGTGCAAAATGTGTTTACCAAAAATGTACATCACAGAAATTTAAGTTGTATCTACCTGGTTCAAAATTTATTCATTCAGGGTAAGTCAAGCCGTACAATTAGTCTGAATACAAATTACTTGGTTTTATTTAACAACCCTCGGGATAAATATCAAATATCACTATTAGGCAGACAAATGTTTCCAGGAAACACCAAATATTTTTTAGAGGCATTTAATAATGCGACAAGTGTACCATTTGGGTACCTCCTCATTGACTATAGAGCTAAAACACCAGACTATTTGAGACTCAGAACCAATCTGCTTTCAGACCATACGGTTGTCTACATCCCCAAAAAGAGATAAAAAAATCATGTCGTCACGCATGCAGAGAAATCTGGGGTTGCTTGAGTTGCTTCATAAGGTACCCCCAGTGTAAGAAAGGTTATTATAAGCAAAGCCAACGTAGACTTGATTAATCCTCTGTGTGAAATAGCGCTCAATGTATTGAATGGCAACATACCACTCAATGACAAGCAGTATCATCAGTTAAAAAAGAAGAAGGCAATAATAAGGAGGATAGCCGACAAGAAAGTCAAAACCCAACAAAAAAGAAAGGCCATCAATCAGTCTGGAGGATTTTTGCTACCGCTGTTAGGCGCTGCAATACCACTTATAACCAGTCTTATAACCAGTCGTAATGGGTGACATGCAGCATACACAGAAAATGTTCTTGGTCCCCCAGCATCAGTTGGATTTGTTGAAGCGGCAACAGCAGAACCCTGTGTCCATCAGACAAGCTGCTGAGAATGAGCTGGACAAGGCTATGATTGATATACTACAAATGCCAGGCACGGATGTATATGAGAAGGCAAAAAAATATGCTATTGTTCTCCAGAGATACCTGACATTGGTGAAACAGGGTGAACGTGAAAAGGCAGTTTTAACTCTATCTCTGCCTGATACTGGTGAGGGTGGCACTGATCAGAATGTTCACCATGTTGTTGTTGATACCAGTGTTAAGGATCCTGTTGCTGATGAAGTTTTGAGGCATATTCCTACCAGGAGTAAGAGGAATGCAGCGCATGTTTTATCAGCGCTGAGCAAGGCATCAGATGTGCTATCTTGGACTGGTCAGGGTGAAGTCATCATTAACAAACAAACAGTTACCGAATCTCATCTTTATGATCTTATAAAGAATGTCACTGCTCCTTACAATGTCTCAGAGCATTCTAGACCAGTGGGCTGGTCCCTGTTTTTCAAAACTCTGGCAGGTCTAAACATCCCTCTATCAGCCGTACCAAATACACAGGTGCGAAGAGCCATATTAGATCTTAAACACAGTCCTATTCCACCCATTGACATACCTCTACCACTAGGCCATAAAAAGAAAAGAAAACAACAATTTATCATGTCCCCTAGTTTCACAACCCCATACAAAACTGCCAGAAGGGGGTCTGACACAGAATCATGGTTAAGTTTTTGACTTTTTTTTTTTACAGAAAAGTATTGTAGATGTATTGATGGATTGTATTCATGTAATTGCTTTCTCTCTCTTTTCATGTATATAAATTGATTTGTTGAATGTTTTATTTTTTTCTATTCTATTTAAATTTTTTATATCTTGTCATATTATTATTATGGCAAAAAAATGATGTGTTTTTTTTTATTATGAATAAAAATGATGTATGTTTTTTATGATATGAATAAAATGAAAATTATGTTTTTTTAATTATGAATAAAAATGATGTATCTTTTATTATTATGTTATAAATAAATGAAACAAAATGTGCAAAAAAAGTATACTCTTTCTACTTCTTTATTTAAAAAGGTTTTTCTACACATTGTACACACATAGCTTCATAGTCATGACATACAGCAACTGGTTGTATCTGGTTAACATATCTAGATACCATTATATTATTACAGACAGGGTCAGGACCATACATTTTGATAACTGTTTATAAGACATTCCTTTTTTTTGCATGTGACATAAGAAAAAAACACAATGCTGTCCGCATGTGGCTGAGAGCAGACTCTGAACTGTTCTCCCTGAATAAGACACATCTACACAGTTTTTTGCAAGAAAATGTTTTATCTCTGATGGGAATCTGCGATATCCTGGGGAGTGACCAAAACTGTCAAAAAAGCATCCTTCTTTCTCCTTTGTGATATAGATGGCAAGCCAATGCTCGCCAGGCTTAAAAGACGGGTGCGTGTTCACAATCAACATGGCAGGGTATATATCGATGTTGATTTCTGGTAGTTGGTCACAGGCTAACACACCCACAAAGTTTGTCCCATTTAAAATCCTCCTTTTTACAATACTGGTTAGCTCTATCGTGTTCATGTTTCTTTTAGTAGTAGTCCATCAGCACCTGCCTTCTGTTTGAAATTTCAATTACTGAGTCAAAAACAGAATAGCATATCAGGTTAACAGTGCGAGGGAGGGGGACCCTGAAACGCACTTCCAGCCTTACATTGCCTGTCTTAATTAGAGACACATTTCCTGAACTGCCTTCATCAGCTTCTAAATTAATACAGAAAAGAGTGTACCCAGCTCCAAAATCTTTACGGTTAATGGCTAGCGACCTGTCCTTCAGGTATCGGCCTGTGGTCTGTATCAGCTGGTAATATTCTCTCGCATACTGGCCTCTCTGAAAAAAAGGCTGAAATGGCTTAGCAGGGTAGGGATGTCCTTCCGCATATAAGCCTAAGAACTCTACATCGCAGTGTTCAAAATTAAATGGGTTTTTGGTGTAGCTCCCAGTGTAGGCCTCATTATCAACGAGTCCTAAGATGACAAATTTGGGGATCTGACCCATGTAGAGATTCTCTTGATTGCATACGCGAGTGCCAGATGGTACGGAATACGTTTTCAGGGACACTCTGTCTATACCATACTTGGCGTTGGTGTGCTGGAGAGCTCTGCTGTGCGCCAGTCTGACAGCAGGGGAGACTGCGACCTTTTTGACAAACAGACTGGCTGACATGATCTTGATGTTGTAATCATTGTTTGCAGGTCTCATCAACGCAAACTCATTTTTTGAACGGATAAACTTTAAAGATAAGTCTAAACCATTAAGCAAAAGTTTTTCTTGAAAAAACAAATCAGCGTGTATAGAGCCTATTAACTCTACTATACAGCTGATTTCTGTGTACCTGGTCCTCTCCTCCAGTCCTTTATTATTTCCAGTCACTGACGCTGCATTCATTTCCCCGCTCGTGTCCTTACAAAACAATGCACTACTGAACTGCGTATCCAATGTGTCTTTTCCATAATTTATCAGACACTCAATTATCCCACGATATGGGTATGTGTTGGAAGACTGTGTTATGAGTCGGTCACCTAGCATTATGTCAACTTGTGAAAAGAGAGAACATGTCAGGTAGTTCACCAGACCAACGTCCGCGTTAGGTGCCAGGGATGAACCATCTGCATTTACGATCCTAACACGCAGATACAGATGTGTGTCGTTCAGGTCCAGGTAATCTTCACCGCTGCCTGATATGTGAAACTCGATAGGTCCTGTGTCAGTTATTGCTGAAATTGGTAGAATTTCAACGTATGAAGATCTTTCAATCGATGTTTGTGTGTATGGAATTGTAAAGATGTCCAGCTCCGTCTTGACACATTCTTCAGACTGGCTGTGTATGAGAGCCATTTTTTAAATTTTCTTCCTAGAATATATCTTTGACTAAGACGGTACGACGTTTAACAGCTCTGCTCCCTCTGGAGGATGATCGCTTTCTGGCCAGAGTACCCGTTTTGACTGATACTTTACGTCTTTTAGGGACACGTGTTTTACTCATGCTGGGTGGTCTTTTTCTCGGTCTCGGTGTGTACACCATCAGGCCACTCCCCTCTTGCTTATCGGAGAGTGCACCAGTTGCAAGCTTTGTTACAACAGCTCCTGCAATGTTCTTTGCAGCTGTTTTCAGATGAGGTTTGGCTATGTTATATCCACTCCTAAACAGCGGGAATACCATTCTAAACAAACTGCGAAACATGCCCCCCACTCCGTTTCCGTACTGTGTACTACTTCCGATAAAACCAGGGAGTTCGCCGCAGGCCTGATTGACATAGTACAACATGTACCTAGAATCATCCCGGATGTAAGGGGTGAGAGTCATTTTTTAGAAAAACTGTTTCTGTGGTCTGAAATGCAGCTTCACGTTCACTTTGCCGTACAGAAAAGGTATATACTGGTTCTGGTAGTTTTTTAACAAAATTTCAATGTCGTCTATGACTGACTTTGAGAGAGATGTGTAGTGTGGCTTGTCGTAAGTCAAAGTGGGCATGGTGCGTGACTCGTCTGCAACATTTATACACCTGAGGAGCGGTACATGGGTGTCACCCACCAGTTGATAATCCACAATGTCACTATAGATAAATATATTATAGCTACCGCTGTGAATATCTGCAGGGTGCGGTGCTGTAACTGGTTTCCCATAAACTGTTTTAGGGGGGATTATGAATACCTCTGGTTTAAAGCCTAGAATTTCAGCTAACCGTCCTTTAAAAGTTAGACTAGAACCTTCTGCACCAGTTACATAAACTCTGTTAGTAATACTGTTGTACTGTAGGTTTATGCCTGATGTTGTCGGACTGTGCATGCATTTGGCATTAAATTCTTTGAGTATTCTTGCTATCGAATCATATAATCCAACTGAAAGTGTTACTGTCTCAATCTGCTCTGATTTGGAATCACAATTACGCTAGCATCAGTACTAGGAAAACTAGCCCACACTCGGGGGTATTGTATCTCAATGAGACAGACCTCATACGGTTCATTCAAAACAATAGGTCTTGCTAGCTTTGTCCTAAAATTCCATATCTTGTTGTTTGGGTACACATGTGCTGAAGCATTACTTGGCAGTGTAACATAAAATCCGTTCTTCTTATCCATGGTGAAGCGTTAAAATGATGTTGAAAGTAAGATGTGTCTGTCTTTTATCTGGGGGGGGGAGGGGGCTAGACATCAATAATCTCTTTCTCATTAACCCAGCTATTCATAGACTCTGGATATCCAAGCCATTTTACCAGCACCAGCTTGTCACGCCCAGACTTTTTCCTAGCCAGTATTTTTTCTATTTTAAATGTTTTATTTTTTTCTATAATCACTTTTTGTAGTTCTGCATCGTAAAAGGTTCCTTTTATCTCTTCTCCTAAATAATCAAGTCAGTCTGCTTTATAGTAAAATACTCATCTGTGTATGTCTGCTCATATCCCTTTCTAAACACGCCCCTCAATTTAGATATCCTCACTGTGTCATCTACATTAAATTTAAAAGCCACAGTTTTTCGGCCCTTCGATTTGAATATATTGTTAAAAACGGTCCTCTTATTATTTTTATTCACTGCTGACGGCGTCATTTTGATAGTCCTATGGTATGAGTTGTTATAGGCATGGGCCAGATCTAGGACAACATAGACATATCTCCTTGAATTTACAGAAGTTAAATAACGCCACATTCGGGTTTTAAATGTCCTCTTAAAGCGTTCCACTATACTTGCTTTTGTCTCATTTTCAGTGGAGAAATTACTAATTTTATACTGATCCAATAGACGTTTAAAATGCTTATTATAAAACTCCAGCATCCGTTTGAAGTTTTATTGGGACGCGCCCCTCCAACAAAATGTCTTTAAATGCATTTGTTACAGCAGGCCCCATCTTTGACTTAAGACATCTAACCCATGCATATTTTGAAAACACATCAATACACATAAATAGAAACCTAACACCATCATTTTCTTTGGAATATTCAGTCATGGTGTAGTAGTATGGTGCCCACAGTCGCATACTTTGGATAAAGCGAAAAAAGAAAAAAAAGTTAAGCAATTTTTTAAAAAGAAAAAGATAACCGTGTATCCCACACAACAATACCTATTGCTCTTTTCTTAGAATCTGGTACATCTGATGATTTTTGGCCTACACATGAGATCATCCCCAGCATCAGACGATGTATCATCAAATACAAGGCGTGTCCTAACACCCTTATAAACCTGATTGATTGTGTCTCTCTTGATGGTGTTGTCAACCTCTCTAAACACACGCTGCATAGAGTGACAGTCTCTCCATTGAATTTTTTTTTTTTTTTTTTTAAACCACTGTTGGCACTTGTCCAGTGTGAGGAGGTATGGATGTAACCGCCAGTCTCCACACCCTCTGGATCTAACCAGACCCTCTATATAACACAATGTAATGAAAATAAAATTGGAGCTGGTCTGATTAATGTATATGTGTACATGTATTTGTGATTCTTTTTGTACTTCTTTTGTGAATTCTAAAAGTGAGTGATCTTTTTGTGTTTTTTGCAACCTCTTTGTTGTATTGTATTGAATGTTGTAAATGTGATTTTTATGATGAGGACCCCAGGAAGAGTTGTAATGGGGATCCTAATAAACAAACAAACAAACAGGCCTTGGGCAACAGGACATGCTTCCTGTGATGTCATCAAGGCAAGGCATCTGGGCTTTGGGACACAGCCAGAGTCTCTCTGAGCGCCCAGCGGGCTGCGGAGCTGGACGCCATGACTGCAGTATTCCCGGCGTTGCTTTCAAGTCGTACGTGGAGGTGGGAAACACACTTTTCTGGTGTGGCATTTGACCTTTCGAAAATCAGTAAATTATGACCTCTAGGTTGTATTTGATGCAAAACGTAGCTCTAAAAGGCTTTTAAAAGACGAGGAGTGTCCAAGCCTCGTTGTTTTCACTTCAAAAAACTTGAATAAACGGTGCAGCCACGTTCCCTGAAGGCATCGTGAAGGTGGCAGAACCATTGTCGTCGTTCCCAGGCTGTCACTCTCACTGTGGCCAGAACAGGCTCAAACACTTGAAACTGAAAAAAGATGATCTAAAACTGAAAAGAGGTGAACGTGGAAAAAAAAAGAAAAAAATCTGAAACCCAAAAAATAATATTTGAAACTGTAAAAAAAAAAAAAAAAAAAAAAAAAAAAAAATTGAGCATGAAAATAATACATGTGCAAATTTGGTTTAAAATAAATATAAACTTTTGGCATACATTTCTGTATTTTTCAGAGTTCAACGTTAAAACATGAACTTTCAGTTTCAGTTTTTTGTTTATGAGCTCCATTTGTGTTGGGGCTGTGATAGTGTTGTTTACATGTGTGTGATTAGGATTTAATGTGTGTGAGTGTGTGTGTATGTAAGTGTGTGCAGCAACAAACACTTATTACTCCCAATCAAAAATGCATTTTGATTGGGAGTCAACAGCACTGCCATTGACTCCCATTGAAAAAAAAAAAATTAAATACCTTGAAATTGCTGTTTGACTTCCACATTTTTGTTTATTTTTAATTCACTGAAGCTGAAATCTCTTCAATGATTTATGTTAACGACTGTCAACATCACCATATTTATGCTATCATATATTATTACACACTGCAGGACTCATAAACTCACTCCTTCCAGGAATAAAAACATGAGGAAAGTTGCAGGACATCAAATTCTTCTCCACTTAGAAAATCCTAAACAAAATCCTGGAAAGTCTGGCTTTGTTTACACAGGAGCCATTTTGATTTCAACCATATTGATAATGTGAAGTCATTTAAAAATGAATTTACAAAAAAAATAAATAAATAAATAAAAAAAATCTAAATCTATCTTGGCACAATTTTTGACTCTGCCAGGCTTAGATAATTCCCACCCCCCCAAAATTGAATTGCCTTGGATGTAAAAGAAAAAAAAAAGCAACTTGCTAACCAAGAATACAGTAACTTTCCATGCTAAAACTGGCATTTAGGGGTTAAAATTTCCAAAAATACATAATATTTGATATGTGTGATGAGGACTGAAGTGGATAATGGCATTCATAAATTTTTCGGGGGGGGGGGGGGGGGGGTGTATATATATTTATATATATATATATATAAACATATAAAAATGTCTTCGCAAGTTTAAAAATTCAATTTTGTAAATTTTTAAAACAAGGAATAAAACAGAGATTAACCCAGACAAATGTTCAAATTAAGACTAAACCAGGTCTAATCCAGGGCTAAAGTCTAAAGTGGTCTATGCTTCAGTCCTGAAGCTGTGGTTTCAGCCTGGATCCACCAGAGGGCGCCACATCACTGACATTAACTCTGTCTCAGTCACAAAGAAAACAGTGGAGTGTGGTGAAGGAGGAGCGGCTTCTGGAGTCAGAATGGAGTGAAATAAACATTCATCTTTTAACTTTTATATTTCCTCAGAACAAAACAAAGCTCTTCTAAAAACAAATGTTGATTCCAGTTTGTGTGCAGCTTTTGTTTTTCCACAGTGTCAGTTTTACAGCGTACAGGTGATCTGTGGTGACTCAGAATGTAAAGGTGATGTGCAATTGTGTTGTGTGATGCTGTTTGTTTACGTTTAAAAGTATAAAAGTAAATAAAGTCTTCAATTACAAACAAACAAACAAAAAAAAAGACCAGCACCAGTTTTAAAAACAAAGCCTGAAGAATGAAGACATTACCAAACATCAACCTTTAGACACTGGAGGGTTAGACCAGGACCAGGACTGGGACTGGAACCGGGACCAGGGCCAGGAGCAAGACCGGGACCAGAGCCAAGGCCAGAGCCAGGACCAAGACTGGGACCAGGACCAGGACTGATGTGACAGGCCCCTCACATTTTACCAGAGTATTTAAAAATATACTTTAAGATTATACAAACAAACACAGAAATAAATTAAAGCAGCAACAAAATAAACAAGGCACGGTGACGGTTTCTCAACTTTTTCTTCCCTTTTCTCCAAAATGATAAAGAACAGCATTTTCTGATAATGTTTGGTAAATCAAATCTCAGAGATCGCCACATCCAAGACCGAGACCAAGAAATAATAAAAGAACAATTAAATTGCTGTTTTAAATTGCAATTTAAAGTTTGTATTATTAATCAAAATTATAAATCAAACTACTTATCTTTTAAAATGGCTTTTGGCAATTAGTTTATTAAAATTAGAATTAATTGCAGAATTAGTAATTGTATTTTTAAATTTACTTTTAAATGAACAATTACATTGTTGTTTAGGAAATATTTTAACAATTGTTATTTCAATTTAAAAATTAACAAATTAAATTGCAAATACATTTAGTAATTCTCTATTTAAAGTGTAATTTAAATGTTATTTTATTAAATCCTTTATTATTATTTACCTGGTCCTAAAAATCCTCCATACAACACAAACTGATGACTTACTGTATTTTCCAGACTATAACTCTCACTTTTCTCCATCGTCTGGCTCAGGGTGCGAAGTATACTCAGGTGTGACTTATATATTAAAATATTTCAGGTGTTGGTTATTTTTACACTGACAGCCACCAGAGGGCGCTCTAGGCTTGTGTCCCAGCATCTGCTGCACCTGTACCACTGACAATTTAAAATGTAAACATTACCACTAACAACTTAGGCTATAAAGACAACTGAGAAAGAGCAGAATAATTGGAAATGGAACTGATGCTGAGTCTGACGACAGCCACGCAGAGGAGGAAGCGGCGCTTCGTCTACCTCCGGAGTTGGCGGAGTTGTTCAGAAGCGACACCGAGGATGAAGAATTTAAAGGATTTAGCGATTAGGAGTGAGATATTATATTATGTTATATTATGTTCTTTATGCTATAGTTATGTGAATAACTGTTAATATATTCAGGGTGAAAGTAGATTTTTGCTTATGCTGGTACTATAACAAATTATGCCTACATATATATTTTTGAGAGCAGAAAAAGCAGATACGTGGTTGAGAATGAATCTTGACTATAAATGAAAAATATAGACATGGCTTATACGGGGTTTGACAACAAATCAAACATACCCTATAAAGGCCAAGGCCCCAAACTCACTGGAGGCGTAACTGCAGCGTGGTGACAGCGTCAGGAACCGTTTTCACTTCAGGCCCAGCTCAGCTCAGAGCCACACTGCAGCGAGAGACGCGAGGCTCGTCAAACAGGGCTGTGACACCATCTCCTAGAAAATCAAACCCTCGCCCAATTTTGATGCTGGCGGCTGGCACTGGGTCGCGTTTTTCATCCAAAATACACACAACATTAGAATATATTGTTACATTTTGGCAACTACAATGATCACTAGCCATACCTGATGCATTTTTTGAATGTTTGGGGGATTTCTGGCTCTGATGGACCGTGAACGAGAACTTTCACTTGTACTGTAAAAAGTCTCACATTTGGAATGTCCAGTCTACAGAGAGTAAACATACGTCTCTTTATTCAAATATAGTCACCATAGGTCTGTTATATGTGGCTGTGCTCTCATATTGACTTCTGAATGGCTTTTCTGTAGAGAAGGAGCTGCCAGCAGTGAGCCGCTCACGCAGCCAGGGTGAACAACCTCGCATTGCAGCGACGCAGCTGTGACGCAGTACACTCGCTGCTGCGCCCGACACAGCCAGTGTGTTTGGGGCCCAATACACACCAGACGCACAGACGCACCTCAAAAAATACGCCTCTATTGTTTTCTATGACAGCCCTGACACTGGGCGCGCGGCAGTGGCTGAAAACACATGGCCCCCGTACTTCTGCAGTAACAAAGTACTTCTGCAGTAACAAAGTACTTCTGCAGTAACAAAGATGGTTCTCTGCTCCGTGTGACACAGACACACAGCTGTAAACACCGAGGGACAGTAGCTGCTGCTGCCGCTAATAACTCACTAATAACTCACTAATAACTCGCTAATAACTCACTAATAACTCACTAATAACTCGCTAATAACTCACTAATAACTCACTAATAACTCGCTAACAGAACAGCCCAGTCTGTCCTCACACAGCCTCGGCCACTTCTGTCACTTTGTCCGGTTATTCACAGATAAAACACATATTTTAAACTCCACATTGTTTATGTTAAAGCCCTCTCAAGTGCAATGCAATGCTCCTGGTGTGCGTTGGATTTAAGACGCGCATGCTCAATGCATTTGTTTAAGGACGCGAGAGAATCAGTGAATGATGAGAGGGGAGAGGGACATTCTGTGCATTAAATCACATCACAGAGCGATCATAAGCCACTAAAAACCACACAGACACAGATCTGATGAGATAAAGCACTGCCTGGGTCACATGCTTTAGCCTCAGATTTGTTTTTCTCTCATACGAGCGACCGCGGTCTGTGGCTGCTTTCTAATGTGTGTTAAAGCTGCAAAGACCGGACACAGCTGACCTCCTTCCACCCGGTACTGCGTACCCTCTCTAATTCTTATGCAGCTCCGTAGTACCGGGCCGTACCAGCTTACTCTCACCACTGGTCCTGGTCTGGTCATGGCTCTGTTCCTGGTCCTGGTTCTGTTTCTGGTCAGGTGAAGGGGAGGGAAAGTTGGACTTTTTTAATGCTTATACATTGTTTAGTGGTTGACCAGATGGCACTCTACTGACATCTAATGGACCCATTTTTCCAGTGTTCCAACTTCTACTTATTGGTCCATAGCCTCCCTAACCATCAGTATTTCCTAATTTGTGCAATAAGGCTTCCCCAGAGATCTGAAGGGTCCACAATACCTCACCTTAAGGGCCCCTGGGGTCCATGTGTTATATTGTGTTTCAGGTTTAAAGGGTGACTACAGGGCCATCCCAAGGGCCACAATACCTCAACTTAAGGGCCCCTTCGAGCCATGTGTGACATTGTGTCTTAAGTTAAAGGGATGATTATAGGGCCAACCCAAGAGCCACAACGCTTCAACTTAAGGGCCCCTGTGGGCCATGTGGTATATTGTCTTTCAAGTTAAAGGGATGTCTACAGGGACGTCCCATTGGCCACAATACCTCACCTAAGCGGGCCCTTGGGGCCAAGTGTTATATTGTGTTTCAGGTTAAAGGGATGACTATAGGGCCAATCCAAGGGCCACAATACCTCACCTTGGGGCCCCTGGAAGTTATGTATTATATTGTGTTTGAGGTTAAAGGGATATAACAAAAGCCACAATACCTCACCGTGGGGCTCCTAGGGGCCATGTGTTATATTTTGTTTCAAGTTAAAAGGATGATAGTAGGGAAATCCCTGTGATACTTTAAATAGGGCAAGTATGACACCTTTTCTATTTTTCTAGTTTCAATCTGTGGGACCCTTGTATAACACAGCTAATTTAAAAAAGTATAATATTAAGGCTTTTGTCCAGAGATGGCATTGACATTTATTGAATATGGACAAAGTGAAGGTGACCAACACCTTTTATCTAGCTTGAGAGGGTAACCTTTTAAAGCTGTGCGTGTTTCACATATAAGCTTGTTTAAGGATGTGGACATACTGTAACTTTAGTTCTTCTCCAAATTTGACACTCAAAAGCCCAAATATGTCTGATACGAGTTTACCCTCAATGAAGATGTAATTATCTGAGGGAGCTTGGGAACCGAAAACTAGGAAATGGCCTGGTCTTATTATCGAAGGAACCTAAATGATAAAGTTGGGTCTTTGAACCATCATACACTGTAATGTTGGGTCATTTTTAAGGCCTTGGAAAAATTGCCTTTGACGATTTTGTTCCTGGCCCCTCTCAGACCCTGTGGCAAACAGAGACCTTTAATTTGCTACATATCATGGCCATGAAACTTAGACACCAGGATCAATGTTTTAAAGCTTCAGGGCCTTTCCCTTTTGTTGAGGTCTTACTATAGAAGGATCTTAAATGATCAAGTTGGGTCTTCTTACATTCATACGCTGCAATATTGTGATTCTTTTGCCTCCTTTACATAAAAATACAAAAACAAAAATAGAAATCCTAACTTTATTTACATTTTTTTTTTATCATATAACAGAATACATTTGTTTTAAATAAACCATATGATGTCAGAATAAAATTATATTTAAAAAGTATCTTTTTTTTTTAAATTTTTTATGAAAAACAGAAACTGTGAAAAATGTCACCAATTTTTTTTTTTTTTTTTTTTCCTGCCCTTGGACTTTCTATAACGGGTCACTGGATGAGAATCAAGTAATTTATCAGAATACATTATTTTTAAATAAAACAAAAAACATTAGGTGTGAGATTAAAATAAATAAAATAATATCATATTTAAAAAAAAAAACATATCTTTTTAAATAAAAAACAAAAACAGTGAAAAACACCTCCTTCTTTTCCTCATTTTCCCCCTTCTTCTTCTCCCCATCTTCTTCCTCTGTCTCCTCCTCCTCTTCTTCCTCCTCCTCCTCCTTCTTTTTCTCATCTTCCTCCTCCTTCTCCTTATCTTCCTCCTTCGTCTTCTCCTAATCTTCCTCCTCCTTCTTTTCCTCATCTTCCTCCTTCTTCTCATTTTCCTCCTCCTTCTTTTCCTCATTTTCCCCCATCTTGTTCTCCTCGTCTTCCTCCTCCTTCTTTTCCTCATTTTCCCTCTTCTTCTCTACATCTTTTTCCTCCTTCATCTCATCTTCCTCTTCTTCCATCTCTTCCTCATTGTCTTCCTCTTCTTCCTTCTTCTTTTCCTCCTCCTCTTCATCCTCCTCCTTCATCTCTTCTTCCTCCTCCTTCTACTTTTCCTCATCTTCCTCCTCCTTCATCTCATCTTCCTCTTCTTCCATCTCCTCCTCTTTGTCCTCCTTATCTTCCTTATTCTTTTCCTCCTCCTCCTCCTTCTCTTCTTCCTCCTTCTTCATCTCTTTCGCTTTCATCTCATCTTCTTCCTTCATCTCCTCCTTCTCATCTTCCTCCCACTCCTTCTCCTCCTCCTCCATGTCCTCCAACCAGTTCATTCCATCACCCTGCTCCTCCTCCTCCTCAGGAGCATTCTGCTGCTGTGTCTTTTCTTCCTTATGTTCCTCTTTGGGCATCTCCTGCTGTCTATTTCTGTCCTCCTCCTTCTGCACCAAAATGTTCTTTTTATACAGGCTGGTCTTATGGAAAATCATCTGTCATACACATGTCTTTGTGTCGCCATGTTGTGCTGTTAACCCTCTCCGGGCAGGCGTTGCAGATTTGCAACAGCTAAATGCTCATTACCTAATTATCAAAAAAAGTCAGAATTGTTTATTACTACCCCATATAATAATTTCCCCCAAATATCAAATTTTTCCTGTTACTAAAACTTAATTTGGCCCTGAGAGGATTAAGACACTGGCAGTGTTTGGGCTGGCAAATGCTGGTGACATCTGAAGGTAAAACAACACAAGTAAGTGGTCAAAGAGTGCATCTTACACTTAGTTTGTTAAAAATGTGTGTTTACTGCATTATGAAAAGCATGGAAGGTGAAAATGTGTTTAGAAACGTCAGGATGAAGTGTAAGTCTTTATATTCGGAAAGTGTTTAAGAGAGCACACTTACCCCAGGAGAAACTTTTACCTTTGATGGGGTTTGTTCCTGATTATTTCCCTAAAAAAGTAAAGCATAAGAATTCTTAAATTATATAACATTTAGAGATAGAAGTTCAGGAGCATGGCCCCTCTCCAACAACATCCTCAGCTACTCCTAGCACTCCTCACTGCTCCTCTCTTTTCCCAGAAGCCTATTTCAGGAAGAAAGTTAACTCATCTCTAGGGATGGGTGCCGAAACCCGGTATTTTTTGGCCCCGGTGCCACGTCATCAGTTTTTATCAGACCAATAACTTTCAGCCTTAACGGTATTGTTAACGGTACCGGCGTAGTGGCGTGGCAACAGCGCGGACACGGCGTGCACTACTTTGTTTCAATGTGGCTTAAAAAGACGGCCATCTCTCTTTCCTCACTGCTTTTCCTGCTCCAGTGCGAAGGGGAGGGGCTGCTCACGCTCTCTCACTCAGCCACAAGTATTCCTCCGCTGACTAGTGACAACAAATGCGCGGGGATGGCAGAGCGACTGCGAGCAAAAAGATCCAAAGCGTGGCTGTATTTTTCCAAAGTAGATGCAGACAGCGCACGCTGTCTCAAATGTAACAAAAATGTGGCTTGCAAAGGTGGTAACAGCAGTAACCTGTCTAAACACCTCACTAAAATACACCATGTTCTAGCAGAAAGTTGCACAGTGTTTGACCATCCAAATGAGACGTCTAGCACCGCTATTTCAACAGGTATGTATGCTAGCGGTACACACGTGGAGCATGTAACTAAAGTGTTGTTTATCAAAGATAAGTGCATGAAATTTTTATAAAAATGATGGGGGGGTATGGCTACCAGCACTGTAACAAACAATTATCATATAATATTAACAGGCTGAAAGTTCATATTGTGCCTCAATAATAATAAATTACCCGACATACAATGCAAAAAATACAACATTGCGCATTGTACATGTGTGTTACTTTTCAAGTCTCTTGTATACATTTGGACAACAGAGTAGTCTATATAAGTAATTTATTTCTCAACATTGGTTCTTAATTGCACTGTTTATTTAAGTTGTTACCTTAAGGTGTATGTTATTAATACAAAGACACGTTAGTATTCATTGATAATTTTATTTCAGTGTTGCAAAGGACGTTAAATTAATATATTGTGTTTTAAATTGTTCTAAAATAAAAGGTTTTCATGTACATAGTTTGTTATTTTTCTTCTCCCTCCTTGTTTTCACACAGAAAAGTATTGATAAGAATACCGATAAAATACCGGATCGAAACCTACTCTATTGTAATGTAGTCCAGTGCAATATACTACTAACCCTACTGTGTTGTGGTGTGGTCCAGTGCATTAGGCTAACTCTAACCCATGTTCTCAGAAACAAATTTTAACAGAATTTTAATAATATGTACAATCCATTATCATGCAGTATTAAAGTGATGTAGATAAACTTCAAAACACTCTCACCTGTATTTTTTCTAGCAAAGGTGAAGGCAGGGGGTCACTGGCTTCATCATAGGAGATCTGCAGTAGTTGTAGATAAGAAAAAAAGTCATTATCCTTGGCAGAAACATTTCAAAATGCACTGAAACTGCTGACGAAAACTCTTACCAGTATCGGTGTAGTGGTTCTCTTTTTGCGTGGCTCTTCGCTGGAATCAGTGAGGGAAATTTCAACATCCTCTGACAGCTCCTCTTCAAAGTGGATGTACACCTGTTTTTAGTTGTGATAAAACATCATTATAGTTTGCAGGGATTTGTTCAGTTATGAATGCAGTAAAACTGGTGAAAATATCTTGCACTGTTTTTTTCTTTTTTGAAAGGACGTGGTGTTCCTTATCTCTCTCCTCAAATTTGTCGTCTGGGCTGACTGGTCAGAGCAGCTCACCTTCTTTAGATAAATCAGTCATTATTGTCAGCAGAGAGTCGTACTGTTATGAATGCAATAAAACTGGTGAAAACATCTCTCACTCTTATTTTTCTTTTTAAGGGGACATGGTGTTTTTGAGCCTTCACCCCAGGCTTGTATTCCTCCTCTGAATAATCATCCTCTGGAGCCGAATAATCAGAGGACCTCCTCACCTTCTTTAGATAAGACAAAAGAAGAGAAGAAGAGAAGAAGAGACTTGTACAATTATGAATGCAATAAAATGGATAAAAACATCTCTCTCTTATTTTCTTTTTTGAGGGGCAACAGGTTTTTGCAGCCTTCTCCCCAGGCTCGGATTCCTCCTCCGAATCATCATCCTCTGATGAATAATCACAGGAGCTCCACACCTTCAGATAAGACAAAAGTCATTATTGTCAGCAGGGACTAGTACAATTATGAGTGCAATAAAACTTGGCCTTCACCCCAGCCTCCACTATGGGCTCAGATTCCTCCTCTGGGTCCTCTGAATCCTCCTCTGAGTCCTCTGTAGGATTTCTGGGGGGCTCCCAATCCCCAGATCCCTCAGGGGAGCTCCACATCTGCTTTATATTAAACAAAAATTAACAAGTCCAACTTTGCCTTACACATCATTGAGGTGTCTCTCAGTGAAAGGCTCAATAGGTCATCACCAATCATCACTTACCTGCTCCTCAGGTCCCGAGGAGGCCCCATGATCTTAAGGGGATGCTGTTGTGACCTTCCTTTTCCTCAAAGATCTGCTTGAGCTGCTGGCCCGGGTAGTGAGGTGCTGGCTGTTTCCTGTGCCAGGTAAAGAATAATGCATTTTTATCTTATCTACAGACCTTTCCTCGGGCAGATTTGGACCCTGGACTGATGAGTCCTGGTTTTCTTGAGAGTCTGCCACTACCTTTCTTTTCCTTCACTCCAATTTTATTTTATTTTTTTTGGCAGCGTAACTGTTGACAGCCATTATTGTGAGCCGCGGGCTGTTTGCAGTTTCTTCTGTTGGGTCCTCGGTTGTGCAAAGATAAGTTAAAATCACAAAGTGATAGATAATGATCACGAAAACAGGCTTGTAATTAACTTTGCATGTGTTAATAACCTTGGTAAAATTTCTTCACGGTCTGGGGGTCATGGCACATGAAGGCTTCCACCTTCTCATATTGACTCCGTCCCAGCTGCCGCTTTGACTGATGGAGAAAATTAAAGTACTTAATACACATGTGCAACTTGCAACATTACACCGGACAAAACAAACAAAAAAACTGCAAAAACTTACATAAGTGGCTACAGATGACCTCAGCATGTTAAAAGTTGGGCCAGGCCCTAGGTTCATGTCTTCCCAGCTACTTTTGAACAGCTCCGAGAGTTTCAATAAAGGCTGTCCATTAGATGTATGGAAGAAGGTGGCAGCCTCTGCACCTCCCTCTACCTGATTGCGAATTCTGTTGTATTATTTGAACCACTCATATTCCTCAGCAGATAGAGGAATTGCTGGAGCCCCAAATTATCTACGAGTTTTGAGATCACTAATCTATAATAACACTCACAGTTATAAAACAGCTCTTGAATTTTGTGGGGTTTTTTTTTGTTTCATAAAAAAAAAATTGAACTTACACGGATTACACGGGCACTGTTTCTGGCCACCTCGGCTTCTTCCACTTTACGGTCATGTTAATTAGGGCACCCTTCCGGTGTCCTGTGGTGGCAACAAGGTATCCCCCAGCAGTCCAAAGAACTTTTTTTGGTATTTTGCCACCCATGGCTGCCTCTCAAGTTGAGCTTAAAGAAAAAGAAATAGCATAATTTACAGTTGCCATCTCCTGCTCTGGGGCTGCTTCAGCAACTCCACTGTCCAATGTTATCTAATCCACCAACCAATGATAAGTCCTTTTACTGGTGAGCTCTATGAAGTCACCTGAAGTCAATTAAATTTCATTCACCATGGCACCAAATTGCAAAATAATTCAATCGCAAAGCATTTTACATAGAAAGACCAAAACAAATTTAGCACTTAAAATAGCTGCAACAGTAGTTGAGTATTGATACTTACCTATTGCCTGATTTATTTTTTTAGGCGCCTCTTTAACAAACAAAGCATGCCTTATAGAGTCAAAAAGATTGGCTAAAAAAAACAACAAAAAAAACAAACAACAAAGACCAAAAACAGAGACAATTACACTTCAGCACATATTTTAAATACCTGTCATACATCTATTTTGATTGAAGATATTGCAGGTTAAAACTTTTTATTCAATAATAAAATATTTAATTATTTATGTCATGTTTTTGGACAGTTTTTTCATAATCATCACAATAATGTGTTTAATTCATGAATTGCTTCAATATTCTATAGAATTACATATAAAATTGTATGGTCAAGAGCTGTTTTATCATAATGTGTTTTTCTCTATTGTTGAAAGAAAACACTCACTGTAAATACCTCATTTCCAGCCTTATACCAGAACATGTGCAGGCAACATTCAATATATATTTCCTCATATTTATGTTGGTAATTTATAGAAGAAGTTATAATTTTCCGCCCTTACCAGACTTGGACCGTCTCACACTGAGCCGGTGGCTAGTGACCTCTCTCCCCAGGTCTCTGGATCGTGCCTGCAGCTCCACCATCAGGCCAGTGATGTTTCTCTCCCCCAGCTTTACTGAGGTAAAGCTGATGACAGATATTTTAGGAATCCCAAAATATCGGTCAGATATGATTTTACTGTTGTGGCTTTGAAGCCTTTTTCACTCAGATGCCTTACAAACCTTTCAGGTGGAAATTTACAATTAGATTATGTCATTTTTACTTACAGACAGATCATTTTGTAGTGTGTAAACTTACTCTCTAACTTTTGCACAAGGAATTTGAGGTCAATGCTGGGAATGCGTGGGGCTGACAAACTCCAGGAAAGCGGCGACACGGGAAGCACGCTGCTTGGCTTTTTCCCTCATTTTCCATGGAGGATTGGCCCCGTCAATATGGCCCCGAAATTCATTCACAAGTTTCACTGTAGTGACAACACAAAGTTAATCAAATATTGGCTATACATGTCACAGTAATAAACAAGCATTTTTTTTTTCAATAGGAATAGTACCATAAGCAGGGGCTATTGTGGGTGAAAATGGTGGTTTCCGCTGGAATTTAACAGCCTGGTAAAAAAAACATTGAAGCAGAAATTCAAACCAACTTCCACAATAGTTCACACTGATAAAATATACAATGATGTGATTGGAATATAATGATCCTCACCTTTGCCTGCAGTGCTTTTGATGGCATCTCTTTTAACTCCTTATTTCTGTCGTTTTCACACTGCAACATCTTCTTTGTGATGGCCAACTCAGCATAAAGTACCTGGCACTTGTCACATCCAGGGGCAGGTAAGGCAGAGGAGGATAGTGTCTTGCCTTTTGTTGGTGGGGGCAGAAAAGAAATTTCTGGGGACAAATGTGGAGGTGTTGCAAGAGTTGCAGACAATCGAGAGGTAGGTGATGGTCGTGGGCTAAGGTTAGGTGGTTCTGTGCTGACATCCGTGGGCTCCGCTTTAGTTAAAAATAATAATAAATTAGATTTACACTGCGCTGATGCCCAAGACTTTCTCAAAGTACTACTTTTTCAGGTTCATTATTCAATCACCCCCCAGTAACACTCGGTGGTGGTAAGCTACTTGTGTAGCCACAGCTGCTCAGGATAAGGATGACAGAAGAAAGACTGCCATCGGCCCTCCCGGCCACCCCAAACACCAACCACACTACCACATTTATTTATAAAACACACTTAAAACAATATATGTTAACCAATGTGTTGTACAATAGTTACAAAACAAAGCAAATTACAAACCAACAACACCCTTGTGTTGCTGCTTGTGGATCCTGGGCCACAGAATATGTTGCATTCATTGCAGGAATGGCAGAAATGACATGGCTACAGTGTCATACAGAGTATCCTGTGTAAAAGCCCATATAGTACTTACAGTCTGTGGAGGCTTGGGACATCTGTCTCCTGACAGCTTCCTGGATGGCAGCGTCGTCCACCTGGTCCAGGTGAGACCTCATGGAAGGCTGGGGATTAGTGGCCCTCAGCAGGGCCAGGTCCCTGGTGATGTGCCGTCTTTTAGCAATGTCCATGTGTCTGGAAACTGCTGTTTTCTGAAAAGTAACAACATCATGTTTGTTATGTTTTACTTCATTGTATTATTCCTTATATAAGGTCTTTTCACAATAAATTATATAATGACCAACAAATCAATAAAAATGTTTCAGCTCAATACATGCAACTTGTGGACCTTTATCAGGTGCTTGTCCAGTCATTGGATCCCTTTAGAAGAACACCCTCTGACTTGACAGTCCAGATTTGCAGTAAAGCTGTAAACACAAATACAAATAAACAAATACATTTAAAAAGCATGTTATCTTGATAATTGCACATTTATAAAAAGCTTCACCAATGTTATGTAATATTTATACTTATGCAAGAGTAAAACAGTCACACAATCACAAAAAAATCAGGGCAAAAAAAGTTAAGTTTTTTTGTTTTTTTTAATGGTTTCATTTATTCAAACTAATGTATAATATTGTTATTTATGGTGTCATGTGTGTCTGTGTATTTGTTGTGAGTGGTAATATTTCTGTCCATGAGCAAGTTTTTAAAGTAGCTGAAGCTCCTCTCTGTTATTGATAAGCTTCGTAATTTTCAGGTGCTGACACATCAGCATATTTTAACCCACAGAGAGGGCACTGGTGGCCCTTCTGTGGTGAGTGCATTCTTCTGGGGGGTGGTATCGAGGGCAGCAGTTGAGGTGGCGTCTCTGACCCCTACCGAGGTGGTGTCCCTGACCCCTGACGAAGTGGTGTCTCTGACCCCTGCTGAGATGGTGTCTCTGACCTCTGCTGAGGTGGTGTCTCTGACCTCTGTTGCGGTGGTGTCTCTGAACCCTGCTGAGGGGCCCTCTGCTGAGGTGGTGTCTCTGACCTCTGCTGAGGTGGTGTCTCTGACCTCTGTCGAGGTGGTGTCTCTGACCTCTGTTGCGGTGGTGTCTCTGACCTCTGTTGCGGTGGTGTCTCTGACCCCTGCTGAGGGGGCCTCTGCCGAAGGGGCCTCTGCTGAGGTGGTGTCTCTGACCTCTGCTGAGGTGGTGTCTCTGACCTCTGTTGCGGTGGTGTCTCTGAACCCTGCTGAGGGGCCCTCTGCTGAGGTGGTGTCTCTGACCTCTGCTGAGGTGGTGTCTCTGAACCCTGCTGAGGGGCCCTCTGCTGAGGTGGTGTCTCTGACCTCTGCTGAGGTGGTGTCTCTGACCTCTGTCGAGGTGGTGTCTCTGACCTCTGTTGCGGTGGTGTCTCTGACCCCTGCTGAGGGGGCCTCTGCCGAAGGGGCCTCTGCTGAGGTGGTGTCTCTGACCTCTGCTGAGGTGGTGTCTCTGACCTCTGTTGCGGTGGTGTCTCTGAACCCTGCTGAGGGGCCCTCTGCTGAGGTGGTGTCTCTGACCCCTGCTGAGGGGGCCTCTGCTGAGGTGGTGTCTCTGACCTCTGTTGCGGTGGTGTCTCTGACCCCTGCTGAGGGGGCCTCTGCCGAGGGGGCCTTTGCTGAGGTGGTGTCTCTGACCTCTGCCGAGGTGGTGTCTCTGACCTCTGTTGCGGTGATGTCTCTGAACCCTGCTGAGGGGCCCTCTGCTGAAGTGGTGTCTCTGACCTCTGCCGAGGTGGTGTATCTGACCTCTGTTGCGGTGGTGTCTCTGAACCCTGCTGAGGTGATGTCTCTGACCTCTGCTGAGGTGGTGTCTCTGACCTCTGTCGAGGTGGTGTCTCTGACCTCTGTTGCGGTGGTGTCTCTGACCCCTGCTGAGGGGGCCTCTGCCGAGGGGGCATCTGCTGAGGTGGTGTCTCTGACCTCTGCTGAGGTGGTGTCTCTGACCTCTGTTGCGGTGGTGTCTCTGAACCCTGCTGAGGGGCCCTCTGCTGAGGTGGTGTCTCTGACCTCTGCTGAGGTGGTGTCTCTGACCCCTGCTGAGGGGGCCTCTGCCGAGGGGGCCTCTGCTGAGGTGGTGTCTCTGACCTCTGTTGCGGTGGTGTCTCTGACCCCTGCTGAGGGGGCCTCTGCTGAGGGGGCCTTTGCTGAGGTGGTGTCTCTGACCTCTGCTGAGGTGGTGTCTCTGACCTCTGTTGCGGTGGTGTCTCTGACCCCTGCTGAGGGGGCCTCTGCTGAGGGGCCCTCTGCTGAGGTGGTGTCTTTGACCTCTGCTGAGGTGGTGTCTCTGACCTCTGTTGCGGTGGTGTCTCTGAACCCTGCTGAGGGGCCCTCTGCTGAGGTGGTGTCTCTGACCTCTGCTGAGGTGGTGTCTCTGACCTCTGCTGAGGTGGTGTCTCTGACCTCTGTCGAGGTGGTGTCTCTGACCTCTGTTGCGGTGGTGTCTCTGACCCCTGCTGAGGGGGCCTCTGCCGAGGGGGCCTCTGCTGAGGTGGTGTCTCTGACCTCTGCTGAGGTGGTGTCTCTGACCCCTGCTGAGGGGGCCTCTGCCGAGGGGGCCTCTGCTGAGGTGGTGTCTCTGACCCCTGCTGAGGTGGTGTCTCTGACCCCTGCTGAGGTGGTGTCTCTGACCCCTGCTGAGGTGGTGTCTCTGACCTCTGCCGAGGTGGTGTCTCTGAACCCTGCTGAGGCGGCCTCTGCCGAGGGGGCCTCAACTGAGGTGGTGTCTCTGACCCCTGCTGAGGGGCCCTCTGCTGAGGTGGTGTCTCTGACCTCTGCTGAGGTGGTGTCTCTGACCCCTGCTGAGGGGGCCTCTGCCGAGGGGGCCTCTGCTGAGGTGGTGTCTCTGACCTCTGTTGCAGGTGGTGTCTCTGACCCCTGCTGAGGGGGCCTCTGCCGAGGGGGCCTTTGCTGAGGTGGTGTCTCTGACCTCTGCTGAGGTGGTGTCTCTGACCTCTGTTGCGGTGGTGTCTCTGACCCCTGCTGAGGGGGCCTCTGCTGAGGGGCCCTCTGCTGAGGTGGTGTCTCTGACCTCTGCTGAGGTGGTGTCTCTGACCTCTGTTGCGGTGGTGTCTCTGAACCCTGCTGAGGGGCCCTCTGCTGAGGTGGTGTCTCTGACCTCTGCTGAGGTGGTGTCTCTGACCTCTGCCGAGGTGGTGTCTCTGAACCCTGCTGAGGCGGCCTCTGCCAAGGTGGTGTCTCTGACCTCTGTTGTAGTGGTGTCTCTGACCCCTGCTGAGGGGGCCTCTGCCGAGAGGGCCTCTGCTGAGGTGGTGTCTCTGACCCCTGCCGAGGTGATGTCTCTGACCCCTGCTGAGGCGGCCTCTGCCAAGGTGGTGTCTCTGACCTCTGTTGTGGTGGTGTCTCTGACCCCTGCTGAGGGGGCCTCTGCCGAGGGGGCCTCTGCTGAGGTGGTGTCTCTGACCTCTGCCGAGGCGATGTCTCTGACCTCTGCTGAGGGGGCCTCTGCCGAGGTGGTGTCTCTGACCCCTGCTGAGGGGGCTTCTGCCAAGATGGTGTCTCTGACCTCTGCTGAGGTGGTGTCTCTTATCTCGGCTGAGGTGGTGTCTCTGACCTCTGCCAAGGTGGTGTCTCTGACCTCTGCTGAGGTGGTGTCTCTTATCTCGACTGAGGTGGTGTCTCTGACCTCTGCCGAGGTGGTGTCTCTGACCTCTGCTGAGGCGGCCTCTGCCAAGGTGGTTTCTCTGACCTCTGTTGTGGTGGTGTCTCTGACCCCTGCTGAGGGGGCCTCTGCCGAGGGGGCCTCTGCTGAGGTGGTGTCTCTGACCTCTGCCGAGGTGGTGTCTCTGAACCCTGCTGAGGCGGCCTCTGCCGAGGTGGTGTCTCTGACCCCTGCTGAGGGGGCTTCTGCCAAGATGGTGTCTCTGACCTCTGCTGAGGTGGTGTCTCTTATCTCGGCTGAGGTGGTGTCTCTGACCTCTGCTAAGGTGGTGTCTCTGACCTCTGCTGAGGTGGTGTCTCTTATCTCGGCTGAGGTGGTGTCTCTGACCTCTGCCGAGGTGGTGTCTCTGAACCCTGCTGAGGCGGCCTCTGCCGAGGGGGCCTCAACTGAGGTGGTGTCTCTGACCCCTGCCGAGGTGATGTCTCTGACCCCTGCTGAGGCGGCCTCTGCCGAGGTGGTGTCTCTGACCCCTGCCGAGGTGATGTCTCTGACCCCTGCTGAGGCGGCCTCTGCCGAGGTGGTGTCTCTGACCCCTGCCAAGGTGGTGTCTCTGACCTCTGTTGTGGTGGTGTCTCTGACCCCTGCTGAGGGGGCCTCTGCCGAGGGGGCCTCTGCTGAGGTGACGTCTCTGACCTCTGCTGAGGTGGTGTCTCTGACCTCTGTTGTGGTGGTGTCTCTGACCCCTGCTGAGGGGGCCTCTGCCGAGGGGGCCTCTGCTGAGGTGACGTCTCTGACCTCTGCCGAGGCGATGTCTCTGACCTCTGCTGAGGGGGCCTCTGCCGAGGTGGTGTCTCTGACCCCTGCTGAGGGGGCCTCTGCCGAGGGGGCCTCTGCTGAGGTGGTGTCTCTGACCTCTGCCGAGGTGGTGTCTCTGAACCCTGCTGAGGCGGCCTCTGCCGAGGTGGTGTCTCTGACCCCTGCTGAGGGGGCTTCTGCCAAGATGGTGTCTCTGACCTCTGCTGAGGTGGTGTCTCTTATCTCGGCTGAGGTGGTGTCTCTGACCTCTGCTAAGGTGGTGTCTCTGACCTCTGCTGAGGTGGTGTCTCTTATCTCGGCTGAGGTGGTGTCTCTGACCTCTGCTAAGGTGGTGTCTCTGACCTCTGCTGAGGTGGTGTCTCTTATCTCGGCTGAGGTGGCGTCTCTGACCTCTGCCGAGGCGATGTCTCTGACCTCTGCTGAGGGGGCCTCTGCCGAGGTGGTGTCTCTGACCTCTGCTGAGGTGGTGTCTCTTATCTCGGCTGAGGTGGTGTCTCTGACCTCTGCTGAGGTGGTGTCTCTGACCTCTGCTGAGGTGGTGTCTCTGACCTCTGCTGAGGTGGTGTCTCTTATCTCGGCTGAGGTGGTGTCTCTGACCTCTGCTGAGGTGGTGTCTCTTATCTCGGCTGAGGTGGTGTCTCTGACCTCTGCCGAGGTGATGTCTCTGACCCCTGCCGAGGTGAAAAAAAAAAAGAGTCTATCACATTTCGTTCAGGAGAAAAAAGCACTTTATTAAAACATATTTGTCAGTTGATTAAAAAAAAATAGCGACTTTTACGGACATTCTGGTTCTAGTTTGAAAGCCCTGAATTTGCTTTTTATGAAGCAAAAAAAAAAAAAAGAGTCTCTATCACATTTTGTTTAAAAGATACAATACCTGATTGTCCATCTTGTCCTTTCCAGGGAAGATCAGAGGAAGGTGGGTTGTATGTTTGAAAAAACTATGAATCTTTTATAAACCTTCCATATATGTTTTCTTTTTATATAAAAAGCAGGAAAACGGTGCACGGGGCGCTGTAATGAGGAGCAGGATGGAGCACAGGATGGAGCGTATCAATGCTGCAATTGAGACGATGGAGCTGTGCAACAGAATGTGCTATGACAACAATGAATATGTCAACATGGACGTGAGTGATTATCTGTTTTTATTTATAAAAATAATATCATTAGCAAACACTACATTCTTCTGCAGGAGACCTTTCAACTCAAATTTCTAATGTAATTGTATTTTTCTAAATGTGCCCAGTGCATGGAGAAGGCAGAGTGCAGAGGTTGATGTCACTCAGGAGATTTTTGACAAAGGTAAGTAAGAAATTGAACATACAAAAAAAAAAAAAAAAAAAAAAAAAAAAAAAATATGGGTAGTGCAGTACAGGTACAGTCTTTATTACAGAGTTTTTGTATTTTATGACTCCTACACCTGCAACAAATATTGGGCTCAAACTGTATAGAGATATTTGCTGGATTCCGAATCACCTGGATTATACATGTAGTTGGGTCAAATGGGATCATATTCAGATGTTAGGTCATGCAGTTGGGTCATACTGAGATGTTGGGTCATACTGAGATGTTGGGTCATACAGTTGGGTTGTACTGAGATGTTGGGTCATACAGTGGGGTCATGCTGAGATGTTGGGTCATACAATGGGGTCATACTGAGATGTTGGGTCATACAGTTGGGTTATACTGAGATGTTGGGTCATACTGAGATGTTGGGTCATACAGTGGGGTCATGCTGAGATGTTGGGTCATACAGTTGGGTTATATTGAGATGTTGGGTCATACTGAGATGTTGGGTCATACTGAGATGTCGGGTCATACAATGGGGTCAAACTGAGATGTTGGGTCATACAGTTGGGTCATACTGAGATGTTGGGTCATACAATGGGGTCATACTGAGATGTTGGGTCATACAGTTGGGTCATACTGAGATGTTGGGTCATACTGAGATGTCGGGTCATACAATGGGGTCATACTGAGATGTCGGGTCATACAGTTGGGTTATACTGAGATGTTGGGTCATACAGTTGGGTTATACTGAGATTTTGGGTCATACTGAGATGTTGGGTCATACAGTTGGGTTATACTGAGATGTTGGGTCATACTGAGATGTTGGGTCATACAGTGGGGTCATGCTGAGATGTTGGGTCATACAGTTGGGTCATACTGAGATGTTGGGTCATACTGAGATGTCGGGTCATACAATGGGGTCAAACTGAGATGTTGGGTCATACAGTTGGGTTATACTGAGATGTTGGGTCATACAGTTGGGTTATACTGAGATGTTGGGTCATACAGTTGGGTTATACTGAGATGTTGGGTCATACTGAGATGTTGAGTCATACTGAGATGTGGGGTCATACAGTGGGGTCATGCTGAGATGTTGGGTCATACTGAGATGTTGAGTCATACTGAGATGTTGGGTCATATTAAATTTTTCTTTATCCTTTTGACAGTAGGACGAACAATCGGAACAATACGCATCACCAAAGTAATTTTTCTAACAGGCCCAAAATGTTTGCCCCTTTTGAAATTATTTGTTTATATATTTTAGTTAATGTTCATGTTTAGTTCATGTTCTTTGATATTCATGGTTATAATGTTCAATAAAAAATGTTATGCAAAAAAAGAATTGTTCTTACATTTGATCAACACCTGCATAAACATGTAAAAAAGGAAAGATAGTACTTTGTTGATCTCACAGTAAAGAAAATTAGCTCTAAAAAAACTCACTCATGTAGAGCTGTATAGCCGGGCAACAGAAGTGTGAAAGAAATGATGATGATGATGAGATGATGATAATGATGATGAGATAATGATGATGATGATGATGAGATGATGATGAGATGATGATAATGATGATGAGATAATGATGATGATGAGATGATGTTATTTTTCCATGTTTAAAATAACATTTTTGAAAACAGGTTATTTTCTGTTCAGGATTGACCACATAATGTGAAAAATTTTCATCAAAGTTAGCACAATTAGGATCAATACAAACATAATGGTTATACATGAAGAAAGTGGGCCATCATGTGGGCCGCAAACCCATTGTAGTAAGTTAGGGAAACATATGATAATGTTGGACCACATATGGTGAAAGTGCGCTATCATCTGATTGGTCAAGAAGTTGTAGTAAGGGTTAGGGAAATATATGTTGATATTGGTCTTCTTCTTCTTCTTCTTCTTCTTCTTCTATTCAAGGACAAGTTGGGTTCAAAGAAAAGTCAAGTGCACCCTATAATTTCCCTGGTATTAAACAGATTTTTTTTTTTTTTTTTAAGACGCAGAGATCAAATTATTTTTTTACTTCAACAAAATGTACAGATTCCGAAAATGTTATTTTCACAATTTTAGCAACATAGGAAAGGGTAAAAAAAGGTGTCCAAAGTTTATATTGAGAAGTATTGTACCCTAGTGGACCCTAATTAGAGTTTTGCTTCTGGTCTGTTCCTGGTCTTTGTCTGGTCCTGGTTCTGGTTCTGGTCCTGGTTCTGGTTCCTGTCCTGGTCTGGTTCTGGTTCTGGTTCTGGTTCTGGTCTGGTCCGGGTCCTGGTCATGGTTCTGGTCTGGTCCAGGTCTGGTCCTGTTTCTGGTTCTGGTCTGGTCCTGGTCTTGGTCTGCTCCTGGTTCTGGTTCTGGTCCTGGTCTGGTCCTGGTCTTGGACTGCTCCTGGTTATGGTTCTTGTCCTGGTCTGGTCCTGGTCTGGTCCTGGTCTCGTTTTGGTTCTGGTTCTGGTTCTGGTTCTGGTCCTGGTCTGGCTCTGGTTCTGGTCCTGCTCCTGGTCTGGTCCCAGTCTGATCCTGGTTTTGCTGCTGGTCTGGCCCTGGTTCTGGTCTTGTCCTGGTCTTTGTCTGGTCCTGGTTCTGGTTCTTGTCCTGGTTTGGTCCTGGTCTGGTTCTGGTTCTGGTTCTGGTTCTGGTTCTTGTTCTGGTTCTGGTTTTGGTCCTGGTCCTGGTCTGGTCCTGGTCTGGTCCTGGTCTGGTCCTGCTTCTGGTTTTGGTTTTGGTTCTGGTCTTGTCCTGGTCTTTGTCTGGTCCTGGTTCTGGTTTTGGTTCTTGTCGTAGTTATTCCTGGTCTGGTTCTTCTTCTGGTTTTGGTCCTGGTCCTGGTCTGGTCCCTGTCTGGTCCTGCTTCTGGTTTTGGTTCTGGTCTTGGTCTGGTCCTGGTCCGGTCTTGGTCCTGGTCCAGTCCTGGTGGGATCTTGGTTCTGGTCTGGGTCTGGTCCTGGTCCGGTCCTGGTCCTTGTCCTAGTCAGATAACATGGCACTTTTTGTTAAACCTTATTTTTTGTCTGGTGTGTCCTCCTCGGTTGCGACCCCTAGAGCCAGGGTCGTAACATTAAATAAAAGACAAATACATATTTGGGTTTTTCAAAATTTCTTGGCTACTGGAATGCTACTTGAGTCTGAATGTTGCAAAAGTTTTACCCAGGTGCTCTTCAGGTTGGGGATCACGTAGGATACTAACAAAGACTGAGGCACTCAATAATTTCAAAAGTATTTAAAAAGCCTTTATTTCATGGGCTGCATTCAGTTTAAAAACTCCAACATGTTTCAGCCTCTCAGAGCCTTCGTCAGGGCATGTGCATCATTAAAAGAAACAAAATGGCTGCCAGAACTCTTTTATACCTAAAGATCATGTGACCTGTTCACATGACCAATCCAAAGAGTAAATCCATAACAAGATAATCCTTTTCATTCATTCATTCATTCATTCATTTTCTACCGCTTTTCCCGTTAGGGGTCGCGGGTGACTGGAGCCTATCCCAGTAACTTTGGGCCATAGGCGGGGTACATCCTGGACAGGGGCCAGCTTGTCGCAGGGCTGACACAGAGACGAACACAGACAGACAGACAACCATTCACTCTCACATTCATTCACTAGGGTCAATTTAGAGTCACCAATTCACCTAACACATGCATGTCTTTGGACGGTGGGAGGAAGCCGGAGAACCCGGAGAGAACCCACGGTAACACGGGGAGGACATGCAGACTCCACCCAGAGAGTTCGTGTGATGGTGTGAGAGCTTAGAGCTTCTCTAAGTACGCTGTCATTTCAGTGACATTTTAGTATATTCCAATTTCTCTTTATGATTTGTTTAATTGCACTGGCTTTATCACTGTATTGTGTGACAAAATTGACTTGATTAGAATCGTACTGTGGTTTCTCTTTATGGATTAACAACTGTTCTCTTTTTAAACCTTTGGCTTTTTGATATGCTTGTGACACATTGTGATGTTTATAGCCCCTTTCTCTAAATCTTTTGCTCATATTTCTGGCATTTAGTTCAAAATCTTCCTCTGAGTCACAAATACGTTTTAACCTCTGGAACTGACCATAAGGTATATCGTTGATTAGCCAGGGCAGGTGAAAACTGTCCGCCCTAAGAAGGGTATTTCGGTCAGTTGGCTTCCTAAATATAGAAGTATGTAAATCTCCATTATCATCCTTGAAGATATTTAGGTCAAGGAAATGTATTTCAGATGGAGAAAATTCTAGGCTAAGCTTCACATTGCTGCTAGTGTTGTTTAAATAACAGTGGAATTCTTTCAATTCTACATCAGTGCCGGACCATATTAGGAGAATATCATCTATGTATCTACCCCACCATATGATCTTATCTTGGTAGGCATTTAGATTAGAATAAATAAATGTTTCTTCCCAAAAGCCCATAAAGAGGTTGGCATAGTTAGGGGCAAAGCAAGCTCCCATAGCTGTGCCTTTTGTCTGTTTAAACAGTTGATTCTGAAACAAAAACACATTGTTATTCAAAGTCCACTCTGTCAATTTTAAAATGAAGGCACTAGGGGGAAGCTATTTTTGAGTTCTTGTATTTAAGTAATGTGACAAGGCAATTAATCCATCTCTGTGATCTATATTTGTATAGAGTGATTCATCATCCATAGTTACTAAATATGCTGAACCAATGTTCTTTATTTCACTGATTTTATTCAGTACCTGTGTACCATCTTGAAGGAAAGAGGGAAGGTTCCACACAAATGTTCTCAAGAAAAAATCAATGAATTTAGATGCCGGTTCTGTGAGAGACTCGTTACCACTTATAATAGGTCTTCCAGGTGGATTAACCAAGTTCTTATGGATCTTTGGTAACATAAAAAGAGGGAATACGTGGATTTTGAGACATTAAAAAATTTAATTCATTTATTGTAATCCAGTCCTGTTCTTTGTGTTTAACTAAATCTATTGTAGATTTAGTCAACTAAAATTGTATGAGATTTAGTTGACAAAACCAGACTAAAACTAAAAACAATTACATGACTAAATCTTAACTAAAACTAAATAGCATTTTAGTCAAAAGACTAAAACTAAATAAAAATTAGTTGTCAAAATTTACAGTGGTTTCCACTGAATCCTCACAGCTTTTTCAAAATGGCATCATACAAAAGGTTTAAGGAAATAAAAAGGTTCTGTTCAAAAGAGTAAAACTGTTTTTTTATGGCACCCACTTATTAAACTTTCTGTTGCAGTCAGATAATGTTTTAAAGTTTGTAAAGAGGTTTGTCCAAAAATGGTTTAAGCATAATGTAGCCCCTTTATATCACTTTTATTTCACCTCACCATGTTTGCATCTGTTATAAATGATTTTATAAATGATGAATATTCACATTACCATCACAATTATTTGTTTGTCCATACATAACTTTTTGTGTCATGGTTTTACAGTTAAAATAATGTTGAAAATCATTTATCACTGTAATCTAGTTTTAGGTAAACAGGTCCACAAGTTAGGACTCTCTATCAGTTGTTGCTAAAGTTGATGTGGCTTAAAGTTTTGGTGTTTTGAAGTTGGTAAAGTGAGTGAAAAGTAAAAGTGCACTTTAGGTCACAGTGTTTGTCATTAAGCCTTCGCACTGTTCACACCTGTAATTTGTCCCATGACACAGTGGCAGCCTGTGTCCCATTAATGGAAGCTAATGACTGCAGTGTGCATAGATTGTTTGTGCAGCCACAGCACCAGGGGCCTCGAGGTCGTCACGGTAACCAGAAGCTGTGATCCCAGTGTGAACAGTAACAAGAGACACCTGATGCAACAACTGCCAAAGCTTCACACTAACAAGTTCAGAGAGAGGAAAACATCAACAGTGTATGACTTGACAAACTTCAGTCTGATGTAAACACTGGGTCACCCACCTGGGAACTACAACTTTGGAAACAAGACACAACTTTGTACAGGATTAGAGTTTGTTTGGGGATGAAAGTAATAACACACAGTTAACTTAGTTTGGTTTGGAGCCAGAGCATCAGAGTCAAACAGAACCTTTAAAGGAGTTGTGAGCAGTATATATTTTTTATATTTCATAAAAATGAGCCGCATGTGTCCCAAGATATGATGTAAACATGTTAAAATCAAATATTAGTTTTACTGATAACAATGGAGCAGCTGGCTTATTTACAATTAAAATATGTTTTTTACATATATATTAATGACGGTGATAGAAGAGGAGCAGCAGATGAAACCAGAGGTCAGAGGTCAGTGCACCATACTTCCCCCAGCTTCTTTCTCCTAGAGCAGCTTAGCTTCAGCTGTGGAGTTAACCCTGTTCCTGGCCTGACCATAAGCTTTCTCACAGAGGAACGTTTTAAGCCTAACCTTAAATGTAGAGACTGTGTCTGCCTCTAACATGAGCTGGAAGCTGATTCCATAAAACAGGAGCTTGGTAACTAAAGGCTCTACCTCCAACTGTACTTTTAGAAACCCTGGGAACCACTAATAGCACTGTATTTTGTGAGCGCAGTACTCTGCAGTACTTTGTATTGCTCTATAGTACTCTGCTTGGTTTGTATGGCTTATAACATCATTAATGTAGGATGGAGCCTTGTAAGTCAGGAGAAGGATTTTAAACCTAATTCTGAATCCAACTGGAAGCCAGTGAAGTGAAGCTAGCACAGGAGTAAAATGTTTTCTCCTGTTAGTTCCTGCTAATAATCTTGCTGCTGCATTTTGAACAAGCTGAAAACATTTTAATGAGTTACAGCAGAGAGTTACAGTAATCCAACCTAGATGTATAAAATGCATGGACGAGTTTTTCAGCATCACTTTTAGATAAAATATTTCTGATTTTGGTGATGTCGCTTCCTTCTTACTGTTACAAAGCTGTCCTGCTTGTCCCCCGGCTGCTGGGGAGGCGCTGGGGGGCTAGTCTGGCTAGTGGTCCTGCTACTGCTAGTGCAGTCCACGGTCCCTGTAGCTACCTGGTTAGCTGCCTTAGCCTCAGCCTCCACTGTGCAGAGCCGTGCTTCAAACTGCTTTAACCTGGCCTCCAAAACTAAAAACAAACTACACTTCACACACCTGCTGCTATCATCACTGAAGGAGGCAGGATTCTCACTGAACATATGGCACTGAGCAGAACAGAGGAGTGAAAGCAGAGGACATAGACGCCATGCTAATGCTAAGCTAAGCTACAATAAACTAAAGGCTAACAGAAATTAATAAACTATTACTGAGCGAGCTGAAAGTGGCTTGGACACAAAGTGTTTATATATGATACTAGATTTCTCACAGAGCAACTAAACTGCTAGAGATATGCCTTAAATAATTTTCTTTAGTCAACTGTGAAAGAGCAGTTGTGTACGCTACCAACAACAACACTGGAATGCACTCACCGGGAAGTGACGTCAGCAGTCACAGAAAAAAAACAAAAAACAATGGAACTAATACCATAACTTTTTGCAAAAAAATATAAAGTATACTCTCAAATTTAGTACAGTGGCCTGGGGTTTGTTGTGTCAAAAAGACAAAAAGTGAAGCAAAGTTGAATATAACTTTATGTTTTTGTTAAAAGCCCAAAATTACATACACAGAGAGGCCTCTACTGGTAATTTAACATCCACATTTCTATGTATAGCAATTTTGCACCAATATACACTTCCTAGAAAACAATACAATTCAATATGAAGTGATGTGTATTGATGTAGTTGCATCATAGGAATAAAAAACGATACATCAATATAGTAAATGAATCGTTACACTCATAGTACACAGAGTAATGTTTATTTTAGTATTTATTAATTATGATAATTATGGATTACATTAATATCATAATACTGAATACTGACTTCGGGGAACATTCGCAGATATTTGCGACCCTCCACCCGCTGCACCCCTGCCTTGTGCGGCATCTACAGGAGAGAGAGAAAAACAGCTGCTCTGAACAAGGTCTTATTTTTAGTAATACACCACCTCTCCATGAACCTTTTCATGCTGTTTTGTTAAATTTAATGACTTTTATAGTTTCATATCATGTGTAATGAACCAAGACCGTGGCCATATCAAGACCAGGTGGACGCGGAGGACTGGGGTCAGACCAGGACCAGACCTGGGCCTGGATAGCGCTGGGGATTTGGCCGCGGACCCTCGCGGATCCTGCAGGCAGTGAACTCAAAACACTGATAGATAGATAGATAGATAGATAGATAGATAGATAGATAGATAAGTTTATTGTCACATGCACAAAAAAGTACAGCGAAATTGTGTTTGGAGCAAGCCTCCGGGCCGCAGCTATTTGTCAGCACCGCCACATGCTCTCCAGAAAGTTAAATACAGTTTGCAAAGGCATACATACACAAACACAACAGTAATATAACATAACAACACACAGTACACATGGTCACGTGATGGAATTTTCATTTGGACTTGGGTGAGGGAAAGAGGAAAAAAAAGGAGGAAGAGGCAGACGGATGGAGAGGGGGCTGGGATGGGGAGGGGTGTGTATGATGCAGTAAGAGTCTGAGCTTATGTTTTGAGAAATTGGAGCCACGACTTGATGTTGACAAGTTCAGTTCTGTGGTTTGTCCTTGAAGGGAGATCTGGCAGTGCACAGGGAGAGATAAGAAGACCCAGCTGTCAAGCTGACCTCCCGAACCGAGGGAGGAGATGTAGGAAGAAGGTACAATTTTTAATCCATTTAAGCTGATCTTCGGTTAATTTTGTCCGGATCATAATCAGTCAATCAGTTCTGGACCTCAGCGTCGCTGGCGTACATCCGGTTGATGGAGTGACTTTGCTTCATGGTCAGTCCAGTAACAGTTCACCAGTCTGACCCCCGATGGTGTCCAGTCTCCTCCACAGTCTGGGCTGAGATGTCCCGGGACAGTCCTCAGTCTGGGCTGAGATGTCCCGGGACAGTCCTCAGTCTGGGCTGAGACGTCCCGGGACAGTCCTCAGTCTGTGCCACTCTCTGATGTAATACTTTCAGTCACTCACATCCCCGAAGCACCCTTTCATTTCCACAGACAGCAGCTGGGTGAATTTGCTGGCAGCTGTCTTACAAATCTTCCGATAGGTCAGGGCATTCCCAGGGCCAAAAATAGGTACCCTGCTATCAGAAATTCCAAATATGAATAAATCCACATCCTCCATGGACCGGACTTCCAGGCACACGACATTGCCAGCTGGTCCAGGCGCCACGTGCACCGAAGGTCCCATCCGGGCAGGTAGGTTCCCCCGGGACCTCTCTTAGGGAGAAAATGTCGTCAATAGCGCTGAGCGACCAGTTAATCAATTCCATTTGAGTATTTTCAGGAGCACAGCAAAGCAGGGGGTCAAAAAGAAAAAGTCTGACAAGACAAAAAAAAGGAGCAAGCACTAGACAGAGCGGGAGCAGTAAGAAAACACGTCTGCACTGTATCTCGAGGTGAATCAGCTGAATGCCTGACAGCAGCAGCACGGCCCAAACACACTGCACGCGGATCAGAACGGGTTTTGCCTCGGCGCCCGGGTTAGCAGATTGGAGTAGCCTACATTGCCGAGGCACCCGCCTTCGACTGCCACCCAGATCACTCAGCACCAGCCCCTTACGGTCCTTCCTGCAGGTGGTGGGCCTACAAGAAGGTGTTTCCACGCAGCCTTTTTGGGCTGGGCCCAGTCACCAGGCCCTCGCCTGGTGGCCTTACAAACTATTTAGTTTGGAGATGAGGATACGTTGGGAAAGAAGTTTTTATCTGTGTGCCCTTTTTGAAGCTTGAGCCCCTGCCCCCCAATTAGCTCTCTGCACGGCCCTGATCCTCTGTAACAGCTCACCTTTATGAAGCTGATGGACACCTGCCCATCTGGCATTATTTACACAAATAATACAAATCTAGTTTTTAACTGCACAAAATAGCAACAGAGTAATTATACTGTTGTTCAACTGAGCATAAGCAGCTGCTCCGTAACATGTACATGTTCACATACTCACACATATTTTATTTTTATTACCTTAAACTTTTTGTATTATGCCATTTTGCTACAAAATGAAAAATGTCTGTGAGGAATCAATGAAAACAGAGCTGTACACAGTTTTTCATGATAAATAAATGAGAGCAGAAAAAAGTCAATTTTGCATAATCTTTAAATGTGCTGTTCATGAACTCATCAACACAACCATGATCCTGGCAGTGATATGAAGCTCTGCAGGTTAAACCTCTGGGAGACGCATGGTGAAGGCATGTGCTTGGGCCAAGGATACTATATGCAGAATAAAATAGCAAAAGAGATTTCAAAATATCACAATATTACATACACAACTCTTATTGCAACAAGGCCTACCTGAGACTTTGTAAAAAAAAAAAAAAAAATGCATCAGTTGTATATGATTCCAGTCTTTGTTGTGGTTCACTCAGTGCTCAGGCTTTAATGTAAAACAAGATAGAATTTCAGAAACTAACAAACACATTCAAGTTTTGAAATTCAGTATTTGGATAAGTAATGTTTGGCATGAGAGCTGGAGTAAACTCTGACCACACAAAATGCAGAGTACTACAGATATTCAGCAGCAGGTGCTTTCTGAGGCCTTCAAAGAATCAGGCATGAATTTGTTTTTAAAATGGGTGCACTCTTTTTCGTTTAGGAACACAAAACAAAAAAAGCAAGATTTATTACTTGGTAAACTTCACCAAAGTTAGTCAAGTGTGCTGAGTCATTGATTTGATCACTGATATCAGGCACGTGCAGAGACTTCTACAGGGGCAGGTGCTCAAAGCAATAAAGGGGCACATGCGTAGAACCAGGTTTTAAAACACTGTTGTGTTAGGACTGTGGCAAGCGAGACTCTCACACAACTATTACATTTCTGTGTATACTATGATATGTTGGAATACGGTAAGGATAGCTATACATTTTTAATAAAATTTTGGGAAAAATAATAAAAAACTAATGAACATATAAAATGTAAAGAAAACACACACTGCATGACACTAAACTAAATAATGTAATTTTATCCATGCTCTGACAAGATGAGAATTATTCCCAGCGCTATGAGAAAGTCCTTAGACATTTCTAGTAATAAATTAAATAAGTTATGTGGGAACAAGATTTTGGGACATCACATTTTTTCTTATCAGATCACATTTTGCCAGCTCCCATCATCAACTAGTTCTAACTATTTTTGCACAATTATAGCTAATTCTCGCAATTTAATTGCATTAAAATGCCTAAATGCTAACTGCAATCCATTATTTATAAGCAACCCGGTCGGGCTAAAAATAAAAAGATTTTATGCTAACAACAATCACAAAGCATTTTATGGAAGCATTTTGTAAATATCTAGGTGGTTAGCAAGTAGCGGTCAAAAGCTCCGTATTTAAACAGAAATGATCTAACGTGCGTGCGTAATACTTTCATGGCTTTGTCTTACAAATCACGCGACACAAACAGCTCACTCACCGGTTCTTTCATTCCCAGTGATGATACTGGGTTTAAGTTCTGGAATCGGGACCAAAAAAATGATAACAGCCCTCTTTATTGGCTCCGCAGTCCGCTCTTTCTCCTCTGTTTTCAGCTGCGCGAGGGGCACGTGACAGCTGCGCAACTCACGGAGGCAAAAGGTTAAAGGTCACGAGGTGCTGGTGGCCTGTGTGATGTCATTTATTTCAAATTATTAATAATTAATGAATGAATAAATGCTCTTATGAAGAGCCACACGAGGGTTTAAAGCCACAAAAAAAAAAAAAAAAAAAAAAAGACCAAGGACCAAAAGGGCACTTGAAGGCAAGGGGTAAAAGGGGCAGGTGCTCAAGCCCCCTCCGCCCCCCCCCCCCCCCTCTGCACGTGCCTGACTGATATCCAAAGTTAAGTTGTGGAGTTGTTTTGGTTCATGATGCAAGTGGCTTGGGAGGTCCAGTGTCCACCTGGGAGCAGGCGGAGGTGGAGGGAGACGAGAGAAAAAGCGTCTGGATGAAGTCATTTCTTCCCCCACCCATCTCCTTCCTCCAACATGAGCAGTGAGCAGCAGTACCAGTGCTACCCAGAACTGGGCAATCTGTCCTGCAACAAGTGGATCCCAGATCAGAACTTCTACATCTATCTTAGCGTGCTTTACATCTTCACCATCAGCACCGGCATCCTCAACCTTATGGTCATCATCGCTATCTCGCATTTCAGGCAAGTCTCAAGCTCTGACATCAGGTTTATTGTAATGCATAAACTCATTTTGTTTCTTTTTCTCAGGCAGCTGCACTCCTCTCCTAACTTCATCCTCCTCAACCTGGCTGTCACAGACTTCCTGATGTGCTGCGTGGTGATCCCAGTCAAAGGTCCCTACTCATTCACTTGCTGGCGAGTTGGTGACATCCTGTGCCTCCTGTACGGTGTCTTTACCTTCACACTGACTTCTGTATCGGTCGGAGGCATGGTCCTTATCTCAATAGACCGCTACGTAGCCATTTGCAACCCCATGCACTACTCCACTGTGATGTGCAGGAGATCCATTAGCATCGCCCTGATCGCCTGCTGGATCGGCTCTGTCCTGTTTGGTTTAGGGTTTTACCGTCACAATCTCATTAAGCCAGGGCAGTATAAGAGGTGCGAAGGGGAATGCTCCTTAGTGATAACCTATACTGAATATTGGTTTGACGTGGCATTGAGCTTCTGTGGGTCCTTTGTGATCATAATTATACTGTACTTGCGAGTTTTCTTTGTGGCAGTGTCGCAGGTCCGTGCCATGCGTTCTCAGGTTGCAGCCACTGCACAGCAGCCGGCGGTGAACTCCAGGAAATCAGAGCTGAAAGCGGCGCGGAATCTGGGCTTTGTTGTGTTTCTCTTTCTTCTCTGCTACTCGCCAAACTATGTGGTGATCTATCTGAGGCAAAATATAAACATATATTTCTTGACCTTCCTGTTTAACTTGATCCATCTGAACTCATGTTTTAACCCCTTACTCTATGCGCTCCTGTATCGCTGGTTTAGGAGATCTGTGAAGCAGATAGTGACGTTTAGGATTTTGCAAAGTGGTTCACGAGATGCAAATGTACTATGATGACTTCAAGTGCAGTGTTAATATATGAAAAAGCATGTTACTGATAACCCATGTGCAATGAATTTGAAATAGCACTTTACACATTTAATATGACATCTGTAAACACTGAGGCATAGGGTTGAGAACCAAAAGGGCGCAAGAGACATCCTGGGTTTTTTTGAGATTTGCAAGACTTACAAATCAATTGAATGCTCTTGTTTTTACTATTATTATAAAAAAAATATAAGACAGTGGTTCTCAAGCTGTGGTACGGGTTCCACTAGTGATACTCAGGAGTTTTTTTGCTGTTTTAGTCCTGCTTTGATAAATAAATTCTGCTATCAAAACTTTTATGTGAAGACCACCTGCTTAGTCTTTGTTCAGGCCCAGTTTAGTCCTAGTTTAGTTCTAGATTTGTCCTGATTTAGTCCTGGTTATGTGCTGGCTTAGAACTTGTTTAGTCCTGGCTTAGACCTGGATTAGTTCTGGTTTAAGTCCTTGTTTAGTCCTGATTTAGTCTTTGCTTAGATTTGGTTTAGTCCTGGTTTAGTCCATGTCATGTCCTTATGTAGTGTTGCTTTTTTAATTTATTAAAGATAATACTTGGAAAGCCAAATATTTCCTGAGGTGGTGGTCTGTGATCTGTGTGTTTGAATATTTAGCATTTATGAATTGAAATTTGACAAAAAGTTAGTACTGTGCCATTTTTTTCTTTTCTTGTAAATGTTACTTACAGCCTTTGGTTCTCAGCCCTCAGTATACAAAAAAGATTTATGTGTATATCTACTGTAAATGTTTATTTAGCAACTGAAACATCTATACTTAATACAAAATGCATGGTAGTAATTGTAGCTCTTCATTGTACACACTGCTTGTGTTGTTCTCTCTCGGCTATGAATGCAAATTGAATTTTCCAGAGGTAATAGATATTGCATTACACTTCTGAAATGAAAAGCAGTTTTTTCACCAATAGAAAAGGCTCCCCCTGTGTATACACCGCCCATGTGGGAGTCAAAGATACCAAACCCAGTATTAGTGGATGGGAACAATTAGTCTACACAAAAGCACTTTTATCATCACATGGGATTTCTTTTGTGGAAAATATAATTAATACTAATGAAAAAGAGCAAAGGTTATCAGTTTTATTTATACATTTATTGATTAATAACATAAAACTCTGTATGAAGTCTTTTGTGAGTATTTCTATAACCTTATTCATAGCAATCCACTGTCCATGAATGTAAGTGATATACAATATATTATAAATAAAATGTATTTTGTCTCTAAATGTTTTGGATTGTTTATTTCACATATGCAAAAAATAAGATAAGATAAAAGATAAATTTATGTCTCATAAAAAAATAAAATTCCTATTGTCATTACAAGTTAAAGGAACTGTAACCACATGCACTCATACTGGTTATAAACGGTACTGCAATCTAAATCATAACAATGGTCTCTTGTCTGATTGGACGAACGGTGATGCAGTTTTAAAACCAAACACAAAATGTAAACAAAACCAACTTGGCCACTATGTAAAACATATTTTTAATTGTTAATAAATCAACTGTACCATTGTTATTGATAAAACTAATATTTGATTTATTTATTATTTGATTTATTTATTTTTGGTCTGGTGCTCAGAAAAGCATTCAGGGCTGAAAGTCTCCCCAGCAGAGGAGACCTCATTCCAGGACCAGGCCAAAACCAGGACTAGACCAGGACTATGCCAGGACCAGACCAGGACCAGAACCAAACCAGGACCCAATCAGTACCATGCCAGGACCAAGACCAGATCAAACCAGATCCTACCAGGCCATGTCCAGGACCAGGCCAGGTCTAGGACCACAGCAGGACAAAACCAGGACCAAGACCAGACCAGAACTATACCAAGGCCAAGGCCGGGACCAAACCGGGACCACGCCAGGACCAGACTAGGACCAGAACCAGAAACAGAACCAGGACCAGACCAGAACCAGAATCAGGACCAGAACAAGAACCAAAGCCAGACCAGGACCAGAACCAGAAACAGAACCAGAACCAGATCCAAAACAGACCAGGATCAGAAACAGAAACAGAAACAGGAACAGAACCAGAACCAGAACCAGGACCAGGACCAGGACCAGGACCAGACAAAGACTAGGAACAGACCAGAACCAGAAACAGGACCAGACCTGGACCAGATTGGTACCAGACCAGGAACATAGCTAGACCAGGCACAGACCAGGACCAAAACCAGGCCAGGACCAGACTGGGACCAGACCACGACCAGGCCATGACCAGGACCAGACCAGGACCAGACCTGGACCAGACTGGGACCAGACCACGACCAGGCCATGACCAGGACCAGACCAGGACCAGACCAGGACCTGAACCTGAACCAGAACCAAAACCAACACATGCGTTACCTCACTGCCCCATATTAATGGGAATGGTTAGGGTATGTTGCCCTGGCGGCCAAAAAATAAATAAAAATGACTGTGAAGGGATTGCCATTTGCAGAAAGTAGACCAATGGTGACCCTTTTGTCATGAAGATTCCCATACCTCTCATTATACTGAGAAGGTCACTTTGTGACAATCAAGTCGGGCGGTAATTCCCTAACCCGCCATCGCGGGGCGGTGGTGTTCTTCTGTTACTATTGGGAAACAATTTGACAAATGATCTCTGAGGTGGCCCAATGGATCTGACAGAAATGTGAGGCCTCTAGGTCAAACCGCTGTTAAAATAGCTAACCCTTATAGCTAGAGCCCCGGCTCTGAAATATGTCGTTTGGGGGCATCAATTGACCCAAATTTGGTGTTTCTAGGTAATTTCTGTGACCCAGGATGAGTGCTTGACCTTCACCCTGACCTTTGTCCTTATTGTCAGAAAGTTTCCCAAGCGGCACGCAGGTCTCTTTTTTGATGTCAAATTTTTTCTGCAAGTAATTAAGCCTCGTGAAAATTACCCGTGGTTCAGGGCTATGTGTACATTCTGTGGTATTATTTTCATAGCTCTCGGGCACTCTTTTAACCGAAAAAGGGGGGGGAAGTTTTCAGAATTTAGGTTAGGCTGAAAAGGCCTTTACTAATGGGAAACTTTTTGACAATAGGGGTATTTTTTAAGGCCCTTCACGGGGCCCAGAAAGGGGCCAGGGGTACCAAAGTCGGGGTACCGGTTTCGAGCGCACACAAAAAAAGTGGCTTGTTTGGTCTCAGGGTCTATGGGTCTGACACCCTCCTGACAGAGTTGGTCTTCAGGCTCAATTTTTTTTCTAAAGCGGATAGAGCCGCGATTTTGAAACAAGTCTGCCTGAGGTGGTCCGGGGCCCCTGGGACTTACTGGGGCCCCGCGCATGCCCTGACATTTGGCATAGTTTTGAATGGCAAAATTTGACAGGGAAAATTAATGGGAATTGATACCCAATTGTCATGATTAAAGGGTCATATCTCTGCCAATATGTCTCCTTTTGGCACCAAATTTTCACCATACACCCTTCTGTAGAGTTCCAGCGTGGGTTCCCATTTGTCACACGGTATCCCACAAAATGGCACTCTGGCCCCGTGACAAATGGGAACCCTGACTGCTTCCTATCCTGGAACCCAAATGTCAGTTCCCTATTTCCAAAAATTTGGCAATTGGCATTCCATAACATTGGGGTCCAGGGTTCCCATTTGTCAGTGTAGATTTAAACAGTTCCCAAGAGCCTCCGCCACCCTGGTACACCCTTCCAGGAGGCTCCTCCGCCCTCCTCAGCACTCCTCAGCACTCCTCTACCATCAACAGTACTCGCAAATACTTTTGTTCCAAGCCCGCGCCTCAACGTCCCATTTATCAAAAAGTGACCTTTTTGTCACGTTCCCTTGGCCTAGTAACAAAGGGGAACATTATTGACACTTGCAATATTTTGTGACACAATTGTCAGGGCGTATGGTACTCCACATTGAAAATTGACAGGGCGTATGGTACTCCAGCAGAGACCGCCCCCGCCCTCCATGCGCCTTTTTGGGGATAGCCTCTGCACTGTACTGGCCCCTCCTGGAGCCCTGCCTGCCCAGTTTTTGCACCTCCAGGGGACTCCCTCTGGTCACCCCGGGTTACCCAGAAAACATGCACTGACACTGGGGTAGTGGCCGGGACCTTGCTGCAAAAAGTGACAATTGGGATTCAGGGTTGGGTTCCCATTTGTCACAAGTTCACACATTTGTGAAAAAGTGACCTCTTTGTCACTATGCCAAGGGAAAATGACAAAAAGGTCACTTTTTGACAAATGGGACCTTAAGGCGCGGGCTAAAGACTAAAGTATTGCAAGTGGCAAAAATGTTCCCTTTTGCCAGAAAGACCAAGGGGAAATGACAAAAAGGTCATTTATGACAGTTAGGAGGGCAAGGAGTGAACATTTCAAGTTGGCTCTCCTAAGCCACCAGAGATAAAAGGATGAGTTTTTTTTTTTTTGTTTTGGTTTTTTTTGACAGAAATGGCACTCATGTAGTGGGTTAGAACACACTGGCACATCCTCAGAGCCATTGAAACATGTTTGTCCCAAAAGTGGTTTTTGAACAAATCTTCACTGCAGACATGTTGAACTTAGCGAGCAGGGCTCTCCCTCTGATTTTGGTGGCTCTGTGATGTTGGGGGCAGCATAGCAGGGTGTATGAGGGCATAGCAGGGTATAGCAGGGTGTAAAGCGGCCCCGTATTGATGGGAATGGGAAGGGAATGAAATGGGATTTATACAGCGCTTTACCTATGACACAAGTCACCCAAAGCACTTTACACAGAAGGGAAGGGGTTTTTCATTCACTCCACAGTCGGTGGTGGTGAGCTACGTTCTGTAGCCACAATTTCCCTGGGGTAGACTGACAGAAGCACAGCTGCACACATCTGCGCCAACAGACCCTTCGACCACCACCAGACACAGTCATACAAGGTGGGTTAAGTGTATTGCCCAAGGACACAACAACAGTATGCATTGCCAGTTGCAGGCCATTCACCAACCTTCAGGTTAGTGCTACCAACTGAGCGACTGCTGCACCGGCTCTACAGAAATGTCCAAATCCCAGTTTGCATGGTTCCATTCTGTCTCTAGTTCAGTCAACACTCAGAATACACTAATGCTTGTGTCCAACAGCTGCTTTAAGGTGATATTGTTTGTATTTTATGTGGATATCTGTCTATTGAGCCAATCACATGCGAGCTGAAGAAAAGTGACCAATTACAAATCCAACCAGAGATAAGCGTCTGTGTGTGACTGGCAGACAGAATCAACCAATAGAGCGAGAGGAGTCACACACAGAGAGAGAGCAGAGAAGTGACCTCTGACAGCCACACAATGATTAAAGGCCTCGATGGCTGAATGTGAATCAGTATTTTATCAGTAATATTTTTTCAGCAGGAGAAATTCTGGAATTGAGTGAGCGCATGAGAAAATATATAATTGTGTGAGTCTTATGCTCAATGCGTGAGAGTTGACAGCTCTGCATAAAGTATTAACAAAGAGCAATAAAACACATTCATTCCCTTGTCTTCTTCTGTCTATTCCCATAAAGCGTCACAGGTACTGGAGCCTTTCCCAGTCACTGTGGGCCTGGTATTGTCATTGGCATTGTGAGATGGGGATATTACGGAAGATACCAACTCCAGCCACAAGGGGTCAGCAAAGGAACAAAAGATTAGTTTTAATGGATTCTTTACCATTGTCAGATGGATAAAGCATTTACAAACAGTGTACAGCTCTGTTTCCACTGATTCCTCAGATATTTTTCATTTTGTATTAAAATGGCATCATACAAAGAGTTTAAAAGTAATAAAAAACTCCTTTTCTATGGTTCTGTTCAAAATAGTGTAACAGCCCTGTACTCTGCTGCCCTCTGCTGGTCTATTTATCTGTTTCTTTATGGCAATAATAAAGTTATTGAAAAAACTTTCTTTCAGTCAAATGATGTTTTTAAAGGTTGAAAAACGTGCAATGCTGTTCCCGAAGTGACCAAGATTGGCTTAAAAATATAAATAAAAGCATAATATAACCTCTTTAAAGACTGACAGAGCAGGTTAATACAGTCTGTCTCTGTTTATGCAGCAAAAGTCTAAAAATAAAATACGTGTGAGTATGTGAACATGTACATGTTAGGGAGCAGCTGCTTATGCTCAGTTGAACAACAGTATAATTACTGTGTAATTACTCTGAGGGTCTGGGAGTTCTCCCTCAGGAACATTTGAACAAAACACGTGTAGTTTTCTGTTTTCTGGGGCATTTTAGAAGAACTTGGTTTTGACTTTGGAGTAAAAAAATATGGGCAGAATTTATGATTTTACTGCAACAAAGATTCAGAACATAAAATAGTTTACTATCACTTTATAACTAGATACTACATTTTATTTTACATGAGCTGCCTAAAAATAGAGACTGGTAGACAGCATTGTTAAGTGTACTGTGTACTGTGACTGACCAGATTTATTATGCAAGCTTACATAGGCTCCTGCAGGGGGCAGTGGCTGGTGCGCCCCTGCCATTCAGCGCTCAGCATCTATCTGATGGGCCGGCCCTGGACCATGGGGCAGACACCATGTGACCACGGGGCAGACACCATGTGACCACGGGGCAGACACCATGTGACCACGGGGCAGACACCATGTGACCACGGGGCTGCAGGGACCATAGACAGTAGCCTCAGTACAGGAAGGGAAAGTTGGGAGAGGGTCAGGGGTCGTTGCTGTGTGATAACGACTGCTCGTCTGTGTGTAGTGGCTGGGCTGAGACAACACATGCACACATTCTCACAGCTGACCCAAAAGTATACACTGGCCCACCTGGAAGCTCCCGGTGCTCCTCCACCTGTCTCAGTTGGTTTATTGTAGACGACTTGCTTAGGACCACTCCAAGTTACTACAGATCTCTCTCTGAGCTTCATGCTCCGCTCTCTGCTGTGCAAAGGGCAGCTGGACAGGACGCAGCAGCAAAATTAAAGGTCACATGGTGAACTGACGATGGCAGGTCATTTATTAGAAATTATTTGTATATTTTAGTAACACTGTATATTTTACAATATACTGTATGTTCTTGTGAAGGGCCAGAGGGAAAGAAAAACAAAAAAACTTGACAAACGGGCCCTTGGGGGCCAAAGAGTAAAAGGAGCAGGTGCTCCAGCTCATGTCTCTCTCCATTATATGGCTATCAAAAAAGTTATGGGAAGTAAATATCTAGGTTTTTGTCATTTTTAAAGCAAAATATCATTGATACGATCTGAAAACGCTGCGTGTTGTTGCCGATAGCGTTAATAAGCTGCACATATATTTAACAGGTTATATTTAACATCATTAACAGTACCAAGACTGTAGTGGTTTGTATCTCAGTGATGCCTGGGCCTATCCACATGAAACAAACACTGTAAGGAAGATAAAAGTCTTCTCTGTCAGGACCATCAGCTCTAATGTCTCTCTACTCTTCCTCTGTCCTGTCTGCAACCATTTACCACACATCCCTCTCCTGCCTGGTCTCTGTAAGGTTACCACAGGTGCTCACAGGCTGTAGAAAGTCACCTGATTTGGCAGACGGCCACACTGAGACAGCTTTGCAATCTGTAATGTCACCACCAGAGGACGCCAAAGACTTAACATTGTACCTTTGAAATTCCAAGATGTCAGCCAGTGACCCTTCTGTAAAGCTCTGAAACATGTTTATTTTATTTATTTTTTTCACAGTTAAAAAATGTAATCTATATAGTATTGTTATAAAATATTTTCAGAATTGTAAAAACATTTTTTTTTTTTTGCATATGTTAGAAACCACCATCTTATACATTCTTAAACTCTCTAATGTTATCAGTTATCAGTACTTTCTGTTTTTGTAGAACATATTTTTACTTTTACTTGAGTCAATTTTGGATGATTTCCTTTTTAATTTTATTTGAGTAAACCTTTACATTGTCTGAGTCCAAAGTAGTTTTTGTCCTCTGTGGTGTAGTGGGAAGTAGAAGGTTCTGGGTTTGAAACTCAGGGAAGAAGAAGATTTTGCAAAAACATTCAAATGTAGGTCTACTTAAGTAAATTTTATACTCAATACTTTCTTACTTTTACTGAAGTATAATTTTTGCTGTGTACTTTTGGTATTAACAATAATTTTATTTGTGAAATAACAGTACTTTTACTTGAGTACAGCTTTTGAGTACTTTGTCCACCACTGGATGTTATTCATAGTTTTCAGTCACATGACCTTGTGTTCTACTGGAGGCCAAAACAAACATGGCGACGCACAGCAGGCGTGAGCAGATGCAGCCAACTACAACTACATTTAAAAGGCCTGACAACTCAGGACAAAATATGACCAAAACTACAAATATTGCTGCCAGAGCTGAACTTCGGAAACCTGTCTCCCTACCGCCGCTGCAAAACCAGGATAAAATCACGTCAAAAGTAATTTTTTCAGTTGGGATGGGTCATCAACCCGGCGTATGGGCAGGACATTAGTTTTTCATCATAAAAGGTGAGTACGACTAACAGACAAACACAACCTGCTGTTAGCTAACACTAGCTTAAGACAATTTCATTCAAATATTTTCACTGCAAATGTGTGTGTGTTTAAACAGCTGCAACTGTTCACCCTCCACAGGAAGGTGACTTGTTTAACACCACAAATCCAAATCATCTGATTACTGACACAATTTACTAGAACTGCAACAAAACAAACTAATCAGATTAATTGATTATAATCCATTATTAAAATAATTGTCAACTAATTTATTAATCGTTTAATTGTTAACTGGATTATTCACAGACTCTGAAGCATGTCATGTGCTGAGAGAGGAGGGTTTAATACCAAGACAGAGCTGTAAAGCAACAAAAACTGTACATGTTGTTGGAAATATTATAAAGAGTGGCAAGTGTTTTAGCTTAAAGATGAATTTAATTTAATAACGGGCCACCACCCAGTCTTACACTGGGAAGTTAAGTTACAACACTTAAAGATCTATGGGAGATTTTAAAGGAATAAATTAAACATTTCTAAGAATTTTGAGGCTAAACTCTGAATGTCACACACTGGTCGGCTTACGTGACGGAGCAGGGTTGAGAGGACGGTCTGGTCTCCACTTTGTGCCGCCGGGGTTTCTTCCAGAGATCATGCTGTGGTTCCTTGGGTGCGTCTTCCAGGGAAGCTCCACGTGTGTCAACTGCCAGTTGGGTGATCCAGAGACACAGGATTCATGTTGTTTGTCTTATCTCCACTTTTCCAACTAATACTTGATGATGCAATGGATTGAGCATTAAAATAACTGGATAAAAACTGTGAAACCAAAAATCAATCATAGACAAAGCCAGGAGCAGAAAAGTAGGAAGGAAGCCGGTGAGCTTGGAGCCGCACCCTGTCATCGTGGGGGATGGGAGTCCCACGAGGCACAGAGCTTTGAGGAGACAACCTCCTGGATGCTTCACTTAACCCTTTGGGCGCCAGATTTGTTTCTCTAAAATACAGTTTTTTGACATCCAAAACTTAAAAGGCTGTGGCTTAAAGTTAAATTAAAAACAAAATTTGAGTCACACACTGGCCAGAAGCATCATTTAGGCTATAATGCTTGAATAAGGCTTGAGGTTTGATGCCACTGCCCCTCACCCCCCACAGACACAAAAACCTGCAGACACAAGCACACACTGCTAATGTACAGAACTGTTATTCAGTGCTTTCAGCTCTGTTTAACTACTGTCATCAAGTTATGCATCAACAAATGCACACAATAGAAGCCTTCACTGACAATAATTAAATAACATTAACTGCATCTACCTCTGTCACAGACTGAGCCGTAGTAAACTACGACTTTCATTATAAAAACAAAGTGAAGCTGAAAAACCCATCACTAATGCTATGAGCCCGCTGACCAGAGACCAGTGCTCTCTCTCTCTTTGTCTAACCCGAGTTCAGCGTCTGGCGCTGGGTACAAATACCACTGAGACCCTGTTCAGCATCACGGCCTCACAGCCCACCTCAAACCAACTAACACCTACTGCACACAGGGAGATGTTTAGTTAGCCCTACACAGCCTTACAGATGACAACACAACGGAGGATATTTAAACAGCAGACACTGGACCAACTTAAAACTCATGCATGCTGTGTCTAATTCCATCAAATACAGTCAAGATCCATGTGAACAGCACAAGCACAGCATGTACACCTATAACCAGAGCTTAACCGCAAACTAAACATTCATTCACGGCACTCACCGCGTTATTAGTCCCTCGTCCTCTCCTGTCTCTGCTGTCATGTGGACAGAGTTGATGTCTCCAGTGACAGTCGCCTGGCTCGTTGTTTAGCAGTCTTTTGACAGACTGTATCTTCTTTTAATATCTACAGAAAACAGGAAAGTCCAACTTCTTCACCTCCACTTTTAATTTCCATTTTAGAGAGTTATAAACGAGTTAGAAACACTGATGTACACTAAGCACCTAACTTTCAAATGTTTAGGGCAGTGCTGGGATCACGTGTTATTATTAACCAATGAAATGTCAACACCCACACATCCCCACACACATGTCTGCTTATGGGAGGGTTTACTACAGATCCAGGGTCAGTTTTTCTCTCTGGCCTGAGCAAGGAAGTGTTCTGTGAATACGGAGGTTCAGTCTGATTCCAGATCAGACCAACAGTGAACCTCAGCAGAGAGGATAGAAATCATTAAACTAGACATTAACCAGATTCCTGAAATTATCCTACATTTGCTGTTTTTTGGGATTATTCATCGTACAGAGGTCCAAGTTATCGTACAAATACCATAATTATTGTACGTCTGGCAACACTGGACTGAGCTAACGTTAGCTGAGGAGGCTTGGACAGACAGAGTTGTGTCCTCTGTGTGGGCTTCGCAAACACAAAAAACACTTAGATAAAAGTGACAACCACTTTTGTTTTGCTTCTTTAATATTTTGATTTTACCATAACACTGTAAGTCGATCGTGATTCCCAAAAATGCCCCGCATTCAGCGCACTTCATCTGCTCCACTTAATATCAACCTCCTAATGCCGCCATTCCCAAAGTCAGGAGTGTCACGGCCCTCCTTAAATTGACCAAATTTACCAAAATCCCACGAAATTTACAACTTCCCTCGATCCCAAATTGTATTTTCATGTTTTTCTCCATATAGTTCTATAAACACATTACAAAAGACACTGACTATTGGCTAAAAAGTGTTTTAAAGTTATATTTTTAGACAAATACACTGTGAAAAAAAAAAAAAAAAAAAAAAACTTAATCCTTAAAAATAAACCCATCCCTCAAATAAAAAGGACTAGAAAAGAAGAAAAGAAAATAACACAGGAACATCATCAAAATTGTTTTTGTCCACTAGAAAAAGAAAAGCGGATGAAGATTTTTAATTGTGTTGCCTAAAAAAATAAACTCGCCTCTAAAAATTAACAAAGCAAATCATTAATAATAATAATTGCACATTTTGATTGCCACAGAGCAACAGGATGTTTGTTTTGGGGTCAGGCATTGGCAGCACGCGCTTCCTTAGCATTAGCCACCTTTTAAAATTTGAAGCATGGTTTTCTTTTTGTGGCAGTCTTAATTTAAAGGAGGCAGACATTTTGGAGAAACAGCACCCTCTTTAAATTTAAAGTGTGTTTTTATTTTTAGAAGAACTTTATTTAAATAGTGGAAAGTGTAAATAGAAGAATATTTTTTGTGACATGCTTTTCTATTTTGAGAAGAGTCTTTTTGTTTTTAGACAAGTTTATTTTATTTAGTTTATTTTGATGAGTGATCTCGAGCTCTTCTTCCTCAGTATCCAACCAGCACCGCTCCACCTTTCTCCATCATCCAAAACCTGAATCAGTAAAGGACATGTTGTCATTTTTAGGTTTAACAGCTTTCAGAAAAAACTATTTGCCTGAATATGTCAACCACACGGCCCCACTAAGAGCCCTAGTAACTGAGGTGGGGCCTACAAATCTCACTGCTCAACTGAACTGCACCACTGAAGCAGAGGAAGCATTTATTTCCCTGAAACAGCAGAGGGCGTGTTCATGCGACTTGGCTGTTGCTGACAAACAAGCCCCTCCTAAACATTTCAGCAGAGGGTCCGATTGATGCTGTGTGTTTGTAAAGGGCAACTGAGAGAGAACAGTTACTGATCCTCTGGTGTCTTAACTTGGCCTGAAATAATCACTGCATCCAGGGAACAGAGTATGCTCCACTGCTGGGACATTGTCATGGTTTTAAAACTGCATCACCGTTTGTCCAATCAGAAAAGAGACCACTGATGTGATTTAGACTGCAGTACTGTTTATAACCAGTATGAGCGCATGTGGTTACAGTACCTTTAACTTGTAATGGCAATAGGACTTTCATTTTTTTTATTAGACATAAATTTATCTTTTATCTTTTTTTTTTTTTTTTTTTGAATAAGTGAAATCAACAATCCAAAACAATTAGAGACAAAATACATTTTATTTATAATATATTGTATATCACTTACATTCATGGACAATGGATTGCTATGAATAAAGTTATAGAAATAGAAAAGTTATAGAGTTTTATGTTATTAATCAATATATGTATAAATAAAACTGATAACCTTTGCTCTTTTTCATTAGTATTAATTATATTTTCCACAAAAGAAATCCCATGTGATGATAAAAGTGTTTTTGTGTAGACTAATTGTTCCCATCCACTAATACTGGGTTTGGTATCTTTGACTCCCACATGGGCGGTGTATACACAGGGGGAGCCTTTTCTATTGGTGAAAAACAGCTTTTCATTTCAGAAGTGTAATGCAATATCTATTACCTCTGGAAAATTCAATTTGCATTCATAGCCGAGAGAGAACAACACAAGCAGTGTGTACAATGAAGCGCTACAATTACTACCATGCATTTTGTATTAAGTATAGATGTTTCAATTGCTAAATAAACATTTTACAGTAGATATAAACTTTTCTTCTTTTTTGTATACTGAGGGCTGAGAACCAAAGGCTGTAAGTAACATTTACAAGAGAAGAAAAAATGGCACAGTACTGACTTTTTGTCAAATTTCAATTCATAAATGCTAAATATTCAAACACACAGGTCACAGACCACCACCTCAGGAAATGTTTGGCTTTCATAGTATTATCTTTAATAAACTAAAAAAGCAACACTACATACAGACATGACATGGACTAAACCAGGACTAAACCAAATCTAAGCAAGGACTAAATCAGGACTAAACAAGGACTTCAACCAGAACTAATCCAGGTCCAAGCCAGGACTAAACAAGTTCTAAGCCAGCACATAACCAGGACTAAATCAGGACAAATCTGAGTATCACCAGTGGAACCCGTACCACAGCTTGAGAACCACTGACTTAGATTTTTCTTTGTAATTATAGTTATTTTGCCTTTTTGGGCTCCAGTCTTTTGTCTTTTTCTAAATGACATAACAGTATAGCATTTATATCCATTTATCACACTGTCTGAATCCTATGTTCAGAGATAGCCAGTTGTTTTTATTGTAATCTTTTGGCAGTAAAAACAAGAGCATTCATTTGATTTGTAAGTCTTGTAAATCTCAGAAAACCCAGAATGTCACTTGCGCCTTTTTGGTTCTCAACCCTATGCCTCAGTGTTTACAGATGTCATATTAAATGTGTAAAATGCTATTTCAAATTCATTGCATGTGGGTTATCAGTAACATGCTTTTTCATATACTAACACTGCACTTGAAGTCATCATAGTACATTTGCATCTCGTAACCCACTTTGCAAAATCCTCAACGTCACTATCAGCTTCACAGATCTCCTAAACCAGGGATACAGGAGCGCATAGAGTAAGGGGTTAAAACACGAGTTCAGAAGAATCAAGTCAAACAGGAAGGACAAGAAATATATGTTTACATTCTCCCTCAGAAAGTACAGCCCATAGTTTGGTGTGTAGCAGAGGAGAAAAAGAAACACAACAAAGCCCAGATTCCGCGCCGCTTTCAGCTCTGATTTCCTGGAGTTCACCGCCGGCTGCTGTGCAGTGGCTGCAACCTGAGAACGCATGGCACGGGCCTGCGACACTGCCACAAAGAAAACTCGCAAGTACAGTATAATTATGAGCACAAAGGGCCCACAGAAGCTCAATGCCACGTCAAACCAATATTCAATATAGGTTATGAAATAGATGCATTCCCCTTTGCACCTCTTATACCGCCCTGGCATAATGAGATTGTAACGGTAATACCATAAACCAAACAGGACAGAGCCGATCCAGGAGGCGAGCAGGGCGATGCTAATGGATCTCCTGCACATCACAGTGGGGTAGTGCATGGGGTTGCAAATGGCTACGTAGCGGTCTATTGAGATAAGGACCATGCCTCCGACCGATACGGAAGTCAGTGTGAAGTTAAAGACATTGTACAGGAGGCACAGGATGTCACCAACTCGCCAGCAAGTGTATATGAAGGAACCTTCGACTGGGATCACCACGCAGCACATCAGGAAGTCTGTGATGGCCAGGCTGAGGAGGATGAAGTTAGGAGAGGAGTGCAGCTGCCTGAGAAAAAGAAACAAAATGAGTTTATGCATTACAGTAAACCTGATGTCAGCGCTTGTGACTTGCCTGAAATGCGAGATAGCGATGATGACCATGAGGTTGAGGATGCCGGTGCAGAGGGCAAAAATGTAAAGCACGCTAAGATAGATGGTGAAGCCCTGACTGGGGATCAACACGCTGCAGGACAGATTGCCCAGTTCTGGGTAGCACTGGTACAGCTGCTCACTGCTCATGTTGGAGGAAGGAGATGGGTGGGGGAAGAAATGACTTCATCCAGACGCTTTTTCTCTCGTCTCCCTCCACCTCCACCTGCTCCCAGATGGACACTGGACCTCCCAAGCCACTTGCATCATGAGCCAAAACAACTCCACAACTTAACTTTGGATAGCAGTGATCAAATCAATGACTAAGCACACTTGACTAACTTTGGTAAAGTTTACCAAGTAATAAATCTTGCTTTTTCTATTTTGTGTTCCTAAAACAAAAATGAGTGCACTCATTTTAAAAACAAATCTATGCCTGATTCTTTGAAGGCCTCAGAAAGCACCTGCTGCTGAATATCTGTAGTACTCTGCATTTTGTGTGGTCAGAGTTTACTCCACCTCTCATGCCAAACATTACTTAGCCAAATACTGAATTACAAAACTTGAATGTGTTTGTTAGTTTCTGAAATTCTATCTTGTTTTACAGTAAAGCCTGAGCACTGAGTGAACCACAACAAACACTGGAATCATATACAACTGATGCATTTTTTTATACAAAGTCTCAGGTAGACCTTGTTGCAATAAGAGTTGTGTATGTAATATTGTGATATTTTGAAATCTCTTTTGCTATTTTATTCTGCATATAGTATCCTTGGCCCAAGCACATGCCTTCACCATTCGTCTCCCAGAGGTTTAACCTGCAGAGCTTCATATCACTGCCTGGATCATGGTTGTGTTGATGAGTTCATGAACAGCACATTTAAAGATTATGCAAAATTGACTTTTTTCTGCTCTCATTCATTTATCCAAAAAACGGTGTACAGCTCTGTTTCCATTGATTCCTCACAGACATTTTTTCATTTTGCAGCAAAATGGCATAATACAAAAAGTTTAAGGTAATAAAAAGCTCTTTTTCTATGGTTCTGTTCAAAATAGTATAACAGCTCTGCACTCTGCTGCCCTCTGCTGGTTTCGTCATCTGGGCATCTGTACTATTGACATTTATATAGTGATTTAAAAGTGAGTGGGACCATATGGCAGGGGGTCTGGGAGTTCTCCCCCAGGAGCATTGAACAAAACACATGGGCAGAATTTATGATTTTACTGCAACAAAGATACATAAAATTGTTTACTATCACTTTATAACTAGTTACTAGATTTTATTTTACATGAGCTGCCTAAAAATAGAGACAGGTAGACAGCATTGTTAAATAGGCCATTGCACTTTTTAAGTAAAAAAAAAAACAAAAAAACAATTTCTACAGCACAGACTAATGACTTGTAAGAATTGTTCATTTTCTGGTGTAAGCATCAAAGAGGACGATGATTTAGAAGTGCAGTCAAATCAGAAGGTTTATTCAGTATCACACAGGTGAGGTTACAGCAGCAGGCCCTGCTGAATGGAGAGTGAGAGCACGCAGGCAGAGAGGAGTGTCCTAAGTTTTTATATTGTGTATGACGATCTCAGCATAGCATTATCTTCTTGTCTTTGAGCAACTCTCGTGCATGGCAGGGCCACAAAAGTTCTCAAACAAGGCGTTCTTGCCAAAACGCACAAAATTCAAGGCGTGGAAAATGCAAATGAAGTTGCTTTGCAGTCGCTGTTTGATTTATCACGAGTACGGGAGCTAAATCTGCGTGAAAATTTAGTACGTTGGAGAAGCAGGTACAAAAGTTTTGCGGAGTTAAGAGTGCAGCTTTTAGTGCACAGATGGGGCATTGAAAATAAGTTCTAATGCTTTAACAGGGCTCATTTACAAAGATACAACAGTAATGTGTACCTGCGACACTTTTTCCTTGATTCTCGCTCAGATTTCCCTGATCTTCAGCCTTTTACAGCTCCTGTCTCTGGGCTTTCAGTCTGTTTAAATTTTTTTTAAATCCTTACAGTGACAGAACAGTCTTTAAATGCAAAGTCTACTCACTTACTCACTGTGTTTATCTCATTGCCTCCCAATGCTCGCTGCGGCGCTGACAGCTGCCCACAGAGGCTCAAGGCTATGGATTTGATCGAGCAGAGGACATCGAAAATGGTTTTTAATTATTTTTATTCGATCACCATCAGCGCGCCATATAGGCTACTGATACATTTTATATAATTGTTTGAAGGGTTACTGGCTCTGACAGACAGTGAAAAGGACTTTCCTCTCCCTCCACCGTCTTACACAGAGGGGAAATAAGTCAGCGCCAAAATCACATGAGACATTTAACAATGGATGGACTACGCAAAGTTAATAAAAGAAAGTAAAATTCAATAAAATAATTCTCCCTCAGATACAGTGAACACAGCTCTACTACAGTCAGTCCTGTTATTTGTTGGACTCTCAGATTGTGTTTTGTGTTGCATCTCTGTAGGAAAGATGCAGTCAGAGCAAACAGCGTTGCTCTCGCTGTCAGTGCGTTTTATGCTCACGCAAAATTCTCATTTACATATCAGATTTGTGGCAGCAGTTACTTGCACAGTTTCTCTTTGTATATCACACGCAACACACCCACAAATACCAGATGTTATTTTTTAATCTGCACTCGCAATTTTGCACTTGTCTTAGTAAATATGGCCCTTAGGCCATAGGCTTTAGGGTTCTCTATTTGTTGATTTTTCCTCAGCATTCAGCACAGTTCAGCCACAGCTTCTGGTCCAAAAATGGTCAGACCTGCATGTGAATCCTTTTATCATTAATTAGTTTTATTTTTTTTTAACTAAGAGACAACAGCAAGTGAAAGTGAATAGTGTTCTTTCCAGTGTTAAAATTTGTAACACAGGTGTCCCTCAAGGATGTGTGAATTCCCCTTTTCTTTTTACTCTGTACACCAATGAATGTAGAAGCAGTCAGATAAACAGTCACATCATTAAGTTTTCAGATGACACTGTAATTTTAAGTCTTCTGCATAAGGATGAGTGTCCCAGGACCCCTTCTACACACTGTTACCCAGGAATAAAGTCTCTTCTGCTGGGGAGAATTTCAGCCCTGAATGGGTCTTGTTATGGAAATTTTAGATTGAGATACTTGACAAAAAGACGGGGTCTGGATCAATCAGCAAGTTGTCTTTATTTTACTTGTGCACAAGGAGAACACAGCACGAAGGAAAGATGCATAGTGTCCTACTCCCCCTTAGCAGAAGGCAGGGGCGGACTGGCCATCTGTGCATTCTGGAGGATCACAGAACGGCCGGTCGCTGAGTCGGCCGATGGGCCATTTTACGTAGACTCCATAAACACATACACAACCAGACCAGAGAGGGCGCAGCCACGCAGATGCGCAACAGCAGAGTAGAAGAAGAAAACAGAACAGCTTCAGCCACTCAATGCAGTCAGGCACTCGAACAACTCCGCAAGTCCGCCGACAGGCGGCCGTGAAGACGCGTGAGCAGAGGCTGCCGTGCGTTTATGTAATGGATAAAAAACGGTTAATAAAACGAAAGGAGAAGGGCGTAGCAGAGAAAGTCAGGGAAAAGAAGCTTAAGTCACTTGCGTGTGAGGAGTTCAAGTGTAAAAATATAACAGAACTGTTTGACAGCAGCAGTGCTACAGCCACATCCACCAGTACAGCACAACATGAGAATGAAGAGGCTGAGAGTGCGGTGGTGGGGGCCCAGCTGCTCAGGCTCAGGGACCCACAGAACCAGATGAAGTTTTACCTTAGGTAGAGCCGTGTACAGAGAAAGTGGTGAGTATAGCTTACTGTATGAAACACAGGGCTTTCATAGCTATTTAGGCTATGACATATTTATTCCACTCCCTATACATAGCTCTAAAACACTATCATCATAGACTCCAGGGCTGTTTTTCAGTCCCAGTCCGCCCCTGGCAGAAGGTAGTTTTTATACCAAACATACACATCACAATCATTCACAAACCAGCCCACCTCCTTCCACTGACAGTGAGGAGACTTTGAGGGAGAGACATGGGGTTTAGAGCAGGGCACATCATACAGAGAAAGTTGTTCCCCAGTTAGAGGAATAGACACAGCAGAAAAATGTGGATCCCAGTAAAGAAACACTGTGGTGAGTTTATCATGTGGTGTTCTAAACCACACTTCCTCATACATGGGATCTGGTCCCTGTGACTCGTGTGATGTGCAGTGCGAGTCATCCTCATGCATAAAAGTAGTACCCTCAGGAGACACCTGTTTTGTGCCATTTTGATTAGGTCTGTAGTAATTGGAGTTGGTGGCAATTTCCATTGCTATAAATATAAAGGAGTCCCAGTTCCCAACCTGACTCCTGTGGATATGTTGTTATTGGCCAAATGATCAATTGTTAAAACCTGAGGACCTTCTGGTGTGGAGATAAGGCAAATGTCTAATCTGCATCAGATCTCAACGCAGAAAATTAACTGGACATATGAGGAAAATGGAAAAGAGCTTAAAGTTTTGCCTGCAGGGTCTAATGGAGACATATTGCTCTGGCACAGTGTCACCAGAGGCACTGACAGAGTAAAACATAACAACCACTTATTTTGGGAGATTTCTTACGACTAGCCTTTTGACCACAGAATTAGTGGCCCCTGAATCAACAAGAAACATTTCTTTTTCACCATTCAATTCAATGGTATATTCTGGCAAGGCTGTATTTGTCAATGAGACCAGACTTGCATAAGTTGTATCTGCTGGCTTAGTCTTATTCTCCAAATAAGTGTCTGCTTGTGAAACCAATGTGTGTGTGTTAGCAGTAAGCAGTTCTTCATTGCAGAGCTACAGATGTGAATGTGTGTGTGTTGTGGGTGCAGTACCTTCCTCTGGGTGACGTCTCCTCGGTGCGTCTCTCACCGGGTCTGTCCTCGCTGCCCAGTCAGTCTGACCCCTGGGGAGCACTCAGGCGAGGTCCTTCACTGTATCTTTGTGGACCTCTCGCATCCAGTGTCCAACTTATACAATCTCAGTCCAGTGTCCAAACTGTCCTCAAGTGTACCATACATTGTCTTGGCCACTATTTTGTCCTTGGTGGACCCTCTGTCCTCTGTTCCAGTGACCACGACCCTTGCCTCGGCCATGTCCTTGTCCCAGGTATCCGCGCACTCTGCATCCAGCTGCATGGTCAGAGCAGCTGTGTGTAAGTCCTTGGTGATGCTGTAATTGTCCATTTCCTCACACTGGCAACTTGGACCATTGGACATTGTGTGGAGGAGCCCTGTTCACAGAGTGCAGCTTTAAAACCCGACAGAAACTTGCTTTCTTGCGTTCTGGGTGCTACAGTCAGTTCAACTCATGTTTAAACTGGTGGACTGGGCTTCCTGTTCTTCTTGTTCTGAGTCCGATGGCTTGGGTGGCTGCAGATGGAGCTGTAGCCTGGCCTGATGGTGTAGGTGGATTGTGTCGGCTTTAGGTCTCACTGGCAGGTCACTGGAGGAATCTGGCTCCATCTCGGCTGTTATCTCTGGGGCCGCTCAGGCTGCTGCTGTTGTTGCTGGGGACTGACAGTGGGCAGGAGTCCAGGTCCAGGTGGAGTCCCACCATGGAGAGGTCTGGAAAAACAGAGGAAACACAGGCAGCAGTATCTGATCTTTTTTTTTTTTTTTTTTTACATGTTCACATTTCAAAACAATTTTGTGTTCTTGTACTTTCTCTAAATCAGATTTCCTTTGCTTTTTATTCTTCCGCTTGTTATCAAAATTGTTTTAAATTTTTTGAATTACAAGAAAACATTTTAAATATTCTGTATAGTGTATCCTCTTTCACGCATCAGTTGAAGAAGTAAGAAAAATGAGATTACAATGACACAAAGACCTACTATAACCTACAAAGATTGACTTTTAGCTTTACACTCACTCAACTCTTTGTCAGACTCACCCTCCATTGTTGCGGTCCTCTCCACACACACTGACCACAATTTAGTTTAGCCAATAGCAGAAATTTGAATAAACAAGTTTTCTGCTCACCTTTTAGTAGAGGCCGCCCGGGTCAGTGGGAGGAGAAGTTCGCTGCAATGACGATGGTTGACTGGCACCTTTATCCCGTGGACTTCTGGCCACGACTTTAGTACTTTCCAATTTTGCGAACTTCTGGCCGCAGTGTAGGCTTTTGGCTACTTTTAGCGTCTAAACTGTTTGTGGACTTCTGGCCACAATATTGGTAGTCAATTATGCGAACTTCTGGCCGCGGTGTAGGCTTCAGGCTACTTTTAGTGTCCAATAGAACAGGCTTCAGGCTGTTCGGAGTAGGCTTCTGGCTACTCTCTATTCTTTCCTCGTGAACTTCTGGCCACGGTATTCATATTCCATCTTTTCAAACTTCCGGCCGTAACTTTAACAGTCCAATTGTGCGAACTTTTGGCCGCGGTGTAGACTTCAGGCTACTTTTATTGTCCAGTAGAACAGACTTCAGGCTGTCCTCGGCCGCATCTTTTAGTGATCCGATTGTGCGAACTTCTGGCCGCGATGTAGACTTCAGGCTACTTTTGGTGTCGAATAGAACAGGCTTCAGGCTGTTCTGAGTACTCTTTTTACGCCGGCGATTGAGGTGACTTCAGGCCTCCAGGGCTCTAACCCTGTTTTCTTGTTGACCTCATCACGTCGTTGGTCACCATAATGATGTGTTCTTTTTCTAATCAATAAAGACTCCAATCAGTTTCTTTTATCTTTTGTCTTTTTATTTGCATAAGCCAAATTACAGAGCTCTGGGTTGGATCTGTCCCTACCGCCTACGTCTTACTCAGGGCTTACGCTGGGCGTCCAACAACGACTGTCCCTATCACACTGAATGTATAACCAGGCTCAACTTCATACCACCCACTCCAGAGATGGGCATAGTCCAGGATCTGAACCAGTTCTCAGGCAAAGCAGTGCGAGTTGTAAGGGAGGGGCTATTATCACTTCTGCTCTCCCATGAAGGCCACATTCCCAGCACAGATTGTTCCCTTGCACTTGTTGTGGCGTCTTGAGTCTGGGTCAGATCCTGGTCACATGATTAGTTCAGATACATTTCTTCACATTTCATTATATACTTGATCATGTTAAAATCACATACAACAGGTCACAAACCTGTGAAAGGTAGGAGTTGTTATCGGGTGGAACTTTTAGTGGTCAGTTTAAGACCGTACTATGTGCCACGGGAGTTTTCCCACATTGCCGCCATAGTTGTTTACATCTCACCGCGAGCAGAGCCTACAGAGGCGTGTGACGTCATTCAGGAAACGGTCACGAGAACTCAGTCACAACATCCAGATGCTCTTATTGTCATATCAGGGGACTTCAATCATGTGGACTGTAGCTCTCATTTAGCAGGTTTCACTCAGTCAACTGTCCCACAAGACATAACAATACACTAGATCTTTGTTATGTGAATGTCAAAAATGCTTACAATGTAGTGGCCATGCCCCCTCTTGGAAAGTCTGACCACAACCTGGTTCACTTCAGATTACTATACAGATCCAGTGTGATGAGACTGCCTACAACCAGCAGCTGTTCCAGCTCTGCCACTGTGACCTCCTGCTCTGCTCCACCTCTGCTGCTGTGACCTCCTCCTGCTCTGCTCTACCCAGCAGCCGGGCCATCTCTGCCGCTGTGACCTCCTCCTGCTCTGCTCCTCCCAGCGGCTGTTCCACCTCTTCTGCTGTGACATCCTTCTGCACTGCTCCACCCAGAGGCTGTTCCATTTCTGCTGCTGTGACCTCCTGCTCTGCTCCACCCAGCGGCTGTTCCAGCTCTGCCACTGTGACCTCCTGCTCTGCTCCACCCAGCAGCTGTTCCAGCTCTGCCACTGTGACCTCCTGCTCTGCTCCACCCAGCGGCTGTTCCAGCTCTGCCACTGTGACCTCCTGCTCTGCTCCACCCAGCGGCTGTTCCAGCTCTGCCACTGTGACCTCCTGCTCTGCTCCACCCAGCGGCTGTTCCAGCTCTGCCACTGTGACCTCCTGCTCTGCTCCACCCAGCAGCTGTTCCAGCTCTGCCGCTGTGATCTCCTTCTGTGCTCCACCCAGAGGCTGTTCCACCTCCGCTGCTGTGATCTCCTTCTGTGCTCCACCCAGAGGCTGTTCCACCTCTGCTGCTGTGACCTCCTGCACTGCTCCACCCAGCAGTTGTTCCACCTCTGCTGCTGTGTCGGGCTCTACTCCACCCAGCGGCTTTTCCACCTCTGCTGCTGTGACCTCCTGCTCTGCTCCACCCGGAGGCTGTTCTACCTCTGCTGCTGTGACCTCCTGCTCTGCTCCACCCAGCGGCTTTTCCAACTCCGCTGCTGTGACCTCCTACACTGCTCCTCCCAGTGGCTACTCCACCTCTGCTGATGGAGCACCCTCTTAGTATCATCTTTCTGTGGATGAGGTACGTGCTGAGGCTACATTCTGGGAGGTCTGCTGGTTTTGATGGGATAGCACCACAGCTTCTCAAGGAGTGTGCTTCTGAGTTGGCTGTGCCTCTGCAAATTATGTTCAACTGGAGTCTCCCAACTGGTCAGGTTCCAGTCCGGTTGAAAACTTCTTGCCTGCTGCCAGTTCCCAAAGTAGGGAGGTCGGCTAACCCCCCCCACCACCACCCCACACACACACACACACACACACACACACAACAATTTTATTCACAACCGGCGCCTATCCTAGGAGAGTACTGTGTCCATAGCAATCAGCTGTTTGTACGCAGCAGTAGACATTACAGTGCCCAGCTGATGACGCGAACGCTGTGCATCTATGGATGCACTGCACGTAAATCCTTGTGCGCTCCAATCCTTGTTTGTGCACCCTTTTTTCTTTGTATAGTTAAGTTATGCGTTAGATTGAGTACGTGTAGAGATAATATCAGCACTTAAACTGCCGTCACTGTGAAGGACTCTGCTCTGGTATTTGTTAGCTTTGCGCTGTAAAGTAGCTGCACTAATTAAGCGTCAGACCCCGCCCCGCAGCACCCGCACTACCTCCTCTGGTGTGACACACGTTGGCTCTATGTTGTGCTAACGTTACCTGTTGCTAGCGGCAGATCAGCGTAGTGTCTTGTGTCAAGACAGAGATTTGTAGAGTTGCTGCAGTAACATTACTTCACTGCAGAGCCTACAAACTGCATGAGCCACATCTAACTCCTGATTCTTTAGTGTTTTTAAAGTCCAGAGTTGACAATTCCCCTCACATTTTGTTGACTGAGAAAAGCACCGTGCCCCTCCATGTTTGTTTACTAGACACATGCTGCTGCTGTGTGCTGCAGTGCTGCCACCTATGGCAGAAATGTGTACTGCACCTTAGGGAACAGCTTCAAAACTGCCGTTATTGATATGTGTATCGTCTAAAAGTACTTCACAGTATGTCTCCATATTGATTTTTTAAACACAGCCCTACTATTTATAGTCTTATGTTTGACCGTTTTGTAAAAAAAAAAGTATAAACTCAGATTTTCTGGTGAAAACTGTCAGTGCTGCTCTCCTAGGGTCATACGGTGAGTTCTCCTGCTCAATAGTTCCAGGTAGACAAGTGTGAAGTAGTATTTGACCTCGTTACCTCACCTGCCTTACCTCACCTGTGTTACCTTACTTGTGTTACCACACATGCGTTACCACATCTGCGTTACCACACCTGCAATCCTACACCTGCCTACACGTGCGGCGGCACGGTGGCATAGTGGCTAGCACTCCTGCCTCACAGCAAGAAGGTCCTGGGTTCAATTCCCAGACCGTGTGGGGCCTTTCTGTGTGGAGTTTGCATGTTCTCCCCGTGTCTGGGTGGGTTTCCTCCGGGTACTCCGGTTTCCCCCATCAACCTCAAAACATGCACAATAGGCAAAAACCTCCAGCCAAATGCTCCTGACCAGGATCCTGGCTCAAGATCTGGAGAAGGGTTCCCGGGCGCTGCACTGCAGCAGCAGCCCACTGCTCCTGACAGGTTGCCCCAGCAGCATTGAGGGATGGGTCAAATGCAGAGAATGAATTTCCCCTATGGGGGATCAACCTCACCTGCGTTACCTCACCTGTGTTACCATACCTGCGTTACCTCACCTACGTGACCACACCTACATGACCACACCTGCGTGACCACACCTACGTGACCACACCTGCGTTACCACACCTGCGTTAACCACACCTGCGTTACCTCACCGGCGTTACCTCACCGGCGTTCCTACACCTGCATTTCCACTCCTGCATTACCTCACCTGCGTTACCACATCTGCATTACCACACCTATGTTACACCTGCGTTACCTCACCGGCGTTACCTCACCGGCGTTACCACACCTGCGTTACCTCATTTGCATTACCACACCTGCATTACCACATGCGTTACCACACCTACTTTACCACACCTGCGTTACCACCCCTACATTACCTCACCTGCGTTACCTCACCTGCGTTACCACACCTGCATTACCTCACCTGCGTTACCACACCTGCATTACCACCCGCGTTACCTCACCTGCGTTACCTCACTGCCCCATATTGATAGGAATTGGAAGGGGATGGAATGGGATTTATACAGCACTTTACCTATGACACAAGTCAAAGTCAAAGTCAAATTATCTCTTTTGTCCCACAAGGGGAAATTGGATCTGCAGCAACACTCCACATAAAATATATAAACATACAAACACAACACTCACCAATAGAGACAGAAGTCAGTCACAAAAAATTCCCAAACTACTGTGCAAAAATAAATAAATACATTTTTAAAAAAAAATTGTCCTCTCGCCCTCCGTGGGCGGTCTCATCCATCCAAGCTCGGGTCCTCTACCAGAGGCCTGGGAGCTTGAGGGTTCTGCGCAGTATCTTTGCTGTTCCTAGGACTGCGCTCTTCTGGACTGAGATGTCTGATGTTTTTCCTGGGATCTGCTGTAGCCACTCTTCCAGTTTGGGGGTTACTGCCCCGAGTGCTCCGATGACCACGGGCACCACTGTTGCCTTCACTTTCCAGGCCTTCTCAAGTTCTTCTTTGAGGCCTTGGTACTTCTCCAGTTTCTCGTGTTCCTTTTTCCTGATGTTACAATCGCTTGGTATTGCGATGTCAACCACAACGGCTTTCCTCTGCTGTTTGTCCATCACCACAATGTCCGGTTGGTTTGCCACTACCATTTTGTCTGTCTGGATCTGGAAGTCCCACAGGATCTTAGCTCGGTCATTCTCTATCACCTTTGGAGGTGTTTCCCATCTTGACCTCGGGACTTCCAGACTGTACTCTGCACAGATGTTCCTGTACACTATACCAGCCACTTGGTTATGACGCTCCATGTATGCTTTCCCTGCCAGCATCTTACAGCCTGCAGTTATGTGCTGGATTGTCTCAGGGGCCTCTTTGCACAGTCTGCACCTGGGGTCTTGTCTTGTATGGTAGATCTTGGCCTCTATTGCTCTGGTGCTCAAGGCCTGCTCCTGTGCAGCCATGATCAGTGCCTCTGTGCTGTCCTTCAGTCCAGCCCTTTCTAGCCATTGGTAGGATTTCTCGATGTCAGCCACTTCAGTTATCTGTCGATGGTACATCCCATGTAGGGGCTTTTCCTCCCATGATGGTTCCTCCAGCACCTCGTCCTCTGTTTTCCACTGCCTGAGACATCTATTCTGCCGTCTGGGAGTGGGACCCCTACTGTATGGACTACCTTCCCTCTCTTTGTCACCATCCGCCCACACTTCTCAAGTCCGAATGACATTCCGATGTCATTGCTGTAGATCCTGGTTGTGTGGATCAGTGAGTCAATGTCTCTCTCGCTCTTGGCGTACAGCTTGATATCATCCATGTAGAGGAGGTGACTGATGGTGGCCCCGTTCCTGAGTCGGTACCCATAGCCAGTCTTGGTGATTATCTGGCTGAGGGGGTTCAGACCTATGCAGAACAGCAGCGGGGACAGAGCATCGCCTTGGTATATCCCACACTTGTGCAATTGGCTTGCAGTTGGCCTCAAGGGTGGTCTTCCACTGCCTCATCGAGTTTGCAATGAAGGCTCTTAGAGTCCTGTTGATGTTATACATCTCCAAGCATTCCATGATCCATGTGTGTGGCACTGAGTCATAGGCTTTCTTGTAATCAATCCAGGCGGTGCACAGATTAGTGTGTCTGGCTTTGCAATCCTGAGCGACTGTTCTATCTACGAGCAGCTGGTGTTTAGCTCCTCTGGTGTTTTTACCAATGCCCTTCTGTGCTGTGCTCATGTATTGATCCATGTGCCCACTTATCTTTGTTGCTATGATGCCTGACATGAGCTTCCATGTGGTGGGGAGACAGGTTATTGGTCGATAGTTGGATGGGGCCGTTCCCTTCAGGGGATCCTTCTGGATCAGGATTGTCCGGCCTTCAGTTAGCCATTCAGGGTGGGCCCCATCCTTTAGCAGCTGGTTCATTTGTGCTGCCAGGCGCTCATGGAGTGAAGTTAGCTTTTTCAGCCAGTAGGTGTGGATCATGTCAGGCCCTGGTGCTGTCCAGTTTTTCATACCTGAGACTCGTTGTTGGATGTCTGCCACTGTGATGGTTACTGGTTCTTGTTCAGGGAGGTTGCTGTGATCTGCTGTGATCCTTCTCCCATATGCCTTTCCAGTATTGTTCAGTCTCCAGCCTTGGTGGGTCTGCTCTGTTGTTATTACCTTGCCACTGAGAGTACACTTTAGCTGGTTGAGTTGAGAACAGCCGGTTTATTCGCCTTGCTTCGATTTCTCTCGTGTACCTCTGTAGTCGGGTGGCCAAGGCTTGGAGTCTTTGCTTGGCAGTTTCCAATGCTTCAGGTATGGACATCTTGCTGTACCTCTTGGGTGCTTATTGTTGCATTGCACCTTTCTGGAGCTCTGACAGTTGGCTCACTTCTCTCCGAGTTACCTTGATTTTAGCTTCTAACCTTCATCGTAGGTATTGTTCCCAAAGCTGCATTCACATCTTCCAGGAGACTTTCTGAAGGTACTTCACTCAGCCTGTGTAACTGGTGTCGGGGTTGCCTGGTCTTCATTTTAGCCATGATCTTATCTCTCCTATCCCTCGCTCAGCTCGATGGTGCTTATTGGGGCTTCGTACCCAAATTCTGGATGGGGAGTTGGTGTTAACTCCCCTCTGACCTTGCGTCCTGGCTTCCCCTTGCCGTAGCATATGTGTTGTATCTCGTCAATCTCAAGTTGTGAAAGCAGGTGCCGCTTGTGAGCTACTAGTTGTTTTTGTTGATTGTGGGTTTCGAAGTTGCCATATTTCCCACATTCTCTTCATGTAACCCCTCTGACTAGGGTTACTGGAGTAGTAGCATTCCAACAGAGCCTTGTTCTCGCATCTCGTCCACTTCCGTCTTGTTCCAGTAGCCCACTTCTCATCAGGCTGCTCTGGTTCCCCAACACCTGACACAGACCTTGTTTGACCGGGCGACGTCTGAGCCGGTATGTCTCGTAATTCATTGTCTCTCATCATCATTATATATGAGGTAGGCAATAGCGCAAAGGGTCTTGCCTAAGGACCCACACTGGAAGTTGGTATTCGCCTCGGCCGGGATGTGAACCCGGGTCCCCTGTGTGAAAGTCGGTTGACTAACTCACTGAGCTACCCAGCCGCTATTATATATTATATTATATTATATTATTATATATATATATATATATATATATATATATATATATATATAATATATTTATATATATAATACAATACAGGACAAAATCCATTTGCCCAGAGGGCAAAAGCTCAAACTGTGCTCTGAGGGGATGGTCTTGTAGCTGAGCTATGACACAAGGCTTCCTCTGCACCTGTTTTTTTGTATAATTCTCCAGGTGGTGCCTGACTTCTCCCTCTCCCTTGCTCATCCCCTGACATCAGGCTGACAATGACAGAATCATCAGCAAACTTGACAATGTATCAATCCTGGTACAAACTGCGACACTGGTTTGTGCACAGGATGTACAGGGAGAGAGACAGCAGCCTTGGGGAGAACCAGTGGATGTGAAAGCAACCTCAGACAGGGTGCTGTTAGCCCGTACACACTGAGATCTGTCTGTTAAAAAGTCCAATAACCACCCCACAAGATTAAAATCAAGGTTAAAATCTTCAATCAGCGTCTCAGCAAGGAGGAAGGGCTGAATAGTGTTAAAAGCAGAAGTAAAATCAACAAATAAAAGTCTGGCATGAGTCTTCGCTCTATCCAGATGGCTAAAAATAAAGTGCAGTAGTGTGATCACAGCATCCTTCATGCCCCTGCCAGACCTGTATGCAAATTGCAGTGGATCTAACTGGTCTCCAACCCACTGTAGGAAAGCCTCCTTGATGATTTTCTTGAAACTGTTCATCACCAAAGAGGTCAAGGCTACAAGTCTAAAATCATTCAGGGATTTTGGGGTGCTGCACTTGGCTATAGGCACAATGATGGAATGTTTCCAACTCCTGGGGACTCTCTGTTGTAACAAGGACAAATTAAAAATGAACTGAAAGATGTGACAGAGTTGACCAGCACATGTTCTTAGTAATTGCCCACAGATGTCATCTGGCCCAGGGCTTTCTGATTTGGTGTGCCTGAAAATGTTAGCCACAGTTCTACTGTCAATAGTAATGGATGAAGCAGCCTGTATCATAGCTGTCATAGTCCAGTCCTGGTTTTTGGTCTTTCCTCTGTCTTCCCCCTCCCTTCCTTGTTCTGTGTTTGTCTGTTTCCTTGTTTGGATATCTCTGGGCATGGCTCCTGCTCCTGGGCTGATTGGCACACCTGCTCCTTATCCAGTAATCATCTGCCGCAGTATTTAAGCCTGGTCCTTTCAACACTTCTTTGTCAGATCGTCAGTCATCCACTGTGGGGAACACACGCCAAGGCTTCCCCCCACCCCCCCCTGAAGTGTTTTTTCTCTCCTTGTGATTTTACTCATACTTGCCTGGATTTTCTGCTCTCTCCTCCAGCCACCGTTCCAGCCAGCCTTTGGGTTCCTGTGAATTGCTTACCTACATTCCGTCCGTTTGAGATCTACTCTATCACCAGCCTTCTGCTCCTGATCATTGCTCCTCCTGCTTCAGAAAGAATTCTTTGCAATTGTAATAAACTACATTAACTGTGGCTCTGTCTCAGTCTGCTTTTGGGTCCTCCTCCACCATTGATACGACAATAGCCCTAATACCATACATTTCATCATTAAATTTTGAATTGTTGAACGGAGTATAAAATACATCAAGTTCATCAGCTAAATGTTTATCAGATGAAAAACCATCCAAGACAACTCTGTTCTCTTTAAGTTGTTATTTCTCAACTCATCCTCAATTTCATCCTTGTACCTTAATTTGGCTTTTTTAATTTCAGCCCTGATTTCTTTCCTCACAGCCCTCTCTGCATTCACATCACCTTCATTAAAAACAGTTTTTTGTTTGATTAGCAATGCTTTAATGTCCTTAGAGATCCACTGTTTGGATACACCTTGGCATCCCTGTTCAGGAGTACAGAGTGTTTGCAAAAAGAGATGTAACTGCAGACAATGTTCATCAATATCAGAACAGGAGTCCTGAAACACTGTCCAGTCTGTGCAGTCGAAGCAGCCTTGTAGCGCTAAAGAGCTGTCCTCAGTCCATACCTTCACCTGTTTTCTGACAGGCTTCTCCTTCCTCAGCACCGAGCTATAGGTGGGTAAGAGGTGGACAGTGTTGTGGTCAGAGGCGCCCAGCGCTGGCCCTGCCTTGGATGTATAAGTGCCTTTAATGGAGCCCTAGCACAGAGCAAGAGTTTTATGACGTGTGGGGCAGGTTACATACTGATAAAAGCTGTTCAGGGTTTTCTTTAAGTTACAGTGGTTAAAATTGCCAAGAATAAAATTTGGAGCAGGAGGGGAAATAGACTGAAGTTTGTTTACGGTTTTAAAAACAATGTCTGTGGCAGTCTTGGCATCAGGTTTGGGGTGGATATAAGCCACAGTCACAAATATCTGGGGGAACTCTCTGGGGAGATAATACGGCCGTAGTGACACAGACAGCAGTTCGATGTTGGGAAGACACAGCCGCTCTTGCACAGTGATATTACTGCACCATCTGCGATTTATATACAGACAAACCCCTCCTCCCAGCATTTTGTGTGTCACCTCACTGTCCCGGTCCAGGTGCAGAGGGGCTCCAAAGCCACTGATCTCCAGTGCCGAGTCCGTATCCAACTCAGTGAGCCAAGCCTCAGTAAAAACCATAAGACACACATCCCTGTAGTCCCGCAGATGCAAAACATTTGCCTGTAGTTCCTCAGTCTTGTTCCTGATGGACCGTGCATTAGCCAGTATGATGGAAGGCAAGGGGATGCGATTACTACTCAGTAGCTTCCTGGTTCGCTGCTTCACACCACCTTTTTTCCCCCGCTTTCTGAGTTGGCCTCGTGTTGTAAAGTTATTGTTTTGACCAATAAGTAATTCCTGAGGCAGATTCCCAGTCACCCAAAGCACTTTACACAGAAGGGAAGGGTTTTTCATTCACTCCACAGTCGGTGGTGGTGAGCTACGTTCTGTAGCCACAGTTTCTCTGGGGTAGACTGACAGAAGCACAGTTGCACACATCTGCGCCAATGGACCCTTTGACCACCACCAGACACAGTCATACAGGCAAGGTGGGTTAAGTGTATTGCCCAAGGACACGACAGTATGCATTGCCAGTTGCAGGCCATCCACCAACCTTCAGGTTAGTGGTCAAGCGTCTCTACCAACTGAGCTACTGCTGCACCGCCTCTACAGATATGTCCAAATCCCAGTTTGCATGGAATACACTAATGCTTGTGTCCAACAGCTGCTTTAAATCTATTGAGCCAATCACATGCGAGCTGAAGAAAAGTGACCAATTACAAATCCAACCAGAGATAAGCGTCTGTGTGTGACTGGCAGACAGAATCAACCAATAGAGCAAGAGGAGTCACACACAGAGAGGGAGCAGAGAAGTGGCCTCTGACAGCCACACAATGATTAAAGGCCTCGATGGCTGAATGTGAATCATTATTTTATCAGTAATATTTTTTCAGCAGGAGAAATTCTGCAATTGAGTGAGAGCATGATAAAATATACAATTGCGTGAGTGTCACGCTCAATGCATGAAAGTTGACAGCTCTGCATAAAGTATTAACAAATAGCAATAAAACACATTCATTCCCTTGTCTTCTGTCTATTCCCATAAAGCGTCACAGGTACTGGAACCTATCCCAGTCACTGTGGGCCTGGTATTGTCATTGGCATTGTGAGATAGGGATATTATGGAGGATACCAACTCCACCCACAAGGGGTCAGCAAAAGAAACAAAAGATTAGTTTTAATGGATTCTTTACCATTGTCAGATGGATAAAGCATTTACAAACGGTGTACAGCTCTGTTTCCACTGATTCCTCAGATATTTTTCATTTTGTATTAAAATGGCATTATATATGAAAAAGTTTAGGGTAATAAAAGCTCTTTTTTTAGGTTGTGTTCAAAATAGTGTCACAGCTCTGTACTCTGCTGCCCTCTGCTGGTCTCTTTATCTGTTTCTTTATGGCAGCAGTAAAGTTATTATTGAATAAAACTTTCTTTCAGTCAAATTATGTTTTTAAAGGTTGTAAAACGTGCAATGCTGTTCCAGAGGTGACCAAGATTGGCTTAAAAATATAAATAAAAGCATAATATAACCTCTTTAAAGACTGACAGAGCAGGTTAATACAGTCTGTCTCTGTTTATGCAGCAATAGTCTAAAAATAAAATACGTGTGAGTATGTGAACATGTACATGTTAGGGAGCAGCTGCTTATGCTCAGTTGAACAACAGTATAATTACTGTGTAATTACTCTGAGGGTCTGGGAATTCTCCCCCATGAACATTTAAACAAAACACGTGTAGTTTTCTGTTTTCTGGGGCATTTTAGAAGAACTTGGTTTTGACTTTGGAGTAAAAAATATGGGCAGAATTTATGATTTTACTGCAACAAAAATTCAGAACATAAGTGAGGTGAGGTGAGGTGTTCCCTTCCTCGGAGCCTGCAGTGTCAGGGCCCGGTTTCTGTGGCTATGGCGTCGGTCCGGTGGCGGGTGTGTTCTCTGGGTTCCCCGTGGTCGGTGGTGGCTGTACGCGCGCCGGGCTTACGACTGGCGCTTGTGACACTGGTGCCTCCGGTGGAATGGCCGGGTGTGGCTCCGGGAGAGCTAGGCTAACATCTGCTTCCGCCGGTATGTCTGTCGGCGAGACGGAGTCCGTGCGGAGCGGCCTGGTTACTCAACGCTTAACCGGAGGTCCAGTGGACTTTGATGACCCTGGGGCTCGCAGTGATGGTCGCATGACTCTACAGACCGCCGCGCGTGCTCCTCAAAGTTCGGACAGTCAGCAGTGCAAGCAACCCCGGGCAGCACAAACACAACAGAAATACAGGTACTTCCAAACTGTTAACCACGCCAAAGTAATTTGGGATCATAACTGTAAGCCGAGGGGAATTCTCAGAGGCCACTTAAATATAAGAAGTCTAGTTTCCAAGCGGGATCAAGTTGAACACTTACTTACAGACTCAAACCTGGACTTTCTAGCTTTAAGTGAAACGTGGTTAAATCCTAATATTCCCACAAATATGATTGATATCCCAGGATATGCTTGTTTCCATAAAGACAGACAAATGGGAAAAGGAGGGGGTGTTTTGACATATGTTAGAAAAACTTTTAAATGTACAGAAATTAAAGTTGACTCTTGCAATATAGAATGTTTAATCTTAAAGATTATCTTGTCACCAAGAATGAATTTTAATATTGTAATTTTATATAATCCACCTTCCTATAATGTGTCTTTTTACCATAATTTGGATGAATTGTTTAAAGTTAAAATATGACAGTGAGTTAATTATATTGGGGGATTTTAATATAAATTGGTTAGACAAACATGGTAAACAAAAGTTAAAAGCAGTAACATCAAAATATAAATTACATCAATTAACTGAAGGCCCAACAAGACTAACAAGAACAAGTAAAACACTTATAGACCTAATATTTACTAATAAACCAGAGCGTGTGACAAGAACATATAATCTGATGACAGGCCTCTCGGATCACAACTTAAAGGTATTAGGGAGGATCTTTATAAATTCATTTTTTGCAATATTTATTAAAACTACCTTCATTGCCCTGTATAAGGCTTATTAATTGGTGTATTAGAAAATATAATAATAATATTAATAAACTGTGGACTCTGTGGGACTTAAAAAACCTCATCCAATTGTTGTCGTCATGAGTACGTTAACCATTGTTCCACGGACTTGCCATTCATTCGTTCATCTTCCTGGTTTCGGCGATAGTGCGCGTTCTTGTGCTTGCACATGCGTATACACTATGTTTATGTAGCCCGGCATTAGCGCCGCGTTAGCGGTGTTAACATTGTAGCGTGGACAGCCTGACTTCAAAGAGCACAATGGCTGAGGAAAACCGTGAACCGGGAGGTTCACAAAAGGAAAACTGTTTTTGAAGTGAACCAGAGGAGGAGGAGAAAAACTGTTTAAGAGCAGAATAAGGACGGCGTGCGCTGTAGGAACAGAAAGGGCTTCAGACCGATGCATTGGTCGCCAAGTTTCTGCTGGACAGGTAACGTTTATCTTATCGTTTGAAAAAAATGCCTTTTTTCTTTATCTGTTGAACCTTTTCAACTGTACAGCAACGTCAGTTTGCTAATGCTACCAAGAGCAGGAGGATATATTTTTGCTCACATTTAGGGACTGTGCATGTGACTGGGTCTGTGTGGGGAACTAGGTCAAAGGTCGCGCAAACAAACAATGCAGGTCTAGGTTTAGGTGAATCTCTGCTGATGCTTGCTGTAAACAAACACTCGTGTTCCAACGCTCGTGCACGTCACTGTGGAGGAGTTCCTTGGAAAGGAACAGTGAAGGGCGGGGGAGGACCTGACACATGCGCAGTATTCAAAAAAGGACAAACAGTCGCTGGTTTCTCAGCAGTCGAAAAAAATCCTCCCTAATATCTTTAACATTAATCTCTAGAAAACTGACAAAGAAACGTCTGCAGTGCATTTTTCACAACTGAACAGACAATAAAAGGAATTTGGAAAAAGGATTTGCCCCATCTTGAAAATGATATGTGTAACATTAACTGGGATTCAGTCTTACAAATGCATAACTTGAATAAATGTTGCAATACGCTCACAGATAGTATAGCACAAGTAATTCAGAAATACATAACGCCAATTAAATTGAGGAAAAAACGTCAGTCTATACCTTGGATTAATAATGAAATATGTCAACTGATGAAAAAAAGGGATCTTGCATTTAAGAAATCAGTTGCAACAAAACTATATACTGATAATGTCATTTTTAAAAGTCCTAGAAATAAAGTAGTCAGTGAAATAAGAAAAGCTAAAACTGCTTATTTCATGCATTTGATGGAAGAATCTGGGGGGAATAGCTCTTGTCTTTGGAAACACATACATAGATTGACCAGACAAGAAGCCAAACAACTGCATAAAGGCCCAACACAACTAAATATTGATGGTAAGCTGTGCACTGAGCCCATGGAAATTGCCACCTCACTTAATACCTATTTTGTGGCATCAGTGGAACAAATGGCGGCATGTTTCAAGCCAGTAGAACTCCCCGAAATACAGCTAAGCTGCACAGCAAACACATTTTCTATTACACAAATTAATAAAATCAGTATTAAACAAATAATCAATAACCTAAAACATTCTAAGGCCAAAGATATATTTGGGTTAGACTCTGACTTCATAAAGGACCATAAAGACACGCTAATAGGTCCTATCACCCATCTGGTTAATCTGTCAATCACCAGTGGGGAATTTCCTCAAAAATTAAAACAAGGTCTTATAAGCCCAATTTTTAAATCTGGAGACCCTGACCAACCCTGTAACTACAGGCCAATTTCAATTCTTCCAATAATTTCAAAGGTAATAGAAAAAAACATAGCAACACAATTAATTGATTATTTGGAGCAGAACAATATTTTTCATCCTAAATAGTTTGGCTTTAGACCAAAATACTCAACTGAAATGGCCACCTGTTACTTAACAGACACTATCAAAAAATATTTGGACAAGAGGAATGTGGTTGGAGCAGTATTTTTGGACCTAAGAAAGGCCTTTGATACTGTCAACCATGGCATACTTTTGCATAAACTTAAAAAATTACATTTTTCTCAACAAGCTCTCAGCTGGTTTACATCATATCTGGAGTCTAGGATACAGAGTGTAAAAATCAATGGCACTATATCGGCTCCTCGTGAATATAAAATGGGGATACCACAAGGTTCAATCCTGGGTCCATTGCTGTTCTGTCTCTACATCAATGAACTCCCAAACATCTGCACAGAGTGCCAGCTGTACGCTGATGACGCGGTCATCTATGTCTCAGCAAAGACTCCAGATGAGGCTGCAGAGCTGTTGAACAGGCAGATGGTCAGTGTCTCTCAGTGGCTTGAAGATAATTGTTTGTCTTTAAATTGTTCCAAAACTGTTTCAATGTGCTTTTCATTACGACAAAAACCCACAGATAGCTTCCGGATACAAATTAATTGTCAACCAATCCATAAAGTTGATGAATTTAAATATCTGGGAGTGGTTTTAGATTCACATTTAAAATTTGACGCCCATATAAAGAAAATAACAAAGACGGTTAGGACTAATATGAACTGTTTTAGTCTTATAAGATCTTGTTTATCAATAAATGCGGCTAAATTATATTTTCATGCAATGATTTTATCCCATTTTTCCTATTGTATCACTGTCTGGAGCCAGGCTAACCAGTCAGCAATGAACAGTGTAGTTTCTCTTTATAAACATGCTTTAAAAGTGCTGGACCAAAGCCAATGAAATGGCATTACTGTGTTCGTGGCTTGCACCTCCACCATTAAAGGACTTTATACATAAAAAAATTATGATAGAGTAAACACTAGAGCATTAACCAGAGGAGACTGCAATGTACAATGGTGCAGGACTAAATTTAGCCAAACTGTAGTGTCTATTAGAGGGACACGGTCATGGAATACACTGCCAGCCCATGTTAGGAACTGTAACAACTACTTAACTTTTAAAAAATACCTAAAACAATATTTGAAATCAAACCAGCAATGTACCCATATGTAAATTATTTTCTCATTATGATTGACATTATAATTGATCACGGTGGATTTTAACTTCTATGTGACTGCTGTCTAATGTACCTGGTCTTTGTCTGTGTAATATGTCTGATATTGTGTGACGATATGTGATGTAATCTGTATTTTGTGGTTTTATGGTACCTGCCCTTGGACAACGGATGGAATTTAGCTATTGTGGTAACTAAATCCTAAAATGACCCATGGAGTGGATCTGACCCATGTAAAGATTCTCCTGATTGCACATTCTTGTTTCAGATGGGATGGAGAATGTTTTCAGTGCCACTCTGTCTATACCATACTTGGCGTTGGTGTGCTGGAGAGCTCTGCTGTGTGCCAGTCTGACAGCAGGGGAGACTGTAACCTTTTGGACAAACAGACTGGCCAACATGATCTTGACTCTGTAATCATTGTTTGCGGGTCTCATCAATGCAAACTCATTTTTTGAACAGATAAACTTTAAAGATAAGTCTAAATCATTAAACTAAAGTTTTTCTTGAAAAAAAAAAACAAATTAGCATGTATAGGGCCTATTAGCTCTACTATACAACTGATTTCTGTGTACCTGGCCCTCTCCTCCTGTCTTTTATTTCCAGTCACCGACGCTGCATTCATTTCCCCGCTCGTGTCCTTACAAAACAATGCAGTACTGAACTGCATATCCAATGTGTCTTTTCCATAATTTATCAGACACTCAATTATCCCACGATATGGGTAGGTGTTGGAAGACTGTGTTCTGAGTTATGATGTCAACTTGTGAAAAGAGAGAACATGTCAGGTAGTTCACCAAACCGACATCCGCGTTAGGTGCCAGGGATGAACCATCTGCATTTACAATCCTAACACGCAGATACAGATGTGTGTTGTTCAGGTCCAGGTAATCTTCACCGCTGCCAAATATGTGAAACTCAATAGGTCCTGTGTCAGTTATTGCTGAAATTGGTGGTATTTCTACGTATGAAGATCTTTCAATTGATGTTTGTGTGTATGGAACTGTAAACAGGTCCAGCTCCGTCTTGACACATTCCTCAGACTGGCTGTCTATGAGAGCCATTTTTTTCTAGAATATATCTTTGACGAAGGCGGTACAGCATTTACCAGGTCTGCTCCCTCTGGATGATGATCTCTTTCTGGCCGGATTACCCGTTTTGACTGATTCTTTACATCTTTTAGGGACATGTGTTTTACACGTGCTGGGTGGTCTTTTTCTCGGTCTCGGTGTGTACACCATCAGGCCACTCCCCTCTTGCTTATTGGAGAGTGCACTAGTTGTGAGCTTTGTTACAACAGCTCCTGCAATGTTCTTTGCAGCTGTTTTCAGATGAGGTTTGAATATGTTATATCCAGTCCTAAACAGCAGGAATACCATTCTAAACAAACTGCAAAACACATGGTGTGTGACTCGTCTGCGACATTTATACACCTGAGGAGTGGTACATGGCTGTCGCCCACCAGTTGATAATCCACATCACTATAGATAAATATATTATAGCTACTGCTGTGAATATCAGCAGGGTGCGGCGCTGTAACCTGTTTCCCATAAACTGTTTCAGGGTGGATTATGGATACCTTGTCTGGTTTAAAACCTAGAATTTCAGCTAACCATCTTTTAAAAGTTAGACTAGAACTTTCTGTGCCAGTTAAATAAACTCTGTTAATATCATCTGTGTGTGTCTGCTCATATCCCTTTCTAAACACACCCCTCAATTTAGATATTCTCACTGTGTCACCTATATTAAATTTAAAACCCACAGTTTCTCGACCCTTTGACTTGTATATATTGTTAAAAACTGTCCTCTCATTATCTTTATTCACTGCTGACGGCATCATTTTGATGATCCTATAGTATGAGTTGTTATAGGCATGGACCAGATCCTGGACAACATCGATATACTCACTTCCGGTGCTGGTCAGAGCTGGCTGCTGGTTGCAACAGCTCTTACCTGTTCCCTTCTTTTCTAGTATTTTAACTTATTATTTTCCTTTTACACAAATCTGCCGTTTTTTCTTGGATTCACGGCGTTTTTCAACCACTATACCCAGTTTAACGATGTGCGTGGGGGCCCCTGCGTGGGCTGTTTACAGTCGGGAACAGCTGCTCACGCTGCGCAGTGCTGTAGTGTTCCCCAGGGACAGACATGTGATCCCCGCGGAGCTGCTACAGAAGAGTCGCCGTGGACGCTGCGCCGGGACAAAACTTTGTGAAAAGAAGAGACGCTTCAGACCTGTCCTCCCCTCCATCATCATGGGAAACGTAAGATCTCTTCCCAATAAGACGGACGAGCTGGCAGCGCTCACAAGACATCAGCGGGAGTACAGAGAGAGTAGCGTCCTTCTCTTTATGGAGACCTGGCTCACACCGCTTATCCTGGACTCTACTGTCTTTTTGGACAACTTTCATCTGCTGCGGGCGGACAGGACGGGAGACAGCGGTAAGAGGAAAGGAGGGGGACTGGCTGTGTTTGTGAATGTGCGGTGGTGTAAACCAGGACACTGCACAGTTAAAGAGCAACTGTGCAACAGAGACATTGAACTATTAGTGGTTAGCATGAGGCCATATTATCTGCCACAGGAGTTCACACATGTTATTGTGATAGCGGTGTACGTGCCCCCTTCTGCTTATGCGGACACAGCCTCTGACGCTCTGCTCTTGGTCACCAGCAGGCTGCAGACACAGCACTCACAGGCCCTCTTCCTCATCTCTGGAGACTTCAACCATGCTTCTCCCTCATCTGTTCTGCCCACATACACACAGTATGTCACCTGCCCCACAATAAAATACTGGACTTGTTTTATGCCAACACCAAGGGGGCATATTCTGTATCCCCCCCTCCCCTGGGGAGAGCTGATCACAACATCATACATCTCCAGCCTGTGTACAAACCTGTTGTACACAGACAGGCTGTGGTCCCACGTACAGTGAGGAGGTGGACTGTTGAGAGCGAGGAGGCTCTCAAGGACTGCTTCAACACCACTGTGTGGACGGAACTCTGTGGCCCACATGGGGAAGACATCAATGCCATCACGGACTGCATCACGGACTACATAAACTTCTGTTTTGAGAACATTGTTCCCTTCAGGATGGTACAGTGTTTTGCTAACAACAAGCCGTGGATTACCCCTGATATTAAGGCTCTCTTGAAGGAGAAGAAGAGAGCCTTCAAATCAGGGGACAAAGAGGAGCTGCGGTCTGTACAGAAGGAGCTGAGGAGGAAGATCAGGGAGGGAAAGGTCGGCTGCAAGAGGAAGATGGAGGAGCAGCTGCAGCAGCAGAACATCAGTGGGGTGTGGAGAAGCCCCACTCACAGGCAGAGGGGGACCTGAAGTGGGCCAACAATCTAAACCTGCATTTCAATAGGTTTGATCAAACACCCACTCCTCCCCTCAATCAGCTGCATTCCAACACCTTGACACTTGGACTACCCCCCACAGCCACAGCCCTTCACACCTCTGGCTCACCTCACCATCGGACCACTTCACACCTCTCTGGACTCAGCCACCCCCCCAGCACAGAGCCCCCCTGCCCACACCTCTCCTTTACAGCAGCCCAGGTGGGAAAAGAGCTAAGAAAGATCAAGGCGAAGAAAGCAGCTGGACCAGATGGCATCAGCTCCAGGCTCCTTAAGTCCTGCGCAGATGAACTGTGTGGAGTTATGGAGCAGGTCTTCAACCTGAGCCTCAAGCTGAGGGTGGTACCACAGCTCTGGAAGACCTCCTGTGTGGTACCAGTGCCAAAGACATCGCACACTAGGGACCTCAGCAGCTACAGGCCGGTGGCTCTCACATCCCACCTGATGAAGACACTGGAGAGGCTGATCCTGGGACACCTCCGCTCCACGGTGGGACCCTCGATGGATCCGCTGCAATTCGCCGTCCGACCTGGCATCGGAGTGGAAGATGCGGTCATCTTCCTGTTACATTGTGCTCTGGCTCACCTGGATAAGCCCGGCAGCACTGTGAGAATTATGTTTTTTGATTTCTCCAGTGCCTTCAACACCATTCAGCTGATGCTTCTGAAAGACAAACTGGAGAGGGCTGGGGTGGACCTTCATCTGGCAGAGTGGATTCTGCACTATCTCACAAACCGGCCACAGTTTGTGAGAGCCCGGCACTGTGTGTGGGGGCCCCCTTCCTCTTCACCCTCTACACTGCAGACTTCAGACACAACACGGACAGCTGTTTTCTGCAGAAGTTCTCTGATGACTCAGCGATTGTCGGCCTGATCACTGAGGATGACGACGTGGAGCACAGAGGACTGACACAGAACTTTGTGGACTGGTGTCAGCAAAACCACCTCCTGATCAATGCGGGAAAAACCAAGGAGATGGTGGTGGATTTTTGCAGACGCCGGTCTGCCGTCCCCTCACCGGTTAACATCCAGGGAACGGACATTGAGAGAGTGGACTCTTATAAGTACCTGGGTGTTCACCTGAACAATAAACTGGACTGGACTCACAACACAGACGCACTGTACAGGAAGGGTCAGAGCAGGCTCTACCTCCTGAGGAGACTGCGGTCTTTTGGAGTGAAGGGGACACTCCTGAGGACCTTCTATGACTCTGTGGTGGCATCAGCCTCCTGTATGGTGAGGTCTGCTGGAGCAGAAGCAACACAGAGAGAGAGAGGAAGAAGCTGGACAAAGTCATCAGGAAGTCCAGCTCTGTCCTGGGCTGTCCTCTGGACTCAGTGCGGGAGGTGGGCGAGAGAAGGGTCCTGGCAAAACTGACATCCATGCTGGACCAGGAGTCACATCCGCTGCAGGACGTCTTGTCTGCACTGGAGAGCAGCTTCAGGTACAGACTGGTCCACCCTCGCTGTGTGAAGGAGAGATACCGCAGGTCTTTCCTTCCTGCAGCTGTCAGACTCTACAATGAACACTCCTGACTGTAATCCATTCACCGGTGCAATATTGTTTTAACTGTCAGCACTTTCTGGAAACCTGTGCAATATTTATATTATTATGTGCCATAATTTTTTTTTATTTTTTTTTTACTTGAAGCATCTATTCACAATGCTCACTCTTTACTTATGGTACTTTGAATATCCATACTCTGTCAGACCATATACTGTACATATTTATTATAGTGTATTTAATTGCTTATATTCTAATTTAGTTTATTTAGCTCTGCTTGTAATTTAGTTTTTTTGTTAATTATCTTTGGCCAGACTGGTCTCTGATACACTTTTTTCTCTTGTGTGATACCACTGTGTGCTACTGCTAACTGTACTGATGCTGTTGCAACAATGCAATTTCCTCACTGAGGGACTAAAAAGGTTTTCTTATTCTTCTTCTTATTATTATTCTTATACCTCCTTAAATTTACAGAAGTTAAAAAATGCTACATATGGGTTTTAAATGTCCTGTTAAAGCGGTCCACTATATTTGCTTTTGTCTCATTCGCAGTGGAGAAATGACTAATTTTATACTGATCCAATAGACATTTGAAATGCTTATTATAAAACTCTGTGCCCGCATCCATTTAAAGTTTTATTGGGACACGCCCCTCCACCAAAATGTCTTTAAAAGCATTTGTTACAGCAGGTCCCGTCTTTGACTTAAGAAACGTGAGCTAATGCGCAGGTAAGTTTTGTTACGCCCAAGGTGGCCGGCCCAAGGAAGGGTGTGTGCAAGGTGCATTATTATAGGTCTACAAGGAGCAGGAACAACAAGGCGTTTAGTGTCATGTTCAACAACATACAGTACATCATTCTCAACAATAAAGCATTCCTTTTCCCCAACAACCCCTTTTGTACCATCTACCACTTTAGCAAACAAAGGGTTCAGAGAGCAATCACCTTTTTGTAGTACAGAAATGTTACCTGGCACTTCCCACCAGTCCTTTGCACCAGAGGCCTTTATGTCTGGCTGCTTTGCCGCTAGCTGCTTTTCAAAGCGACGCTGGCGCCTGGACTTTTTGGGGCCCTTGGTACCACCCTCAAATAAAGAGTCCTTGAAATGCACAAAGGGCTCTTCAATAACACAGTCTTTTCCTGGCTCATGCGTATCATCCACACCCAGACCACTGTGCAGGTCGGAGTGTGTTTGCACACTGGCCTTAGCCCGGGCCCGGGTCATTACAGGACAGGACAAATTAACCTTTAGCTTTGCATCTTCCCCACTGTCACTTCTGGTTTGATCATTTCCATGTAACAAATCCAAGAATATGGGCAGGTCCCAACCTAACAGGGCAGGCACAGGGAGCTTTTTAACAACACCCACGGTTAAAAGGTAGGCTTGCCCAGCAATGTCCACCGTCAAGCCTGCAGTGGGATAGGGGCGCCTATCCCCATGGACGCACACTATGTCCTCCTGTTTGCTATAATCCATACAGCCCACCGGCACTAGATCTTGTCTAACTAGGGATAAAGAGCTGCCACTGTCCAGCAAGGCGCTCACAGTTTGACCATTAATAGAAACCATTTGGTGCCTTCTCAAAGTTAATGTTTCACTGTTGCCCTCAGGCCGTGGCACGTAACAAGCGCCAGTGAGCTTAGCTTTGCGGATTGGACACAGGGAGGTTTTATGACCTGGTTGCTGACAATAAAAACAAATGAGCTCCTTACCGCTTCCTTGGTGGCTTGGGGCAGGACCTGGGTTACCTGCCGGTTCCTGACCGAACTCTCTTCTCACAGACCTAGCCTGAGGAGGGGCCCGTCTCACAGTGTTGCTGGAGTAGGAAGCTGCTCCTCCCTTCCGGGCGTTGATGTACTGGAGGGCTAACTTGGCTGCAGCCAGCCCCTCCGTCGGCTCATGCTCCTTCACCCAGGTCCGGACCTCTCCTGGAAGGACGCGAAGCAGCTGCTCCAGGATGATGGCTTCACCGATCTGCTCCTTAGTGTGTTCCTCTGGCCGGACCCAGCGGCGGTAGAGGCCCTTTAAGCGGTGATATGTTTCAGTTGGGTTCTCACCAGAGGGGATGACTGTAGACCGGAACTGCTGACGATAGGTCTCAGGAGATATGTCAAACTTTATCAGCAGGGCAGCTTTAAGATCAGGATATGAATGAGCCTGCTCCTCGTCCATGGCCGTGTAGGCCTCCAGGGCCTTTCCCGTGAGCAATGGAACTAGCCGACAAGCCCACTCACCCTCGGGCCAGGCCCACGTTTTGGCAATGCGCTCAAAGCGCAACAAATAGTTCTCAATATCCTCCCCCTGTTGGTATTGTGGAATCTTCGGGTCACTGTAGGGTCTGACCTCAGGTCTATGAGGTTCGGATCTACTGTCGTCACTGTACACTGGCGCCTCTGTAGACAAACTGCGCTGCTGCCGAGGTGCCGGTGTGGGCAGGTCCATCCGAGGGCTAACTGCCGTCCAGGTGGATGGTGTAGCCGCCTCTGGTCGCGCTGGTTGGTGAGCCGCCGGCTCTGTACCTTGCTGCCCCTGTTGGGGCAATGAGGCCCTAAGTCCCCTCAGCTCCGCAAGCATGCCCTCCTCTCTCCTCTGCTGTCCTGCCAGAAAGCTCCTCATAATAGCCAGCAACTCCTCCCCTGGTCCCCCTGCTGACGTAGGTTGGGCACTGGACACCACCGAGGGGGCTGGGGTTGCCCCTCCATCCTCTTCATCCGTTGTCCAGGACAGGGCAGCATCCTCCACCTCTGGAGCAGCCGCCATGCTCTCCCTTTTTTGTGAGCGCGGACCCGCACGTTTGCCTGGGAAGTGAGCTAACTTCCGTCGACTGGCCATCCCACTTCTGACACCATATGTTGTGGGCTCTCTCCGAAAAAACAATGGCCAAGTCGGGAATTCAGTTTAAGGTGGTTTATTTGACCAAACTTCCCGAAAGAAAAAAATGCAACCAGTGTGAACTTCAAAAAAACAGTGCTATTTACAAAGTGTGACGAGACATATTTAAATTCCAATTCAGTAAACGCACAATCGAGCCTGATGTTGCCCTCAATGCAACCAGGCACAGACTGCCAGGAGGCCAGAATGGTCCCGCTTATAAACCCTTAAGCCCCTCCCACGAGCATTACATAACATTAAAAAAAAGACATTTTCATAAACAGGTTAATTTTATACCATTCAACATAATATTATCATTCCTAAAAATATTCCTCTTTCATTCTACCATTCCTTCACTGAACAGGTTCCTTTCTTTTTGATCTAATCACACAAAACATGAAAAATGAACATTTCTGGTCACATGACCCATCATACCACGCGCAGACGTAGTATATCAATACGCCCCTTACATTAACCTCTGTTTGGCGGCCACCGGGAGCTACGCATGTGAAAGTGGACGCAAGTGAGTACGACGGGCGGGAGCAGTAGGACCTAGTGTGCACCCAGGGTCGCACTGTGGGAAACAGACAATTTTATGTATTAAGGGATAAAACAGAGGGAAAACAAGTTAGACCGAATGCCAGGCAGTAATGTTTGGTGGGGCCTGAGGTAACGTTGCCATATGTGTGTGTGTGTCGTACTCTGACCGCGTCCACGCGGTGCCAACGGTATGCGCGCGCGGCCCGCGCTGCTAGAGCGGAGGAAGGGAAAGCGCGCAGCACGATGCGGTGCTCCTAGGGACGGGGAGAATGCCATGACTCCGTCACAACATCTAACCCACATTTCTTTAGAATATTCAGTCATGCCAACCAGATCAGCCTGAAATTGTTTGTCAACACCACTCACTAAAACCCTATTCCTAGGAAAGTGTCTTGCAGCTCTGGCATGAAGCGTATATGCATCCTGTGCCAATAAGTATTCCTTCACATTTTTTAAACTAGTTGACACACCCAACTTTTTGGCAGCATCATGGAGCTTGACCACACTCCCGAATCCTCCTGGATGGGCAGGATCAAAATAAATTTTCTCTAACGTGTTTTCCATTGCCGTAGAATGACACAAATGACAAATTTTAGATTGAAACAAGCTTTTTATTTATTTAGTAATGAGTAGGGCATAAGCACATACATCACTCAGAACATTTCCACACATTTGAAATCACACGCAGCAGGTCGTTTGTTAGAACGTCATCACCCACCAACCTTTCATACATCTGGCTGATTTTCTTCTCGACACTCTCTGCTTCCTTCAACCCATGTAGAATAATCTCTGTAATGCCCAAGATTCTAGGGTCGGTGGCAAACACCCATGCACCTTCAGGTATGTCCTGATGGCCGGGAAGAATCGTTTGGTCCGTGTCCTAACACCCTTATAAGCCTGACTGATTCTGTCTCTCTTGATGGTGCTGTTAACCTCTCTAAACACACACTGCATAGAATGCCAGTCTCCCCACTGAATAAAAAACACATTTTTAAAGCACTCTTGGCACTTCTCCAGTGTGAGGAGGTATGGATGTAACCGCCAGTCTCCAGACCCTCTGGATCTAACCAGACCCTCTATATAACACAATGTAATGAAAATAAAATTGGATGTATTTGTTACTCTTTTTGTACTTCTTTTGTGATTTCTAAAAGTGAGTGATGTTTTTGTGTGTTTTGCAACCTCTGTGTGGTATTGAATGTTGTAAATGTGATTTTTATGATGAGGACCCCAGGAAGAGTAGTAATGGGGATTGTAATAAACAAACAAACAAACAAACTTTCATTAAACTTCATTTTATGTATATGGGACAGGCCTTGGGTGACAGGAGATGCTTCCTGTGATGTCATCAAGGTAAGGCATCTGGGCTTTGGGACACAGCCAGAGTCTCTCTGAGCGCCCAGCGGGCTGCGGAGCTGGACGCCATGACTGCAGTATTCCCGGCGTTGCTTTCAAGTCGTACTTAGAGGTGGGAAACACACTTTTCCAGTGTGGCTTTTGAACTTTAGAAAATTAGTAAATTATGACCTCTAGGTTGTATTTGATGCAAAATGTAGCTCTAAAAGGCTTTTAAAAGATGAGGAGTGTCCAAGCCTCGTTGTTTTCACCTCAAAAAACTTGAATAAACGGTGCAGCCACGTTCCCTGAAGGCACCGTGAAGGTGGCAGAACCATTGTCGTCGTTCCCAGGCTGTCACTCTCACTGTGGCCAGAGCAGGCTCAAACACTTGAAACTGAAAAAAGATGATCTAAAACTGAAAAAAGATGAAAGTAAAAAAAACAAAAGAAAAAATCTGAAACCCAAAAAATAATATTTGAAACTGTAAAAAAAAATATAAAAAATGAGCATGAAAATAATAGATCTGCAAATTTGGTTTAAAATAAATAGCAACTTTTGGAATACATTTCTGTATTTTTCAGAGTTCAACATTAAAACAGGAACTTTCAGTTTCAAGTTTTTGTTTATGAGCTCCATTTGTGTTGGGCCTGTGATAGTGTTGTTTACATGTGTGTGATTAGGATTTAATGTGTGTGAGTGTGTGTATGTAAGTGTGTGCAGCAGCAAACACTTATTACTCCCAATCAAAAATTTCCATGCTAAAACTGGCATTTAGTGGTTAAAATATGCCAAAAATATATAATATTTGATATGTGTGATAAGGACTGAAGTGGATAATGGCATTCATGGGGGGAAAAAGTATATAAACATACAAATTTCTTTGCAAGTTTAAAAATGACATTTTTTATTTTTTTTTAACAAGGAATAAAACAGAGCTTAACCCAGATAAATGTTCAAATTAAGACTAAACCAGGTCTCAAACAAGGACTAAAACAGAGATTAACCCAGACAAATGTTCAAATTAAGACTAAACCAGGTCTAAAACAAGGAATAAAACAGAGATTAACACAGGCAAATGTTCAAATTGAGACTAAACCAGGTCTAATCCAGGGCTAAAGTCTAAAGTGGTCTATGCTTCAGTACTGGAGCTGTGGTTTCAGCCTGGATCCACCAGAGGGCGCCACATCACTGACATTAACTCTGTCTCAGTCACAAAGAAAACAGTGGAGTGTGGTGAAGGAGGAGCGGCTTCTGGAGTCAGAATGGAGAGAAATAAACATTCATCTTTTAACTTTTATATTTCCTCAGAACAAAACAAAGCTCTTCTAAAAACAAATGTTGATTCCAGTTTGTGTGCAGCTTTTGTTTTTCCACAGTGTCATTTTTACAGCGTACAGGCGATCTGTGGTGACTCAGAATGTAAAGGTGATGTGAATTGTGTTGTGTGATGCTGTTTGTTTACGTTTAAAAGTATAAAAGTAAATAAAGACTTCAATTACAAACAAACAAACAAACAAAGAAAGACCAGCACCAGTTTTAAAAACAAAGCCTGAAGAATGAAGACATTACCAAACATCAGCCTTCAGACACTGGAGGGTTAGACCAGGACCAGGACCGGGACCAGGACCGGGGCCAGGACCAAGACCAGGACCAGAGCCAGTACCGGGACCAGAGCCAGAGCCAGGACCAAGACTGGGACCAGGACTGATGTGACAGGCCCCTCACATTTTACCAGAGTTTTTAAAAATATACTTTAAGATTATACAAACAAACACAGAAATAAATTAAAGCAGCAACAAAATAAACAAGGCACGGTGACGGTTTCTCAACTTTTTCTTCCCTTTTCTCCAAAATGATAAAGAACAGCATTTTCTGATAATATTTGGTAAATCAAATCTCAGAGATCACCACATCCAAGACCAAGACTGTAAAAAAAAAAAAAAAAAAAAAAAAAAAGACCAAGACCAGTCTTGTATGGAGGATTTTTAGGACCAGGTAAATAATAATAAAGGATTTAATAAAAGAACATTTAAATTGCAGTTTTAAATTGCAATTTAAAGTTTGTATTATTAATCAAAATTATAAATCAAACTACTTATTTATCTTTTAAAAGAACTTTATTAGTTTATTAAAGTTAGTATTAATTGCAGAATTAGTAATTGTATTAGTAATTAGTAATTGACTTTTAAATGAACAATTAAATTGTTGTTTAGGAAATATTTTAACAATTGCTATTTCAATTTAAAGATTAAGAAATTGAATTGCAAATACATTTAATAATTCTCTATTTAAAGTGTAATTTAACTGTTCTTTTATTAAATCCTTTATTATTATTTACCTGGTCCTAAAAATCCTCCATACAACACAAACTGATGACTTAACATATTTTCTGGACCATAAGTCACACTTTTTCTCCATCGTCTGGCTCGGGGTGCGACGTATACTCAGGTGTGACTTATATATTAAAATATTTCAGGTGTTGGTTAGAGGGCGCTCTAGGCTTGTGTACCAGCATCTGCTGCACCTGTACCACTGACAATTTAAAATGTAAACATTACCACTAACAACTTAGGCTATAAAGACAACTGAGAAAGAGCGGAATAATTGGAAATGGAACTGATGCTGAGTCTGACGACAGCCACGCAGAGGAGGAAGCGGCGCTTCGTCTACCTCCGGAGTTGGCGGAGTTGTTCAGAAGCGACACCGAGGATGAAGAATTTAAAGGATTTAGCGATTAGGAGTGAGATGGTGAGTTTGGTGAACTTGTTATATTATGTTCTTTATGCTATAGTTATGTGAATAACTGTTAATATATTACGTTAACATACGAGACACCTGTTCAGTTCGTTGTTTATGCTTCATGTAGCTGAATAACCATCAATGTGTTACGTTAGCATAGCGCAGTGTTTCTCAACCAGTGTGCCGCGGCACACTAGTGTGCCGTGAGAGATTGTCAGGTGTGCCGTGGGAAATTATCTAATGTCACCTAATTAACCATTGTTGGGTGTCTGTGCTGTAATAAAGTGTGGCAGATAGTGTAATACTCTTCTATTCCAGTGGGTGGCAGCAGAGGCTATGAATGCCTGTAAAAACAACGCGCACACCTGGCAGTGACAGTGACAGCAAGACGAGCAAGTGACAGTGATGGAGAAGTTTTTGAGACGGGAAAATGCAAATGCCGAACAGGGCCCTGGACAAAATTCTGACCCAGATGAAGGCCCTAGTATGAGTGGTCGACAAAAGAAAAAAGACAAGACGGTGAGCTCGAGGCAATACAGCGAAAGCTATCTTTCCTTTGGATTTACTTTCACCGGGGATGCAATGGTGCCAACTCCGCTGTGCTTGCTGTGTGGTGAGAAGCTTTCCAATAGCGCCATGGTGCCAAGCAAGCTTAAGCGCCATCTCCAAACTAAACACCCTTCCGTTCAAAATAAGCCAATGGACTATTTTGTACACTTACGTACAAACAATGAGAAACAGGCAACTTTTTTGAGAAAAACCACAAAGGTAAACGAGAGAGCCCTCAAAGCTAGCTACCTTGTTGCTGAACTCGTAGCTAAATCAAAAAAGCCCCACACTGTGGCAGAAACATTAATACTGCCAGCTTGTAAAGCCATTGTAAATGAGATGCTTGGCCCTGACGCAGCCAAAGAGATAGCTAAAGTGTCTCTCTCAGATAGCACAATTGCCAGACGCATTGATGACATGTCTGTGGACATCGAAACTGTTGTTTTGGAAAAGATGCGCGTCAGTAAGAAATTCGCCTTGCAACTTGATGAGACGACAGATATTAGTGGACATTGTCAGCTCATGGCCAACGTGCGTTATTGGGAAGGAGATGCCATTCGAGAAAATTTCCTATTTTGCAAGGCACTGCCAGAAAAATCAACAGGAGAGGAAATATTTAGGGTCACGTCGGAATATCTTAACAAAAGCAGGCTTACGTGGGAAAACTGCACAGGTGTCTGCACTGATGGAGCCGCAGCCATGGTCGGGTGCATCAAAGGCTTCGTAAGTAGGGTCAAAGAAAGAAACCCAGATATTACTGTCACACACTGTTTTTTGCACCGTGAGGCCCTCGTTGCAAAGACCTTACCAGCAGATCTATCTCCTGTGTTGAATGATGTTGTGCACATAGTGAACTTTGTGAAGACGCGACCTTTGAAATGTCGCTTATTTGCGTCTTTGTGTGAGGAAATGGGAGCAGAACATAAAGTCTTATTGCTCCACACGGAGGTCCGGTGGCTGTCACGCGGCAAAGTGCTGGCCCGTGTATATGAGCTGCGAGAGGAACTTAAAGTTTTTCTGACAAACGAGAGGTCCGATTACTCAAAGCTGCTTGCAAGTGATGAGTGGTGTGCAAAGCTGGCATACCTGGCTGATATATTTCATCATCTGAATGAACTGAACACACGGATGCAAAGCAGAAATGAAAACCTGCTTACAAGCACTGATCAAATTAACGGATTCTGTTTAAAGGTGCAGCTCTGGCAACAACTTGTGCAGCGTGGCAACCTTGAGATGTTCCCACTCACCGAAAAACTGCATGATGGCAACACTGCTGCAATGTGTGAGGTGATTGGCACACATTTGAAAACTCTTGAGGAGAAGTTGTCATTTTATTTCTCTTCAGCCTTCACAGAATGCCTTGACTGGGTTAGGGACCCATACAGCTCAGCATCCGTTGCTGGAAAGGACATGACTTTAAAGGAGCAAGAGGAACTCATTGAACTGAAACAAGATCGTGGTTTAAAGCTAAACTTTGCTGATCTTCCTTTGGACAGTTTTTGGTTATCTGTTGCCAAGGAGTTCCCCATTCTGGCCAACAAAGCTATTTTGACATTGCTCCCGTTTTCAACCACATATCTGTGTGAGCTGAGCTTCTCAAGCTTGACTGCGATAAAAACTAAAAACAGAGAGAGACTGAGAGCTGTTGAGGAAGAGCTTCGTGTGTGTCTTTCTACCATTCCTGCCAGGATATCCATTTTGTGTTCATTGAAACAGGCCCAGGTTTCACACTACGTATAAATACATTTAGAAACTATATTATTAATTATATGTATTATATGTACTGTGTTAAAATGTAATTTTGGTTGGTGGTGTGCCCCAGGATTTTGTAAATGTAAAAAATGTGCCGCGGCTCAAAAAAGGTTGAAAATCACTGGCATAGCGCACACCTGTTCAGCCTGTTGTTCTCTATTCTATTATTACTATAACTTGCCTTTCAACATGAAATGTCTGTTCTTGGTGTCGGATTTTGTAAAATAAATTTCCCCAAAAAAATGTGACTTATCGTCCAGTGCGACTTATATACGTTTTTTTCTTCTTCATTATGTATTTTTTGGCTAGTGCCACTTATACTCATATAGTCTGGAAAATACGGTACATTTAAGCAACTTTCTGAATGAATAGTTTTATCACAACATACTTTTTACTCCTACTTAATATTAAAAAGTAATATCAGGTAACTCTTACTTCAGAGCACTTCATGGACCCCTGTCTTTCTGCGCACAGCTGGGGGGACCTGCACCACAGTTTGAGAACCACTGATCTGCACATTATCCTCAAGCTCCCATTCTTCTATTACACAGATGTTCTATAAAAAGCCAGGAGAGAGCAGTTATTGTGTGTTCTGATCCAAACCTGGACTGCGTCTGCCACAGAGCTGCGTTCATCATTGATCCTCCGTCTCTAAAATCACTGACGTCTCATTTATCTGTTTGTAAAACCAGACTTTTCTCTCAGTCCTCCTCTTTTGTTCAGTGTCTCATTAGAGCCTTTTCTCTGCGCACTGTAAAAGATGTGGCCGGTCTGAAAAGATAAATATGCAGTTCTGTTTAGAGGAAAAGTGCTGTCACAGCCCTTAAATTTACCAAAATCCCATGCGGATCCCCAACAATACAACTTCCCTCCATCCCAAATTTTATTTTCATGTTTTTCTCCATATATTTCTATAAAAACATTACAAAAGACACTGACTATTGGCTAAAAAGTGTTTTAAAGTAATATTTTTAAACAAACACACTGTAAAAACTCAGTAACTCAAGATTTTTGGGGCCAACTCAAAATCTCAAGTTTTCCACACTTTCACTTAATTTGATGTTCATACATCTAAAAACTTTTTAATTTTGAAGTTTTTCTGTCTATCATTATTTTTTTACTCATCTTACAGCCAACTTACAGTGTTCAGAAAAAGTTATTCTTTTGTTAAATGTAGTATATTTAGTTTTTATTATTATCAATAATACTTTTTCTGAACAGTGGAGTCAGTTGGCTGGAAGATGAGTTGATTTCAAGTTTTTAGATGTGTGAACATTAAATTTGGTGAGTAAAAAAATATTAGTTGTTGAAAACTTGAGATTTTGAGTTGATCACCAAAACTCAAAAATCTTGAGTTTTTGCAGCATTTTTTTTTTTTTACAGTGCTTTTCAAACTCAATTTCTTTTTATGTACTTAATATAGACAGCCTCTGGGTATTCTATTGTATTTGTATGCTTTTGTAAATGCCCTTTTGCCTACTGTTAAATTATTATTGTTTATTTTAAACCTTTAGATTTTATGTGGCCTTCAGTGTGGACAGCAAAAAAATTATTTCGTTTTACAGGGAAACATGTTTCTTTACTGTGCACACGACAATAAAACATTGGAACCTTGAAGTAAGTTTATACTTTTTTTATTTAAAGTCTCTGTAGTTCTCTGTATCCATGTTCTAATGTTGTTCCTCATCAGAAACAGACCTGGAGCTGTGTTCTGTTTAAGTAATCCTGTATTATCTGGCGCTGAGTTTCTGAGGCCACAGAACGCTTGGTTCCTCTCCCACAAAGCCCCGCCCACTCCAGGAAGCACTGACCAATCAACAACCAGCCCTCTCCATCTCAGTCTGCTCTCAGTCATCTATCACAACTCTGTTTCTTCTGAGTCCTCACAGAAAGCTTTACTTTGGGAGGAAACTGCCCTCTACTGCCCTCTGCTGGTCTCTGCTGCCCTCTACTGCCCTCTGCTGGTCCCTGCTGGTCTCTGCTGCCCTCTGCTGGTCCCTGCTGCCCTCTACTGTCCTCTGCTGGTCCCTGCTGGTCCCTGCTGGTCTCTGCTGGTCTCTGCTGGTCTCTACTGCCCTCTGCTGCCCTCTGCTGGTCTCTGCTGCCCTCTGCTGGTCTCTGCTGCCCTCTACTGTCCTCTTCTGGTCCCTGCTGCCCTCTACTGTCCTCTGCTGGTCCCTGCTGGTCTCTGCTGGTCTCTACTGCCCTCTGCTGCCCTCTGCTGGTCTCTGGTGATCTCTGCTGGTCCCTGCTGCCCTCCACTGTCCTCTGCTGGTCCCTGCTGGTCTCTGCTGGTCTCTACTGCCCTCTGCTGCCCTCTGCTGGTCTCTGCTGCTCTCTGGTGATCTCTGCTGGTCCCTGCTGCCCTCTACTGTCCTCTGCTGGTCCTTGCTGGTCCCTGCTGGTCTCTGCTGGTCTCTGCTGGTCTCTACTGCCCTCTGCTGCCCTCTGCTGGTCTCTGCTGCCCTCTGCTGGTCCCTGCTGCCCTCTACTGTCCTCTGCTGGTCCCTGCTGGTCCCTGCTGGTCTCTGCTGCTCTCTGCTGGTCCCTGCTGCCCTCTACTGTCCTCTGCTGGTCCCTGCTGGTCCCTGCTGGTCTCTGCTGGTCTCTGCTGGTCTCTACTGCCCTCTGCTGGTCCCTACTGCCCTCTACTGTCCTCTGCTGGTCCCTGCTGGTCCCTGCTGGTCTCTGCTGCCCTCTGCTGGTCTCTGCTGCCCTCTGCTGGTCCCTGCTGCCCTCTACTGTCCTCTGCTGGTCCCTGCTGGTCTCTGCTGCTCTCTGGTGATCTCTGCTGGTCTCTGCTCCCCTCTGCTGCCCTCTGCTGGTCCCTACTGCCCTCTACTGTCCTCTGCTGGTCCCTGCTGGTCCCTGCTGGTCTCTGCTGCCCTCTGCTGGTCTCTGCTGCCCTCTGCTGGTCCCTGCTGCCCTCTACTGCCCTCTGCTGCCCTCTGCTGGTCTCTGCTGCTCTCTGGTGATCTCTGCTGGTCTCTGCTCCCCTCTGCTGCCCTCTGCTGGTCTCTGCTGCCCTCTGCTGGTCTCTGCTGCCCTCTGCTGGTCCCTGCTGCCCTCTGCTGGTCCCTGCTGCCCTCTGCTGGTCTCTGCTGCCCTCTGCTGGTCTCTGCTGGTCTCTGCTGCCCTCTGTAGGTCTCTGCTGGTCTCTGGTTTACAGAGATGATGAAAGCAGTACTGTACTTTTAGCTGAGTACACAGTTGAAGTACTTCTTCTCCTCCAGATTCAGTAAAATACAAAGCGCTCCTTTAATTCGTGAGCCTGAGTTTCAGACAGCCTCCTCCTGAGCTGAGTGTTGTTGGTCGGAAGCCGAAACAGAAAATATTTGCATATATTTGCATACATTTGCATAAATCATCATGTGTATTTGTGTTGGTAAGTGTTTGTTGTCACAGATGTAAATGAGGCAGAGACAGATGTCAGAGCGTCTGTTCACACAAAACATAAATATAAAGCTTTAACACAGAAGACTGAGCAACTTTAGATGAACGGAGGTAAAAAAAAAAATGTATTGGCAAGTATCGGTAGTAGTATTTTTTTTTTTATGTCTCTTTCATTCATCATTACACACTGCATACATTTCAAGCATTAGGAGCAGAAGGAAATTAATCTAATGTAGACTATAATAAAAAAGAAAAAAAAATACTCTGCCAAGTCACCAAACATTTACTCATAGAGTTTACAAAGTGCTCATGTCCTACGCTGCTTATCAGGCCAATATTTAATGTTATATATGTTTTTGAATTTTGTAATACTTGCACAATGTGCAGTGTTATTTACAAGTTAAACTCCAGATTGTGTGACCTTATTTCAATATACTCACTTTCTCATCAACAGAATACTCGAAATACTTTTAAAGGGTAAAAAAAGAAAATTAAAATGTACCAGTTTTAGTATATGTTGTAGAGGTCCACAAATATGGAACGAGCTTGATTATAATATAAAACAGTGGTTCCCAAAGTTGGGTCCAGGGCCCCCTGGGGGTCCGCGAAGGTACTGCAGGGGTCCCCAGAGGCTGTCTATATTAAGTACATAAAAATAAATTGAGTTTGAAATGCACTGTAAAAAACAATGCTGCAAAAACTCAAGGAAACAGGATCCCTCAAGATTTTTTAGTTTTGGTGATCAACTCAAAAGTTTTCAACAAGAAATATTTTTTAACTTACCCAATTTAACATGCATACATCTAAAAAATTTAAGTTTTACTCACTATCTTTATTTTTTCCTGCTCATCTTACAGCCAACTGACTCCACTGTTCAGAAAAAGTATTATTGATAATAATAAAAACTAAATATACTACATTTAACAAAAGAATAACTTTTTCTGAACACTGTAAGTTGGCTGTAAGATGAGCAAAAAAATAATGAGAGAGAGAAAAACTTAAAAATTAGAAAAGTTTTTAGACGTATGAACATCAAATTAAGTGAAAGTGTGGAAAACTTGAGATTTTGCGTCTTTGGTCTTTGGCACGAAGTGCTCTGATAGGCCTAGCACTACAGCTGCCGCGCCAATCAGCTCATGGGAATTTTAGCGGAAGTGACGGAGTGACGAGAGGTGAAAACCGCTGTGGCAGCGTACTGTCACCACTTTTGCATTCTTCGCAATTCCGTGCGGAAAGTTATCTTCTTCAAGTAACAGAGCAGTGGCACCTAATCCACACAAAACAATGTCCAAACCGGCAATGATCACGCTTCTCAAATGTTCAAACAAGCTGAGAACAGTGGCAGACCAAGGCGCACTACATGCATATGTACTCTGTAAACATTAGGTCACTTCCATTTATCTTTGTTCACTGGCTAGCGCCATCTGCTGCTTTGGGGGGGTAATTACATCACGCGCATGCACAAGACATGGTCTTTAGGTCGGTTGTCGCTTCAGTGTATGAAGAGGGAAAAAGGTCATCCGACGTGAGGAAATGGGAGGGAACGAGAGGAGACGAGAAGAGACGAGCTATCGCTCCGTCTTATCAGTGGCAGTCTGGGAGTCACCTTGGTGTATCGAGGCCTTAATGGGCCCCTAAACCTCCCGGGCCCCAGTGCAGTTGCCCTGGCTGCACTGCCTGATGTTACGCCCCTGAATGGTAACCAGTGTAAAACTATTGGGAATACCGTATTTTCCGCGCTATCGGGCACTCCGGATTATAATGTGCACTGTCATTGAATGGTCTATTTTCAAACTTTTTTATAAAGCACTCCGGACTAAAAGGCGAAACAAAGCAGTCAAATAAGTCAGTCAGTCAAACTTTATTCAGCGCGTTGAAGTACCGTAGTAGTAGTAGTAGCAGTAGTAGTAGTAGTAGTAATAGTAGTAATAGTATTATAGTTTCTCTTGTACAGTCCTGCTGTTTGTGAGTAGCTGGTTGTTTTTCCTTCAGCAGCGTAGCTGTGACCTCAGCTCCATCTGAGCCTCACATATGAACGTGTTATTGTTCATTCAGATATGATTGTGTTATTGTTCATTCAGATATGAACGTGTTATTGTTCATTCAGATATGATTGTGTTATTGTTCATTCAGATATGAACGTGTTATTGTTCATTCAGATATGATTGTGTTATTGTTCATTCAGATATGATTGTGTTATTGTTCATTCAGATATGAACGTGTTATTGTTCATTCAGATATGATTGTGTTATTGTTCATTCAGATATGATTGTGTTATTGTTCAGTCAGATATGAACGTGTTTTTGTTCATGTGTTTGTTTTTCTATACAGCAGATAAAATAATGAACTGATGAATGAACTCAGACCTGAACAAAACCTAATGGACTGGGACAAAAGACTGGAGCAGCTGCAGCAGTACACACAATACTGCAGTAAACACGAGTACATACAATACTGCTGTCGAATTGCCTCAGCAGCAGAGCAAAATTAACTTTTCCTGAGGGTGAGTCCCAGGTGGACCACTAAAATAACCCCTTTAAAACCCTTCACCTCACAAAGCTGGATAACCACTCAGATATGAAAAGTGGGAAAAAGAAGTGAAGACTTACCTTTCTGAAGCGAAGATTGTTGAGCTGGTCCTCTTCTCAATTAACTATCACTAAAAGTGACTTTTCTTTATGTAGAGGCAGCAAAAAATGTGAAGCAGTCAGTGTATGTCTTTTTTAGGGTGTATTTATTGCTTTCTTTTGTCAGAGCTCGAATCTGTGATTATAGCTTGCTTGACTCAGCATGAATTTGAGCACTCGTGCGTAGCCCTGAGACAGCGTGACCGAGAGTATTTACGCACCAATAAGCCCAGGGTAGATTCACAAAAACAGGCTTCGGGCGTAACTCTGGGTATCATGATCTGAGGACATAACGCTTCCATAAAATACCATTTGAATTATGCCAAGCCAAGAAAAGCCAGGGTATCACACCTCGGCGGACCAAATACGGCAAAACAGTATTCAGTAAATGAAGTTACAGCAAGCCTCTTTGGTAGAAAAGTCTACCACGATCTCAACATTTTCACAGCTTAAATACATTTTGTGGTTTCACACCAACGCCCTCTGGGACTTTCAACTATGCCCTTATTTGTACTTTTTCTTCTGGTAATTTTCCACTTGAACTTAGTGACCTTACCAGATGCCCTTATTTGTACTTGAACTCTGTGACCTTACTTTACTTCTGGTAAATTTCCACTTGAGCTTAGTGACACTTCCTGTATGAAACTGTGCAGCTGCACACTTCCTCTTTCAGGCCTCTTACTTTAACTTCTTAATTTTACCATAAATTATAATGATATATATATATATATATATATTTAAACAATATGTTTGTCAATCTTAACATTTTGCATAAATTCAAATTATAACAGGCATAACATCACATTGGTGTCCCCTTGTAAAGCAAAAGCATTAATATAAAATGAAAACACAAATGAATAACAAGTAAGTAAAATTGAGTACTCATGATGATTAAATGAAAAATGAGTATCATAGTAAAATAACAGCAACAGTATAAGCATTCATAGCAATTTTTAGCTTTAGCAAATTTATCACCCAAATATTCAAAACTTTAGCTTAAACATATTATAAGCATTATACTGTGTGACGTCACGTTCACGCACCCTGAGGCGGCCTCTGGTGGTGAGTAGCCGGACCTTCAACAACTGCAGTACACACGAGTTCACAAAATACTGCAGTACACACGAGTACACACAATACTGCAGTACACAGGAGTACACACAGTACTGCAGTACACATCAGAGCGATTGTTGTGGGATGGATCTGTTACAGACACAGAGACTTTTCTAAACGAACCAAAAACCAACCATACCTGAGCTGAGCTTTATTTCACCGTTTACTCCAGAGGTTTACTGACTTCAGTAAAAGTTAAGAGTACTTTCGGAGGATACTTTTACTGCTACTTTCTGACAATACTTTTACTGCTACTTTCTGACAATACTTTTACTGCTACTTTCTGACAATACTTTTACTGCAGGGGAACGCGTCCCGCAGGTTTCCTTTCTCGAATCTGCAAAGGAAAAATCTTCACCTGACTGAGTCTCTGGAGAAAAGTAGTTCTCTGTAATCCCAGGGCTGCTCCAAGGTAAAGTATTAAATATTCTAAGTATGTTTGAAATTATGTTCATTTAGGTTTTAAAATTTGTCAAAACATTGTTAATATTACAACAAAAAAATACAGTCACCACAATAACAAATATATTTATTGAGGAAACTGTATCTTTGTAATACTTGACTTTTTAAATAAAACCCTTGACTTTCAGAAAGTAGTATGAATTATTCCTTTGAGTAAAATTCATACAGATTATTGTTCTGTTTTTAACGATGCTGACATTAAATTTCACTCTAAATGACATTAAAAAGTCCTAAAAACTCTGAATCCAACTTTCTAACCCTAGAACCAAACCCAAAAATGGTTCTGTTAACCATCTGGACCCTGAGCCATATTTGGCAAATTAACCTCGCCGAGACTTTTTATATAAATAAGAATATAAAATGTCACTCCAGTGATCCACAGAGATGCTACTTATACCATTTTTTTCAACACAACCTGAACTTTAAGTCTGTGTGTGCTGATTTAATGTCAGTTGAGGAGAATAATTACCTACCTGTCCAAAAATCAGAAGAAAAAAAAAGTGAAAATGTAAAACGAGAGCTCTCTTATTAAAAATCAGTGTAGATAAAACTATTGGCATGCTACATACATTTATTTCAAAAATGTGGGGGTAAACAATTGTTTTAGATTGGCAAATACAAGAGGAAAAACAAATTTTAGTCAGATTTTTGTTAAAATATATAACTATTGACAAAAAAATAAACTCCTGAAAAGTGCAATAACAAAGTAGAACACTGTAGATGGAGGTTTTTACATCATATGCACTAAAAAGACATCTCAACCCTCCACTGTGCTTTTGTCGACATTTTACTATCGACAGCTCGTGCATTTATAAAGGGCCAATGATGTCATTGATGATGTCACCAAGTTGTAAAGCACTGTGGGTAAACAATATGGCAACTACAGTGAAAGCTAATGAAAGCTAATGATATAAAACAATTGGTTTTGGCAGGATTTGTATCAGAAATGTGCAAAATCTGGGTCCATCCTCTAGGTGGCGCTCAACTGTAAAATGTCACCAAAAGACACTGAACTCTCAGACGCCATAAAATGACCTCTAGAAAAATTACAAAGTTATTAAAAACAGCATTTGAAAGGCGCAAGCATTAGCTTCAACTGGAGAAAAAAATGAAGTGACTACTGTTTATGGTTACAGATGTAGGAGATCTGGACCACTGCTGAAGTTCTATCAAGGATGGACATTCCTTTAGGAGACGAGAGGTCTGCTCTTACCCACCAAGGATGCAAAACAAAGACATAAATCTGTCCTATACGAACTGCAGACCAATAAATATGCCAGAAGAGGCCTCCTCGCTTCTCTGATTAAAACCAGGGACCTGACACATTTCATCTGTTTAAAAGACTTTATATGCATTAACATGTTACTTTACAGGAAAATGTCATAGCTATGTTTTGTGCAAGCTGTTGAATGTAACATGTTTTTAAAGGTGCGTAAATTGAAGTGGAGTAAGACACATTTCTTTTTATGACATTTACTTTGTGTCTAGCAGAGGTAATTTGAATCCCCTCCACTATCAGTTCAAAGGGGGGGCCGAGACACCCTTCCAGTCTTATCTTGGGGTGCGGCCCACATTCCTCAGTGCAGTCTTAGTTTCGTATTCGTCTTGTCTTTGTCTCGTCTCCGTCTCTCCTTCGTCTTTTAAGTTTAATTTTTCTTTTCTTCTCGTCATTTTTCTTGCGTTAAGTTCACCTTGCCGGTGATAACATCTTTTCACAATAAGTCGCCCAAACTTTTGTTCGAGTATCATTTTTGTAGTTTATTTTGAAAAGCCCCACGCCGCGCAACATCCGCCAGTTTTAACAATCGCTGCCTTAACCAAAGCAGCTAATTTAAGAAGTTATACTTCTTAAGTTTCGAATCGCTGTGAAAGGATTTTTATTGAATTTTTCATTTGGCATTAAAAGGGACATTTGCCATACTCTGAGACTTTGACGCTGCCTTACGCTGACAACAGCTAAACTCTCCCTGAGCGGCATCACGCTCCTGTTCGACATAACGGGACACCTGGCGACTGGCTGTGGAGCTTGGAGGACACACCACGACCCGCAGCTTGGGACCGGGAAGACCAACCCTGTGACACCCTGCGGCTCTAAAGGACGAGGAAACAACATCCGAGCCCCTGGCTGAACCCGGAGGCTGGCTGTCGTCACCACCTTCCCCTCCTGCTCCGAGCGCCGTAAGATCAGTGTGGTTATGTATGATACAGAATTGGCACTTATAGTCTCAGAGTCTACTCCCTTATTCCTAAATTTCCAATAATTTCATAAGTCAGTTTATTACTTACTCCACTGCAATTCATCATTAGTTAATCAATAATTCTGCATAACGGTTCCGTTCATAATTACATTCCTTTCAATATTTACCTGTGCCTCAGTACACTATTCCACCTTATTGTGTAAATAAACGTTATACTTAATCTAAATTAAGTTGAGTTTGGTGGTCTTTATCTATTAAACTGAGTCCCTCCTGGTCAATCCTTCCCTCTTAAGACATTAGTTTAGGTGTTTTAATCTGCACGTTAGCGCAAGGCTAACTGGTACCAATGCGGAGTTATTACTCTTAATCTTTGTCTTGGTTCAGTGTATATATTTTTATATATGTACCCTACACAGAGATATTTTATTTTTCATAAAACATGTCCTCAGCAGTCGCCGGCAACGTGGCAGGGTCCAGAGGGTTAGGCAGAATTTTATATTTTTTATTTCTGTCTATGTCTCCATTTACTCAGACCCAGTAACATCTAAACTGGAGAGATCCTGAAAAACCAAGGCCACAGTGTGAGTGTGGTCAGTAAAAGTTTCCTTTAATGAAACAGATGTGAAAATCTGAACGTCTGGACCCAGAGACCAGTTTCTCAGCAGCTTAAGCTCCAGAGGGAGGACCTGCTCCTGGGACGATGAAGACTGCTCAGGGAAGTTCACACGTCAGGGTCAGGAGACAGCTCTGCACAGTAAACACACGTAAACTACAAATAAACTCCAAATCCCAGCTGCTACATACACAGTAAACCTGACAGTGTGCATACAACACTTACAGAGTTAGTTTCAAGTTTACTCCTGTGACAGAGTTAAATGTTCAGAGTTAATCCAACACTGGCCAGAGTTAGTTTTTCCACTGCACTGACATCAACTGTGTGTACACTGTAAAAAATATCTGTAGATTTCACGGTAAAAATCTGTAAAATCTCAACAGTAAAAGACCGTAATTGATATATCGGTAAAATACTGTTTTGGTTACGGTAATTAACTGTAATATTAAAAATAAGGCAAAATTGTATTTTTTAGTTTTTTTTTTTTTTAATGTATACAGTATAGCACTGTTAAAATAATTGAGTCCTGTGTTTATTACAGTTTAACAGCTTTTGAAAAGATAACACATTTAAATTTTACAGTAAATGTTGATTAAAACGTAAGTCACAAACTAAAATATACATTAATAAATTTTTTTTTAAAGATAATACATTTAAATTTTACAGTATAAAATAATAAAAACTCAAGCCAAAAACTGTAAAACAACATTTGCGATAATATTATACTGAAAAAATGAAATACAGGCCTCTTGTAGTTTTTATGGTAGAATTCTGGCAACCACAGCTGCCAATTTTTTACCGTAAAATTTACAGATTTTTTTTTACAGTGTAACTGGAGTTTTACTGTGATATAACCAACTCTGTACAGAGTCATTTATTCCTCCTACAGCTCTAACTTTTTAGTCTCAACTTCCGCCCTAAGCACAAAAAAATGCACCAATAAAGACTGCCATAGAAAAATTATCTAATGGTCAATGATTCCATTTTTTTTTCATGGTTACAATGATTAACTTCAGTCCTCATCATATATTTTAGATCACAGAGCACTCCATATTTTTTACTGTTCTCTCGTATTACCATATCTCACATACTGTGGTGAAGTCTGGAGAAATAACTAAAAAACAAGTTTGCAATCATTAGTCACACTTCAAAAGAGGGCAATAGATTAAGTCCATAAAGCCGGACATCGGGATCAGACTCTCTATTTCTTAAGTCCAAAGTACTTAAATTCTTAGATCTAGTTGCTTTTCTTACCGCACAATTATTATTTAAGGCTAAAAATAAGACATAGACAGAAAATGAATTTTAAGTCTGAGGGTGTGCGGACAACAAGAAAAAGTTTTTGTGTCTCAGTGGAATCAGACTATGGAACAGTTTGTCTGGGGAATTGAAAGAGTATGTAAATATAACACAATATAAAAGGAAATATAAAGAAATGATCTTTAAGAGACATATGACTGTTGAAAGTATGTAAAATATATGTAATGATATTGTTTAATAGGTCCTGATAAAAGCTTATAATTATGGGTATATCTTAAATAATGCAAGGCATTATGGTTTAGTACAATACAAATACCCTTAGAGATAGGGTGAGGAGCTCGGTTACCCGGGAGGAGCTCGGAGTAGAGCCGCTTCTCCTCCACATCGAGAGGAGCCAGCTTGAGGTGGCTCGGGCATCTGTTCCGGATGCCTCCTGGACGCCTCCCTGGGGAGGTGTTCCGGGCATGTCCCACCGGGCGGAGGCCCCGGGGAAGACCTAGGACACGCTGGAGGGACTATGTCTCTCGGCCTGGGAACGCCTTGGGGTTCCTCCAGAGGAGCTGGAGGAAGTGTCCGGGGAGAGGGATGTCTGGGTGTCCCTGCTTAGACTGCTGCCCCCGCGACCCCGCCCTGGATAAAGCGGATGAAGATGGATGGACTGATGGATAGTACAATACAACATATTTTCTTATGTTTGATTTTCTCAGGAAATGGGATGTTAAAATAATGTAATTTATGTTGAATGGTTATTAAGGGGTGGGACTAAATAAGTTTATAGTTCCTCCCAGACCTTTTCGAACATGTATTTATATTTATATGTATATAATAACATATGTAATAATGCGTATTAACATACAGTGTTGGTTTTCTTTAGGTGCCTAATGTCCTCTGGAAAGACTGCCTGCATCAAATTATTTTGTTGTTGGTTTTGTTTTTGTTGTAATTATTGTCTTTATTGTCTATTTACATTTTACCTGCATGTTCGAAATAAAAACTAACTAACTAACTAACATCATACATAACCAAATTTTCTATTGTTTATGAAATGTAAGCCTTAAATTCCAGTTTCTGTGGTGCATCCACATCCAGCACAAACCTCTGCCTCTGCTCAGTCTGGGACCTTTTTCTACTTTGCCCTGATGTGCACATCTCTGTAAGAACTACATTTTGGATTTGTGCTCACGCAAACACAAACAAACTCATTTCTCAACAAACACTTTCACACCAATTTATGACAAAAACACACCCAAATCATTTTAGTTCAAAAAATGTTTTTATTTGTCTTGTAGGCTTGATCATTTATACAAACACTAATGTGGCCATCTCCAAATTTATACCTCCGTCTACCATATATGAGGAAATGGTGCCACCTAGTGAAAAACAATAAAAACTAAAATTCCATTCCCTCACTGTCATGAATCCATGAAATACTTGATAAAAATGTGAAATTATATTGCAGTGACAGTGTAGAATAAAAATGTTGTTTTAATGGGAGTCAATGGCACAAAAAATGTGTTAGGGGTAAAGGTGGGACTATTTTTAGAGACATTTTTTTAGACAAGATTAAAAAAAAAAGAAAAGAAAAAAAAAATCCTGAAATCTGAAAATCTAAAAATACACACCTGAAGCAAAATCTATGCCATTTGTCTTAAAGCTGTAGGAAGTTTAAAGAAGACTCTGGGCTCAGTGTTAATCACAAATAACTGAGTTTATAACTAAACCCCTAAACCCATTTATTCAAAAATTACTATTGCAGTGCAGAAATAAAACACAGTATATCCATGTTATCATACCTCTTTATTAAAATAAAACATTTGGTGTAAAACATACATAAAAGAACAATACTTCTTACATTCAACATTAAATTCAAATTCCCAAACAGAAAAATTCACCTGTGTTTTCTTCTCAGACAAAACTCCATCACCTGCAAAACAGAAACATTTTCAAATAAGAAAGTTATTTTACAAATAGGCCTCAGTGTGCGTTAGCTTAGCACATGAGAAATGTGATGTGGTGCCCGTTGTTTGCAAAGGTTAGTAAAAAAAAATTGCTTCTACCAGTGTTTAATCAGGCAGAAAATGAAATAAAAATGTTCAGTTTTGAATGAAGATCTGGAGCTAGCCTGCTAGCTATGGTCTAATGCTAGCTTGGAATAAGCTAATCTCCAGCACAGCAGCTCAGAGACATGAGATTTAAGAAACAAAACTCCTTAAATCAGTGTTGAACAGCTACAAAAATATAGTTCTAAATGATTTTATGGTATGAAGATGAACTTAGCACACGTCTTTCATCAAACAGAGAAGCAGAAAAACTGTGTCTGTTTGGTTTAAAGCTGGGCGAAGCGACAGAGGACAGAGTCAGTTCTGTGAGACTGTAGTGTGACTCTGCTGCTGTAGTAATTCTTACTCCTGTTATTACACTGTTTATTAACACTGTCACTGTTAACTCTGGATATTTACACCAACACTGAAGGGAATTTTTTTCTCTGATCTCAGTTTAGTAACTCTTGCCATTGTTAAATTAACTATGAAAGTGGTAATGTTTATTACCACTGTGTTTTTTACTCTGGAGGATTTACTGTGTATTCAGGATCTCTGTTTTATTTAACCATGCGGTGTCCCTTAGTTTCAGCCACCATCAGTGATCCTTCAACATAAAACATCCATAACATATAAATGTCATTTTTAAGCTTGCAAAGAAATTTGTATATGTTTATATACCCCCCCCCCCACCCCACCCAAAAAAATAAAAATAAAATAAAATAAAAATTGCCGTCTCTCAATTCAATTCAATTCAGATTTATTTGTATAGCCCAATATCACAACAAAAGTCGCCTCAAAAGGCTTCACAAACAGTTGATCAAACATAAACACACAATTAGACTTAACACACAATCAACACAAACAATAACTACACTAAACTAAACAGACCCAGGACACTCCTGTCCTTAGACCCTCCTTCTCGGTAAGGAAAAACTCCTAAAAAAAACCCAGCTACGGGAAAAAAGAAGAAACCTTATGGAGCCCATATTGAAGGAGAGATCCTCTCCCAGGACGGACAGGCAATGCATCAGGAGTTAGTTCATTAGTTCATCTATAGGATCATAGATCAGCTCTGTAAGGATTCATCCAGACGAGAGTGGGGGTGGGGTAGATAGAGGAAGTCCATAGGATGCAGCAGGTGGGCCTCATCCAGACAGGTGAGTGGGGTGAGGGAGATCCGGGAAATCCTTAGAGGTGAGGTTGAGGACCCACAGGTCGGGACAGGAGCACAGATGGGGTCAGCTAAGATCCAATCATCACTGACACATCTGCCAGCAGCCAGGCATCTGAAACAGTCTCTGTTTTGTCCCTTGTTTTAGACCTGGTTTAGTCTTAATTTGAACATTTGTCTGGGTTAATCTCTGTTTTATTCCTTGTTTTAGACCTGGTTTAGTCTTAATTTGAACATTTGTCTGGGTTAATCTCTGTTTTATTCCTTGTTTTAGACCTGGTTTAGTCTTAATTTGAACATTTGTCTGGGTTAATATCTGTTTTATTCCTTGTTTTAGACCTGGTTTAGTCTTAATTTGAACATTTGACTGGGTTAATCTCTGTTTTATTTCATGTTTTAGACCTGGTTTAGTCTTAATTTGAACATTTGTCTGGGTTAATCTCTGTTTTATTCCTTGTTTTAGACCTGGTTTAGTCTTAATTTGAACATTTGTCTGGGTTAATCTCTGTTTTATTCCTTGTTTTAGACCTGGTCTAGTCTGAATTTGAACATTTGTCTGGGTTAATCTCTGTTTTATTCCTTGTTTTAGACGTGGTCTAGTCTTAATTTGAACATTTGTCTGGGTTAATCTGTTTTATTCCTTGTTTTAGACCTGGTTTAGTCTTAATTTGAACATTTGTCTGGGTAAATCTCTGTTTTATTCCTTGTTTTAGACCTGGTTTAGTCTTAATTTGAACATTTGTCTGGGTTAATCTCTGTTTTATTCCTTGTTTTAGACCTGGTTTAGTCTTAATTTGAACATTTGTCTGGGTTAATCTCTGTTTTATTTCATGTTTTAGACCTGGTTTAGTCTTAATTTGAACATTTGTCTGGGTTAATCTCTGTTTTATTTCATGTTTTAGACCTGGTTTAGTCTTAATTTGAACATTTGTCTGGGTTAATCTCTGTTTTATTCCTTGTTTTAGACCTGGTTTAGTCTTAATTTGAACATTTGTCTGGGTTAATCTCTGTTTTATTCCTTGTTTTAGACCTGGTCTAGTCTGAATTTGAACATTTGTCTGGGTTAATCTCTGTTTTATTCCTTGTTTTAGACGTGGTCTAGTCTTAATTTGAACATTTGTCTGGGTTAATCTGTTTTATTCCTTGTTTTAGACCTGGTTTAGTCTTAATTTGAACATTTGTCTGGGTTAATCTCTGTTTTATTCCTTGTTTTAGACCTGGTTTAGTCTTAATTTGAACATTTGTCTGGGTTAATCTCTGTTTTATTCCTTGTTTTAGACCTGGTTTAGTCTTAATTTGAACATTTGTCTGGGTTAATCTCTGTTTTATTCCTTGTTTTAGACCTGGTTTAGTCTTAATTTGAACATTTGTCTGGGTTAATCTCTGTTTTATTCCTTGTTTTAGACCTGGTTTAGTCTTAATTTGAACATCTGTCTGGGTTAATCTCTGTTTTATTCCTTATTAAAAATTTTAAAAATATAATTTTTCAACTTGCAAAGAAATTTGTATTTGTTTATATACTTTCCCCCCAAAAAAATTTCATGAATGCCATTATCCACTTCTATCCACTTCAGTTCTCATCACACATATCAAATATTAAGTATTTTGGGGAAATTTTAACCCCTTAAATGCCATTTTTTGCATAGAAAGTCAGGAATGCAGGAGACATTCAAAGATTGATTTGAGGAAGTGTGGCTCTGAGTGGCAGGAGGACAAAACTCAACTCTCAGGCAATAAGTCATCTCCAAGTTGACGTTTATTGACAGTGCCACCAAATATTAACGTTTGTGCTCAGAGTTCAGGATTAGATTCAGGGCTGAGGTCCTGGTAGCATCTAACACAGGAAAGATGGGATTTCCTTTATTAATCTCCTTTTACAGAGTTGTAGCTGGAGCGTAGGATCAAACTTTACAAATGTTACGGCAAAGTTTCTAAAAATGTATCTTTGTGAGTTACGTGTTGTCAGTATTGGTTCTATATATTTGTATATTGTGTACTAAAATCACTTTATACTGGTAGAGATGGGTCGGCCACGAACGAGCCATCTCCCATTCATGAGACTTTTTTTTTTTTTTTTTCAAAAACTGGGCAGATAATATTAGAGAAGAAACCAGATCAGCTCTGAGCTGAGGCACTTGGACTTCCACAACACCAATCTGCCCTAAAAAAATAAAAAGTAAAATTGTACAGATAGAGAGTTGATGGAGGTTAGTTCAGAGACACCTGAAGCTGTTTGGAGCTGCTGTTTTGTTTTTGTTTTTTTAGGTTATACATTTATGATAAAGTTTTTTGGGTTTTGAGGTTAGCTGTTGTTGTTGTTTTTACTTTTTACTGCTAAATAAAGCCCTGCTTTTTGTTAGGGGTGTGTGTATTTAAATATTATTTTTATGCTTAATTATTGGTGTCTTTTGTGTAGTCGTGTGGTTCTGTGAGCAAGTCAGTTTGTTTAGTGGTTTCAGAGCATCAGAACTTTTGAGTTCTTTATCACAGTCCATGTATTTGAGTTGCACATGAGCACACAACACAACTCATTTGTCAAAACTCAATTTGGCTAAAATATAAAAGGTATTCAAAGTAAAATGTAGAGCCATCTGGAGCCAAAAGAGCCGGCTCTTTTTGGTGAAGCTAAACCCAAATGATCCAGCTTCACTGAAATGAGATGAATTTCCCATCATTTTATCACTGGGTTACGTCCTGAGCTAAAAACTACCTTAGGGGTGCTATAGCGCCCTAACATTCATCCACCTATGCCCTTGATTTTGATTGATTCCAAAGTAAAGTAAAAGTAAAGTTACAGTCGTCCAGACATGTCAAAATAAAAGCAAACATTACGCGCAGGGTTGCCAGATCTCACTGACAGTTTCCAGCTCCAACACAACTTAAAAACACACAAATCACAGAAAGAACACAAAACTCAACAGCAGCACTGAAAAAGCTACACAAACAGGTTCTCCACAACTCAGACCAAAGCCTTCCAGGTCAAGACATCATAGAAACCTCCAAAAACAAATGAAATATCAACAGGAAATGTGAGCAAACTAACATGAGATCACTCATTTTTAAACAAATAAACAGCAGCAGTTTATTGAAATGTGGATTTCTACTTTGTTTGTCATAAAATAACAACTATAGTGTTTGCATTTTCTCCAGAATATTTTACTAAAAACCTGCTGAATTTTGTGAAAAGCAGCAGAAATTTTATAAACCAGCCCAATGCGATTTTTCCAAGCCAAAGGAGGTCAAAAGGAGCCCAACTGAGCAGAAACCTGCCCTATCTGACAACACTGGTTACACACAAGTCTGTACATGATCAAATTATTTAATTTTGGATAAAAGACGAAGATAATAAAAAACTGGAGTCCATGATGACGGTGATGTTGTCTGTGGTCAGGACAAACACGATGATTGTTCCAGAGACGTCAGGTCCCGTCTCAGATTTCCTGCTCTTCTGTAAACACAGCTCTGCTCTGAGAGGAGCTGCAGGGAGCCGCTCCAGTCCAGGTTCAGACCCAGATCTCTGAGGACCACAGCCTCAGACATGCAGCCCCGCGCTCTCCCGCTGGTCCCGCTGGTCCTGCTGCAAGTCCTAGGGTCCGGCGCAGAACCCTGTCCTCAGAACCGGTCCTCATTGGGGCCGTTCTGTCTGGAGTTGATGGACGTCCCGCTGTCCTTCGCCGCTGCACAGCGATGGTGCAAGAGACGAGGGGGACACCTGGTCTTCGTCACGGATCCTCAGACTCAGGACTTGGTTCAGAAAGTCCTGGGTCCAGAGAGGGACGCATGGATCGGACTGGGACGGAACGGAACTGAGGACTCTGCAGAAGAACAAGGTAAAACTTTATGAATTATGAAGAAAGTTTTCACATTTACGCTTTTTGGAGAGCCATGTATTTTATGGGCTACAAAGTTTTATGGATCTAAAAATGAATGAATGAATACATTTAATGAACATAAATACAATATACATTAACAAAAAAAGTCCCCCAAAATTAGAGTCATTAGTTTAAGGTATACAGATAACAGATGTACATTTCATATTTTTAAAGAGAAAAAAAAAAACTATTTAATGTTCAAAAGGAGCAGAATGAAGGTAAGCTTATTTATTTCTACCCCTTTTATACAATTTTTATGTTCTCCGTGATAATCAGCAATATGTACAAACAAAATCTACTAAAACTGACCATACAGAGTCAGTTTTCAAACAAACCACACTGTAACGATATCAATAAAAGTCCTAACACCTTTCCTCACCCAGGTATTTCTCTAATAATGATTTTTTGTACATCATTCTAAATTGAAATATGTTTTTGGATTGCTCCAAAAATTCATTCATTTGGAACAAATCATTCATAAGTTAATCGTTAATGTGGAGGAGTCCAGATTTTGTTCCTCTGTATTTAACCTAAAAACATTTTCCAAACTAAAAAGAACCTGAAGATGTTCATTTAGGTGAATAATCCTGTCTCTGTTCCAGCTCTGTCGTGGTTGGACGGCTCACCTCTGAACTTCTCTCTCTGGGCCCCGAGTCCTGGCCTCAGTCCCGGTGTCGGTCCTCTGTGTGGACTTATGGAGGGCCCCTCAGGATTTCGCTGGAGACTGACCTCGGACTGTGAGCAGAGGCGGCCCTTCCTCTGTCAATACGGTACCAAAAAATCCGTTTTGGAGATGTTTTCACCTCACCCCTCCCATGTTTATCTCATAAGCCTAAATTTTTGTATTTCCCTCCCTGAAAACGGCCTTTCTGAGAATATCTGGGCGATATTTTGATGCTGTTGAGAGACCTTAATCCGGTTAATCTTCGTAGTTTTTCATAATCCGAGGCCCCATGCATTTGTGACAAAATTATTTACCGATTATTAACCACGAGTTCCCAGGAAAGGAGCGAGTTTATGCTGAAGTTATGAGTTCACGTGTTAATAACCATGTATACAGAGAACTGCAGGTAAAAAGTATGGTAAAAAAGAAGGCCAAAAGTCACAGAAATATAAACATCCTGAGCTATAAAACTATCCTCAGGGGTGCTATAGCGCCCTAAAATTCATCCATCTATGCCCACGATTTTGATTGATTCCAAAGTAGAGTAAAAGTAAAGTTACAGTCGTCCACACGTGACGAAATAAAAGCAAACGTTACGTGCAGGGTTGCCAGATCTCACTGACAGTTTCCAGCCTAAACAGAACTTAAAAAACACACAAATCACAGAAAGAAAACGCAAAACAACAGCAGCACTGAAAAAGTTACACAAACAGGTTCTGCACAACTCAGACCAAAGCCTTCCAGGTCAGGACGTCATAGAAACCTCAAAACACAAATGAAATATCAACAGGAAATGTGAGCAAACTAACATGAGATCACTCATTTTTAAACAAATAAACAGCAGCAGTTTATTGAAATGTGGATTTCTACTTTGCCATAAAATAACAACTATAGTGTTTGCATTTTCTCCAGAATATTTACTAAAAACACCATGCTGTTGAGATACCTTAATCTGGTTATTCTCTTTAGTTTTTCATAATCTGAGGCCCCATGCATTTGTGACAAAATTATTTATTTACAACTCTCCAGCAAACACACATAACACGAGTTCATGGGAGAGGAGCGAGTTTATGCGATAATAACCGTGTACACAGAGAACTGCAGGTAAAAAGTCTGGTAAAAAGCCACAATCTCTTGTTTATTTAGAGATTATTTGGCGATTCAACCATGGTTGAAGCCCAAAAGTCACAGAAATATAAACTTCACCCCTGGGTAAGGACGCTACGTATATAAATACTTTCATTTTCCTCAGGTTTAATGCTGTCTGATGTCGTCTGTGACTTGTGTCCTCAGTTAATGTTTACAGCGATGTGAGCAAGAGACTGGACAGTGTTTTTATTTTGAAATTTACTGATTCCTCTTCACTGGACCCAGGTCTGGCTCAATTTGCTCTGTTCAACTTTGTACCTGCGCAGTCTGAGGTCCTAGCTGGGGGAAAATGTCCGTTTACCGAAAAAGGTTGAAAAAAGGGGGTCACGAGAACCCTGGAATGAATGAATTTATTATTGTGTCTTGCATTCAAACAGCCCAGCCTTTACTTGGGCTTAGAAGACACCATCAACAAAACAAAAGACTAGCTGCCAGACACAAAAATATACAATCCAAACAATTTCATCTAAATAAACACAACTGCTGTTTTCTCCAGGATTTACAAACAAATGTACCCAATTTACACACATTCAAATTAAATAACCACTTCATCTTCATTATCAGAGCCCCAGAACATCTCACAGTGTAAAAAAAAAAATTTACGGTAAAAAATTGGCAGCTGTGGTTGCCAGAATTCTAGCGTAAAACCTACAAGAGGCCTGTATTTCATTTTGCAGTATAATATTATCACAAATGTTGTTTTTAAAGTTTTTGACTTGAGGTTTTATTATTATTTACTGTAAAATTTAAATTTATTATCTTTCAAAAAATAGATTAATGTATATTTTAGTTTGTGACTTACATTTAATCAACATTTACTGTAAAATTTAAAGTTATTATCTTTTAAAAAGGTGTTAAACTGTAATAAACACAGGACTCAATTATTTTAACAGTGCTATACTGTATACATTACAAAAACTAAAACTAAAAAATACAGTTTTGCCTTATTCTTAATATTACAGTTAATTACTGTAACCGAAACAGTATTTTATCGATATATCAATTATGGTCTTTTAATGTTGAGATTTTACAGATTTTTACCATGAAATCTACAGATATTTTTTACAGTGTAGGTTTTTGGACAAACATCCCATTTAACAAAGGGACTCTAAATTCATCATAAAAAGGACAACACAAAACAAAATGAGCACTTTCACACAGCCCACAGAGTCGCTCTTCTTCTGAAGTTTGGTTAAATCTCCTGGTTTCTGAAGCCAGAGGAAGGATTCCTACGTCGCTGAGCAAACAAACACCTTTGATTCCTGCTCACATTTGCACGAACATAAAACTCTGTCCTAAATGTAACTTTTATTTGAATATATGTCCACAGCTTTGGTTTAGTTATTATTCCATTCAGCCATTTTACATGTCCCTGAGGATCACTCTGACTCTCAGCTTACAATAAACTTATCACGTGTTTTTTTTTTTTTTTTTTTTTTACCTTAATTTTACCAGGAAGTCCCTTGAGATCAAATCTATTTTTCGAGGGAGACCTGGCCAAAAGGCACACCAGTAACAGTTACAAAAGATTATTATTTCAGACACATGGTTTTGGTTCATAAAAACAAATAAAACATACAAAGATATAAAAAAGTCAATGAAAATATTAATATTAAGTACCATAAAAAACAGCAGCTGTATACTTGTTTTAAATATTACTTTAAAACAACTCTTAGTCAATAATCAGTGTTTTTGTAATGTTTTTATTTAAAAAATAAAATAAAATTTAAAAAAATGGAGAAAAACATGGCAGAGTGTTTTAAACAGAGGGAAGTTTTATCGTTGGGGTCCATGAGGGATTTTTGGAAATTTAAGGGGCCACGACCGTCCTTGACTTTGGGAATGGCTGCTGTAGAGGATTTCTCCATAATCCAGAACAGGGAGGAAAGTGGCCTGAACGCTTCCTCACAGACGGATACAGACAGGTTTTGTGTCTTTAGTAAAAGCCAAGCAGAGCTTTTAGCTTTTTTAACAGATGTTCTACATAAGGACAGTTTGTCATCAATCCATAAACTCAAATATTTATAACAAGATTCTTGTTCAAGTGCTTCTCCCTCTGATGTTGAAATGCCACCATGCAGTTCATTATGAGAATGAGCTTTGGAGAATGTCATAAATTTAGTCTTTTTAGCATTTAGAACCAACTTTAGCTGACAGAATGAAACCTGAAGTTGATGAAAGTGTTTAAAATAAAGTCATATGACAAATAAAAGAGCGTTTAGATCAGGTTTAGTCCTGCTTTATTCACGATCTGTGGACAGCTGTGTGTACAAACGCCTGCGGTGTGGATATTGTTTCTGTTTCTGGCCCCGTTCCCTGCGGGGCCCCAGTGAAAGGCAGTGATTAGAGCGGCTCTCACATGAATGCAGGGGCCGTGTTTACCGAGGATAAAAGTGTTTGTCTGTGCTCCAGCTGCACGCAGAGCCACGAGGAGCCGCCTTTGTCTGTGCTAATGGGACACGTCCCAGCAGGCGATGTTAGCCCGAACCTGCATTAGAGGCAACCAGACACCCATTCACTTTATAACCAGTCTGAATGGATGAATGGATGAAGTGCTCTGACACAGCTCATTGACTTTCTCATAATCACTCCAGCCAGAGCCGTTTCTAGACACCAGCGCATCCCAAAGTGGGGTCCAGGGCCCCCTGGGGGTCCGCGAAGGTACTGCAGGGGGGCCCCCAGAGGCTCTCTATATCAAGTACATAAAAAGAAATTGAGTTTGATATGCACTGTAAAAAAAAACAATGCTGCAAAAACTCAAGGCATCCCTCAAGATTTTTGAGTTTTGGTGATGAACTCAAAAGTTTTCAACTAGAAATATTTTTAACTCACCCAATTTAACATGCATACATCTAAAAATTTTAAGTTTTACTCACTATCTTTATTTTTTCCAGCTCGTCTTACAGCCAACTGACTCCACTGTTCAGAAAAAGTATTATTGATAATAATAAAAACTAAATATACTACATTTAACAAAAGAATAACTTTTTCTGAACTCTGTAAGTTGGCTGTAAGATGAGTAAAAAAATTATGATAGAGAGAAAAACTTGAGATTTTGAGTTGGCCCCAAAAATCTTGAGGGATCCTTTGCCCAGTTATTTTATTTTTCCAGTGTATTTTCATTCATTAATTCAAAGCTTTATTTAACCAGGATTTAAAACTCATTGAGATTAAAAATCTCTTTTACAACAGTGTCCTGGCAAGTGGCAGCAGCACAGTTACCAATACAGAGACAGACTTGCAATCAAATTCATACAAAACTTTAAATGGCATTCCACAGTTCTCAGATCAATTAAAACAATTACAAAAAGAATGTCTTTCTGCCAGATCCTTTAAAGTGCCTTTAAAAGAGTAAAGTGAGACCAACTCTTTCAACTGAAGTTCATTCTGGAGCTGATTCCATGAGGATTGTGCTGCAAAGTTAAAAGCCTTTTTTCCAAAGTCAGTGTGGACTTTTGGAACAGTCAATAAAAGCAAGTCCTGTGAGCGCAGCTGATGCGTCCCTGCAGACCTCTGCTCGATGTAAGTGTTCAAATAAGAAGGAAGGAGTCCCAGCACTGCCTTGTAAATGAAAAGATGCCAGTGAATCCAATGGCAAATGGAAAGGGAGAACTAACCAACCCGAGAATAGAGCAAACAGTGATGAGTAAGAAATTTCAAATTTGTGATGAATCTCAGGGCTCCATGAAACACAGCAGCCAAGGCAGGAAGACACTGAGCAGTTGAATGCATGTACAAAATGTCACCATAGTCCAAGACACATAGAAATGTTGTATTTGTTTAAAAATATCACTTTAAAACACTTGACCAATTTAAGGTGGACCGTGACACTCCTGACTTTGGGAATGGCTGCTTAGACACTATAATTTTTTTGTCAGTCCCACTTTAAACCAAAAAACATGGCACCAAGGAGCATTTGACAATAAACAGTGAAGCCCAAAATTATTTATACCCCTGGCAAATTCTGATTTAAAGTTGCTTTCATTCAACCAACAAGTTTTTTTTGGACTGGAAATGACACAGGCTTGAAGACGATGTACAAGAGGTATCACTGTGGAAAAAAAATCAAATCTTCAAATCTTCTTTTGAACAAAAAATGGCATGTTGGTTGAATAAAAGTAATTTTAAGTCAGAATTTGCCAGGGGTATGAATAATTTTGGGCTTCGCTCTATGTAAGCGTTATTATAAGATCACTTTTTGACGTATCCTGAATTGTGACCATGAATATAACAGGAAGGTAAATGTGGGATTAAATTTGAATGAAACTTAGGCCACATGTGTGATTTCCTGTGCTCTGGTGTATTCTAGACAAGTCATATTTTAAGATGGCTGCAGTTTATGGTTTGACTTCTGTCCTGATGGGGTGCTTTTAGGAGAACTGTGAGGCAGCGTCATTTGAGTGTTTTTTTTTCTGTCTGACTCCAGCAGAACGGTGACGGTAAAACAGCTACTTCCTGAGGGTTTGATAACGCTGCTAACACTCTGAGCCGCGAGGAAAACTGCCTGTTTCTAAGTCTCACAAGCTCCTCCCCTCAGCGTTACCATGGCGCTCGTGTCAATCACCAATGTTACTAAAATAATACTGAGCTTTGGTGATGAACTGCATTGATACTGCAATTTACTATTTAATTCTGTCCTAATAATAATAATAATAATAATAACACATTAGTCTTATACAGCGCTTTTCTAGCCTCTCGCTTTACAGTTTTTACATTATTTCTCCTAGAAATAATGGGTAAAAAAATTTAATAAAATAAATAAAATAAAGGTAGATCTCCCAGCCTTGATGACTTTAAAAGTAAATCGTGAGCCGAAAAAAAGATAACACTGGACAGATCAAATGATTTTACTGCGAGGCCACAGACAGAGACGCTGCAGGGTTAAAGAGTTTTGGAGTCCAGAGCCCTGAGTCTCACAGAACTGAACCAAAACCCAGAGACCCATCCGAGGTCCGAGGTCCGAGGTCTGAGGTCTGAGGTCTGAGGTCCGGGGTGAGGTCTGGTGCTCCTCTGGACGCGTCGTCTCTCTGTGATCTGAATGAAACTGAAGACGACGATGGCTTAGATTTCATTCAGAGGACATTTTCCTCCTGAGTACTTTTGTTTTTTTTTGTGTTACAGCTGTGTGTGACAGCCTCAGACACCTCTGTCCTGTCAACGGGACACAACAAGGACTGGACTACCGCTGTACTACAGGTACCACCACCACTGCTACTAATACTAATACTACTACTACTACTGCACTCTGTAAGGGTGTAAAGCTGGGCTCTCCAACAGTATCTCCCCAAGTGCAGTATAAATCCTACATAAGCTTGATCAGTCAGATTTCATGTAACGCAATGACCACAGCTAACAGGCTAAAAACTACAATATTAATGAACAACTATTATTTTCATAAAGAAGTAGTTATTGAGTCAAGACAATGGAAGACAGAAGTTTTGACAATAAGTGTGTGTCAGATCTGCGATGCAAGCAAAGTCACTTCCTACATATAGACACAAAATGCTGGTGAACTAAATATTTTAGTTGTTTTAAAATGTGAGTTGTGGACACCAATATTTTGTAAATGTTCAGGTAAAACAAAACTAATTTTCTTTGAGTTGAAAGTATCGTCTCTGCGACTAAATGGCTACTGTCCAGTGTGTACCCCGCCTAAGGCCCATAAATACTGGGATAGGCTCCAGTACCTGAAACTGCTAATGGTAATAAGTGGAAGATGAATGAATGAATCAATCAGTGAATGAATGTTACAAAGCTCAAATAGCTCTCTGCCATTGTAATGCTGTAAAAGTGGCTCTCAGGGGAAAAAAGATTGGAGAGCCCAGGTGTAAAGGATAATCTCTGGACTCAGACTACAGACAGTTCTCTGTGTGTTGGCCCTGTCACTTCACACATAAATAAATTTGTGTCTAAACTCCAGCTCACAGTACTCTCTCCCTCAGCCCGAAACTTCACAGTACTGCGATGTTACTGCAATACTCGCTCCTTCTCTCCGAAATACTGCAGAGCTCTGTACGGACACCCTCTGTACATTGAGATCAAACCAGGTCAGTACTACAACTACTACTACTACTACTACTACTGCTACTGCTAGTTAAATGTCTGAGCTGTTTCTTTTTGCCTCAGTTTGCTCAATAATGTCCTGTGCCTCTCCAGAGTCAGATGTGGACCTCAGAGCGTCCATGAAGGACCAGGATCTGTTTGTCCTGAGTGGATCCAGGGCTAACGTCTCTGTTAACCTGACCCTGGACGGGGCCCTGCTGCAGGGACTGGGCCCTGGCTGCCACTCCCTGGACATCCAGGCCCGGGACAGAGAGACACTGACGCAGGAGTCCACCAAACTCAGGGTAATGCATTCACTCTGCAAACGTCTCTGTTATCAGAATGATTCCTGCGACTTCAACCATGGTAAAGATTTAAACAAAACTTTAAACAAAAAAGTTTTAAAAGAATTGTGTTCAGTTGATGCAGGAGTCATAGTTGTACCACGGCCAACGTGGACTGGATTATGTTTTATATGAAGTTTTGGTTACACCAGAATATTTCTTCATGAACACAATGTTTAGAACTGTTTTCATTTACTTTTAAATTGATTTTTTTTTTTTTATTGCATAATAAACTCCTTGTATGACAGCAGTAATGGGATGTTCTCTAGAAACAATCAAGAGATACTAAAGTTTCCAATCACTCAAAGATGGGAGAAACTGACATACAAAGTGGACTTTTGCATCTTTCAGACGTCAGGTCATGTGTGTCGTTGTTCACCAGAGTCATGGTGCTGTGTTCATTTTCCATGAGAGGGTAAATCTAACACTGTATAGATAAGGCCCAAAACTCGGAAAAGAGCAAAACTGACCCTTTACCCAAAGTTTAGAGTGCAGGAGCAGAGAACAGCCCTGTGAGGGTCCTATAGAGAATAAACGTATCAGTATTAGTTACTTTTCTGAAGGCAGACAGGAGTTTAGTTCAAAATGGCCGCCTTCCTGTTGGAGATGTTGTTTCTCAGTCGCCAGGATCCTTCAGAGCGATCCACATCATCAAGGCCTTCACCAATTCTCTGCAACTCTCCTCACCTCGCTACAGATTACCCACAATGCACTACAACCACTTTCTACTCATGAAGGGGTTTGTTTTTAAAGCACATGACTTGATCACGTGACACGACGCAGTGAGGCCACTCTCTCACTCCTGAGCACGTTCCAGAAGTGTTCACCCATTCAGCATTAGCAGGACACTCGCCTTCCCTTCAGAGGGCCTGAGTCTGGAGGGGCCCCTGGAGGAAGCATCCTGGAGATTTGGAAAAGTGTGGCTCCTCTTTGATTTTTGCTCGGGATCTAAAGCTGATGATGTAGCAAACTTCAGTTGGATGGGATTAACTATTTATACTCCCATGTGCTTTTATAATATCTTTTGGGTCATTGCTATGGCAGGAGGCCACATTTTCATTGGGTCAGTCCTAAACTGACAGAGTTTGTGAGAGTTCTTATGATTCTCAAAATGGCCACCCCTGAATACTGAGAAAGTGGAAGAGTTTGGAGCAAAATCCTCGAAGAAGACTGAGGGTTACCATATTTTCCGGACTATAAGTGGCACTTTTTCCATCGTCTGGCTAGGGGTGCGACGTATACTCAGGTGCTTATATATAAAATATTTTAGGTGTTGGTTATTTTCACACTGACAGCCACCAGAGGGTGCTCTAGGCTTGTGTGCCACTGACAATTTAAAATGTAAACACTTGTAAGCGCTTCGTCTACCTCCGGAGTTAGCGGAGTTGTTCAGAAGCGACACCGAGGATGAAGAATTTAAAGGATTTAGTGATTAGGAGTGAGATGGTGAGTTTGGTGAACTTGTTATATTATGTTCTTTATGCTATAGTTATGTGAATAACTGTTAATATATTACGTTAACATACGAGACACCTATTCAGTTCGTTGTTTATGCTTCATGTAGCTGAATAATCATCAATGTGTTACGTTAGCAAACCGCACACCTATTCAGCTGTTGTTCTCTATTCTATTATTACTATAACTTGTCTTTCAACATGAAATGTCTGTTCTTGGTGTCGGATTTTGTAAAATAAATTTCCCCCCAAAAATGTGACTTATATACATTTTTTAATTCTTCATTATGCATTTTTTGGCTAGTGCCACTTATAATCCAGAGCCACTTATAGTCTGGAAAATACGGTAAATGTGTCAGATGTTCGGGCAGGGGCCATCATATATTTCGTTGTATTTATGTATTAAAAGTGCAGCCCAGGTTTGCCGCAGCAGCTTCTTCCAGACAGAACGTCCTGAAAACCCAGTGGTGATGTTGCAGTCTGACCCGGACTCGTCTCTCCTCAGGTGTGCGTGCTGCAGGAGCTCAGCGGTCTCCAGGTGACCATCCTCACTCTCAGACCGGTCTCTGTGAATGTGTCCGTCGAACGGGGCAGTCCGGCTCTGGTCCGGTTCTACCTGAGCACTCGGGACCGCTCCTTCGCAGAGAGGAGGGTCCTGAGCGGGAGCAGCCAGGTCTTCCACTTTGGACGCCACTCTCGAGGTCCCGCCGGTCTTTCTAACCTCAGACGTGTTCGTAAGCGTGGACTGGTTTAAAGTTCTGATCCTGTGCGCAGGTGTGGAGCGTCTGAGGGTAACCGCGGCCAACGGGTTCTCATCGTTGGAGACGGAGCTGAGAGTCTGTCCACAGAGCTACAACTCAACACCAACCAATCTGTGCAACTACAACAGCACAACGGTAAACAGGACAAGCACTGGAGCTATATTCAACCCCATGACCAGCTTCTGGGTCTTGACTAGGAATGTAACGATTCATTGAAGTCACGATTAAGATTTATTTCGATATTTATTTGCAGACTTAGTTGCAGTATAATTTATTTATTATTTGTTTTAATCATGTTCACAATTGTTTGTAGCTATGTTTCAAGACAAACAATTTTCCATACTTTTGTTACAAAATCGAAAAGGATCATATATATGTATATACAAACAAACATACATACATACATACATACATATATATACATACATACATACATACATACACACATACACACACATACAAACAAACACATACATACATACATACATACATATATACATACATACATACATACATACATACACACATACACACACATACATACATACATACATACATATACATACATATATACATACAAACATACATACATACATACATACATATACATACATATATACATACAAACATACATACATACATACATATACATACATATATACATACAAACATACATATATACATACATATATACATATACATACATATACAGATTACACCAGTGGCCTGTATAAAAGGGGCATTGCGATTTATTTTTCCCCACACCGTTTTCAAAATGCTTTTCTTTTGCATCAATTTTTAACCGATTTACGAAGAATTGTTACATCCCTAGTCTGGAATTGTTTTTTTCAGACCCATGTGAGGGTGGAACGGGCTTCCAACATCCAGATCACAGCCAGGCCCTCTGCTGTAGTGTCACGAAAGATGAGTGTGGCGCTGGAGGCGGGCGGAGGACTGAACCTCAACAACTCGCTCAGATATCAGTGGTCCTGCGGTGAGGACGGACCCTAAGCATTAGCTCCAAACATACAGTCAGTGCCTGGGTAGAGAACATTAACCAGCTGTGTAAATGTTCGACCACAGTTAGCGATCTCAGTAAAGGAGTGATGATTTATTAATGATGCCTTGTTGTACTGAGAACGACATTTATTATATGTCCACCCAGCACTGAAGTTCTCATATACTTCTAAATATGTAATAAGCTATGTCTTGTACTGTCAAACTTTTGCAGACTGGGAAAAATGCTTTCTCCCCTAAGACTAATGCATTATCGTTAAATGTTGAGTATTTTCTGTATTAAAATGTCTGGTGTGTGTTTGTTTTAGAGGACCCGTGCGAATGCAAGGGCAAGCAGGAGGTGCTCATCCAAATTGTGGCCCTCGACTGCCTCCCAGACCCACTGCAGTTTTACAAATACTGGTTGAGAATCATCAAAGACGACCAAGTGGAGGACACTGCAAGCATCTGTGTGGGACTCAACGCTTCTCTCAGCTCGAAACTCAGGTACCAACCAATCAGAATGCAGCGATACACTCAGGTACCGACCAATCAGAACGCAGCGATACACTCAGGTACCGACCAATCAGAACGCAGCTATACACTCAGGTACCGACCAATCAGAACGCAGCGATACACTCAGGTACCGACCAATCAGAACGCAGCGATACACTCAGGTACCGACCAATCAGAACGCAGCTATACACTCAGGTTTGTCGGCTACATTTGAGGCCGATTACGTCACAGTCGGCGTGACGGGGGTGTCTCAATTCGAAGGCGACTACAAATGCAGCCCACGAATGCGGCCTTCCTTTCCTGCTGAACGAAGGCTGCATTGAGTGGATCCTTCGTGGCCCAACGTATCCCATGATGCACTGTGCGCTGCTTGTCTGACGTTCGAAGATGGCAGAGGAAGGCGGAGAGAGCTGCTCAAACTCCTCCAGGAGTAAATTAAACAAAATAAAAAATAAAATAACTGTAATTTCTGGCTCAATTTCTGCTAATGTGACCAATGAATGAAGTGAATCAGCGAGCAGCTGCGGTCCTGGTTGCTAGGCGACAGTGGTGGCAAATGTGAGAGGAAGAGCAGCTGTTGATGTACGCTCCGTGGATTGGACTGTCCCATTTTGGCTCAGCCATTGCGGCCCACGAAGGCCACAAGAAGGAGTCGCCTTCATGGACTGCGACCTCCGAAGGCTGCGGCCGTTGGATTGGGACAGAGCTACAGTGTTTAAGAAGAACTGTCTCCTCTTCTTTGTCCATTTTGTTTGGTGAAAGTTAAATGTCCCTGAGGAGAATCCCGCTCGCTAAAACAGCAGGGGAGGGGCAGTGCCGGTGAGCAGCGGCAGCACTTCTGCAGTGCATTATGGGAGATGCAGTTCAAACAGAGTGCAATAAATCGGCGAGCCATTTTTAATACAAATTAGAAATTATCTCGCGGGCCAAAAGGAATTATCCTGCGGGCCTTGAGTTTGACACCCCTGCCATAGAGCGTCTGATGGAACAGTCTTACAGCAGAAGGAAGGAGTGTGGCGTCACTCATCTTATTGTTTTAATCAAACAAAAACGACAACAAAGCAAAAAAGCAAAACAACATGAAACAGCAGGGGCGGCAGTAGCTCAGTAGGTAGAGCCGTTTGCACAAACAGTGATGGATCAATCCTCACTACTGGAAATGCTGTTTTACAGGATTTATACAACTGTGCCCCAGTACTTCAGTATAACAAATGCAGTACTTCAGTATAACAGATGCAGTACTTCAGTATAACAGACGCAGTAAAGTGGTACTCCTCAGAAAACCCTCAGTACAGATTAAGTTTCTTTTGTTGTAGTGTTAATCTTTAGTTTACAGCAAAGTCCCCACATGCAGTAGTTCCTGAATCTCTGTGAAATACTTTAACTTTTTTACTCACAAGTACATTTAAAAGTAAGTACTTTTATACTTTTACTTAAGTAGTAATGTTCATGTGGTACTTTTACATTTACTTGAGTGAATTTTTGCTTTTTATCTGTACGTTTACTAAAATGAAGAAATGGAGTACTTCTTTCGCCACTGCCTGTATATTTGTGTGTTCCAGTCTCACCTGTGTAGATTTACCTGTATATTTGTGTGTTCCAGTCTCACCTGTGTAGATTTACCTGTATATTTGTGTGTTCCAGTCTCACCTGTGCAGATTTACCTGTATATTTGTGTGTTCCAGTCTCACCTGTGCAGATTTACCTGTATATTTGTGTGTTCCAGTCTCACCTGTGTAGATTTACCTGTATATTTGTGTGTTCCAGTCTCACCTGTGTAGATTTACCTGTATATTTATGTGTTCCAGTCTCACCTGTGCAGATTTAACTGTATATTTATGTGTTCCAGTCTCACCTGTGCAGATTTAACTGTATATTTGTGTTCCAGTCTCACCTGTGCAGATTTAACTGTATATTTATGTGTTCCAGTCTCACCTGTGCAGATTTAACTGTATATTTATGTGTTCCAGTCTCACCTGTGCAGATTTAACTGTATATTTGTGTTCCAGTCTCACCTGTACAGATTTACCTGTATATCTGTGTGTTCCAGTCTCACCTGTGCAGATTTAACTGTATATTTATGTGTTCCAGTCTCACCTGTGCAGATTTAACTGTATATTTGTGTTCCAGTCTCACCTGTACAGATTTACCTGTATATTTGTGTGTTCCAGTCTCACCTGTGCAGATTTAACTGTATATTTATGTGTTCCAGTCTCACCTGTGCAGATTTAACTGTATATTTATGTGTTCCAGTCTCACCTGTGCAGACTTAACTGTATATTTGTGTGTTCCAGTCTCACCTGTGCAGATTTACTTGTATATTTGTGTGTTCCAGTCTCACCTGTGTAGATTTACCTGTATATTTATGTGTTTCAGCCTCACCTGTGTAGATTTGCTTGTATATTTGTGTGTTCCTGCTCTCCTGTGCAGATTTACCTGTATATTTATGTGTTCCAGTCTCACCTGTGCAGATTTACTTGTATATTTGTGTGTTCCAGTCTCACCTGTGTAGATTTACCTGTATATTTGTGCGTTCCAGTCTCACCTGTGCAGATTTACCTGTATATTTGTGTGTTCCTGCCTCACCTGTGTAGATTTACCTGTACATGTGTGTTCCAGCCTCACCTGTGCAGATTTACCTGTATATTTATGTGTTCCAATCTCACCTGTGCAGATTTAACTGTATATTTGTGTGTTCCAGTCTCACCTGTGTAGATTTAACTGTATATTTATGCGTTTCAGCCTCACCTGTGTAGATTTAACTGTATATTTGTGTGTTTCTGCCTCACCTGTGTAGATTTACCTGTATATTTGTGTTCCAGTCTCACCTGTACAGATTTACCTGTATATTTGTGTGTTCCAGTCTCACCTGTGCAGATTTACAGTGGCATGAAAAAGTATCTGAAACCTTTGGAATTTCTCACATTTCTGCATAAAATCCCCATTAAATGTGATCTGATCTTTGTCAAAATCACACAAATGAAAATACAGTGTCTGCTTTAACTAAAACCACCCAAACATTTATAGGTTTTCATATTTTTAATGAGGATAACAAGCAAACAATGACAGAAGGGGGAGGAATAAGTAACTGAACCATCACATTTAATATCTGGTTGCCCCCCCTTTGGCAGCAATAACTTCAACCAGACGCTTCCTGTAGTTGTAGATCAGTCTGGTACATCCATCAGGATCAATCTTGGACCATTCCTCTTTACAAAACTGCTGCAGCTCAGTCAGATTCCTGGGATGTCTGGCATGAATTGTTGTCTTGAGGTCATGCCACAGCATCTCAATGGGATTCAAGTCAGGACTTTGACTTGGCCGCTCTAGAACGTGTATTTTGTTCTTCTGAAGCCATTCTGAAGTTGATTTACTTTTGTATTTTGGGTCATTGTCCTGTTGCAGCATCCATCCTCTTTTTAGCTTTAACTGTCTGACAGATGGCCTCAGCTTTTCCTGCAAAACATTCTGATAAACTTTTGAATTCATTTTTCCATTAATGATTGCAAGTTGTCCAGGCCCTGAGGCAGCAAAACAGCCCCAAACCATGATGCCCCCTCCACCAGACTTCACGGTGGGGATGAGGTGTTGATGTTGATGAGCTGTTCCATTTTTCCTCCACACATGATGTTGTGTGTTCCTCCCAAACAATTCATCTTTCGTTTCATCAGTCCACAGAATATTTTGCCAGAAGTTCTGTGGAGTGTCCAAGTGGCCTTTTGCAAACATTAAACGTGCAGCAATGTTTTTTGTAGACAGCAGTGGCTTCCTCCGTGGAGTCCTCCCATGAACACCATTCTTGGTCAGTGTTTTACATTTAGTCGATGTATGCACAGAGATACTGGACTGTGCCAGTGATTTCTGTAAGTCTTTAGCAGACACTCTAGGGTTCTTTTTTTACCTCTCTGAGCATTCTGCGCTGAACTCTTGTTGTCATTTTTGGTGGACGGCCACTCCTTGGGAGAGAAGCAACAGTGCCAAACACTCTCCATTTGTATACAATTTCTCTAACTGTGGATTGATGAACAGCTAGACTTTTAGAGATGGTTTTGTAACCTTTCCCAGCTTTATACAAATCAACATTTCTTGATCGCAGGTCTTCAGAGAGCTCTTTTGAGTGAGCCATGGTGCTTCTCATCAACACACAATTCTTACCAGGTGTGTGTTTTATAGTGGGCAGGGCAGCTTTAAGCCACTTCTCAGTGACTGGACACATCCCTGACTTAAATAGTTTGGTAAAAATTGGTTTTAATTGCTCTTAAATTCTCCTTAGGCAGAAGGTTCAGTTACTTATTCCTCCCCCTTCTGACATCGTTTGCATATTATCCTCATTAAAAATTAGAAAACCTATAAATGTTTGGGTGGTTTTAGTTAAAGCAGACACTGTTTTTTCATTTGTGTGATTTTGACAAAGATCAGATCACATTTAATGGTGATTTTATGCAGAAATGTGAGAAATTCCAAAAGCTTCAGATACTTTTTCATGCCACTGTACCTGTATATTTGTGTGTTCCAGTCTCACCTGTGTAGATTTACCTGTATATTTGTGCGTTCCAGTCTCACCTGTGTAGATTTACCTGTATATTTGTGTGTTCCAGTCTCACCTGTGTAGATTTACCTGTATATTTATGTGTTCCAGTCTCACCTGTGCAGATTTAACTGTATATTTATGTGTTCCAGTCTCACCTGTGCAGATTTACCTGTATATTTGTGTGTTCCAGTCTCACCTGTGTAGATTTACCTGTATATTTGTGCGTTCCAGTCTCACCTGTGCAGATTTACCTGTATATTTGTGTGTTCCAGTCTCACCTGTGTAGATTTACCTGTATATTTATGTGTTCCAGTCTCACCTGTGCAGATTTACCTGTATATTTGTGTTCCAGTCTCACCTGTGCAGATTTACCTGTATATTTGTGTTCCAGTCTCACCTGTGCAGATTTAACTGTATATTTATGTGTTCCAGTCTCACCTGTGTAGATTTACCTGTATATTTGTGTTCCAGTCTCACCTGTGCAGATTTAACTGTATATTTATGTGTTCCAGTCTCACCTGTGCAGATTTAACTGTATATTTATGTGTTCCAGTCTCACCTGTGCAGATTTAACTGTATATTTATGTGTTCCAGTCTCACCTGTGTAGATTTACCTGTATATTTATGTGTTCCAGTCTCACCTGTGTAGATTTACCTGTATATTTGTGTGTTCCAGTCTCACTTGTGCAAATTTACCTGTATATTTGTGCGTTCCAGTCTCACCTGTGCAGATTTACCTGTATATTTATGTGTTCCAGTCTCACCTGTGCAGATTTACCTGTATATTTATGTGTTCCAGTCTCACTTGTGCAGATTTACCTGTATATTTGTGTTCCAGTCTCACCTGTGCAGATTTACCTGTATATTTGTGTTCCAGTCTCACCTGTGCAGATTTACCTGTACATTTGTGTGTTCCAGTCTCACCTGTGCAGATTTACTTGTATATTTATGTGTTCCAGTCTCACCTGTGCAGATTTACTTGTATATTTGTGTTCCAGTCTCACCTGTGCAGATTTAACTGTATATTTATGTGTTCCAGTCTCACCTGTGCAGATTTACCTGTATATTTATGTGTTCCAGTCTCACCTGTGCAGATTTACCTGTATATTTATGTGTTCCAGTCTCACCTGTGCAGATTTAACTGTATATTTATGTGTTCCAGTCTCACCTGTGTAGATTTACTTGTATATTTATGTGTTCCAGTCTCACCTGTGTAGATTTACCTGTATATTTGTGTGTTCCAGTCTCACCTGTGCAAATTTACCTGTATATTTATGTGTTCCAGTCTCACCTGTGCAGATTTAACTGTATATTTGTGCGTTCCAGTCTCACCTGTGCAGATTTAACTGTATATTTATGTGTTCCAGTCTCACCTGTGCAGATTTACCTGTATATTTATGTGTTCCAGTCTCACCTGTGCAGTTTTACCTGTATATTTATGCGTTCCAGTCTCACCTGTGCAGATTTAACTGTATATTTATGTGTTCCAGTCTCACCTGTGTAGATTTACCTGTATATTTGTGTGTTCCAGTCTCACCTGTGCAGATTTAACTGTATATTTATGTGTTCCAGTCTCACCTGTGTAGATTTACCTGTATATTTATGTGTTCCAGTCTCACCTGTGTAGATTTACCTGTATATTTGTGTGTTCCAGTCTCACCTGTGTAGACAACTGTCATGACTCAGACTCTGATGTGAAGATCTCGCTGAGCTGTGGAGGTTCCTGTCCGTCTACCTTCTACTGGAACATCGAGAACTACAACAACAACAGTTTATGGACGGTATGTTTACATTTTTTTACATAGTTAGTATTAGTAATAGTATTTGTAGCAGTAATAGTAGAAGGTCATTTTTTTCATTTTTTGTTGCTCACGTTCCTTGATTGTCATTCTTTAGTGGTTGATGTCTGCTGCTCTAACACAGCCATTGCCAAATTCAGGAGTGTCAGGACCCTCCTTAAATTCACCAAAATGCCACGCAGACCCCCAACGATACAACTTCCCTCCATCCCAAACTTTATTTTCATGTTTTTCTCCATATATTTCTATAAAAACATTACAAAAGACACTGACTATTGGCTAAAAAGTGTTTTAAAGTTATATTTTTAAACAAATACATTGTAAAAAATAAAATAAAATGCAGCAAAAACCCAATAACTCAAGGCAAAGGATCCCTCAAGATTTCTGGGGCCAACTCAAAATCTCAAGTTTTCCACACTTTAACTTAATTTGATGTTCATACGTCTAAAAACTTTTCTAATTTTTAAGTTTTTCTCTCTATCATTTTTTTTTTACCCATCTTACAGCCAACTTACAGTGTTCAGAAAAAGTTATTCTTTTGTTAAATGTAGTACATTTAGTTTTTATTATTATCAATAATACTTTTTCTGAACAGCGAAGTCAGTTGGCTGTAAGATGAGTTGGAAACAATAAAGATAGTGAGTAAAACTTATAATTTCAATTTTTTAGATGTATGAACATTAAATTTGGTGAGTAAAAAAATATTATTTGCTGAAAACTTTTTGAGATTTTGAGTTGATCGCCAAAAATCAAAAATCCTGAGGGATCCTGTTGCCTTGAGTTTTTGCAGCATTGTTTTTTACAGTGCATTTCAAACTCAATTTGTTTTTATGAACTTAATATAGACAGCCTCTGGTGCCCCCCTGCAGCACCTCCATGGACCCCCAGGGGCCCCGGACCCCACTTTGGGAACCGCTGATGAAATGTATCTGTTAGCCTCATGTCGCTAACAGCCGTGCTATATAGCCATTTTATGCTCTGTCCAGTCCCCACCGTTGCCAGCAGGGGGCGACAGACTCCTAATCTCTGCAGAGTCACAGTAAGAGCTCCCAACAGAAGAGTTTTTCCACAGATACATTATTTTAAGTTATAAAAACCTGAAATAGTAATGCAGAGGAGAACACCACAGTTTCAGAAAAACTGAGAGAAGAAGAAAATGAGAGTTTAATGTTTGTGTTTCAGGCTGAGACTCGAAGCTGCTACATCGAGTCAGGCACCAGACCTCTGATCAACAAAAAGAAAGGAGGAGATAATTTTACTGTGGATAAAAAAATTGTGGCTGAGGCCAGAAGTCTTGGTCAGGATGTGAGAGTGGTACTGACAACAGGCGAGTACTACACTGTACTACACACAGTACTACACACAGTACTACACTGTACTACACACAGTACTACACTGATCAGGCCTAACACTCTGAGCACAGTTGAACACAGTTAGCTTCAGTTTGTGGATCAGGGCCAAACATGACGCCCATTGTGTTGGGTTGAGTTTAGTCCTGGTTTATCCTTTGATATAAATACACATTTCAGAGAAACACTGATGTCTGGACCTCTGTGACGTGTGTGGCCCTGGGTCAGGCTCTTGTTAGTTGGTTACATTTATCAGGCACCGATGTCTCAGAGGCAGAAAAATGGGACCTGAGTCTGACACAAGGTCCAGACTGTGAGGGCTGCAGAGACTGGGTCAGGGCGTCTCCAGAACTGCAGCTCTGTGGGGACCGATATATCTGTCGGGCGATATCAGCCGATATAGTCCATTAGAAAATTATTGGTTATCCTCTGATATAAACAGTACTATTGATGATGGCCTTCTGCTATTTGTCCAGCAGAGGGCGCTGGCGCCAACTGAAAGTGTTTCCCAGCGGTTTGGTTCTTACTCTGCAGTTCATAGGAAACTCCCCAAATCTCTTTCTCATGGCCTGAAAAGCTCAAAACGGCAATAAAAATATTGTACTTATTTCTCTGCCAGAAAACCTCATAGAACAAAAATTCAAAACATATTTTGTAGTTCTCCCCATGCTCTACTTGCACGGCAAGTTTAAATGAAATTTAAGTTAAACAAATTTAGTTGAAGCTGAATAAAATATCATACATACTATATATAATAACACTCCCCACACCAATGCCCACTAAAGTCTACAGAACACTCAGCATAAAGAACAATAAGCAGCTTTCTACAACATTTTAAAAATAAGTTTATTCTAATAAAAAGGCCTGGGGTGGACACGCCATATTCATATAAACAAGAGTGGAAAGAAAAATGCTTTAAAATACTTTTTCTCTACTGTATTGGCCAATGTATCGGATATCGTTTTTTTTTTTTGTTACTTAATATTGGTATCGGCCTCAAAAAAATCTATATCGGGATCTAGTCTGCAGTGGTCAGGATCTATCAGAACTGAGGTCTGAGGAACAGAGGTGAACCAGAGACAGGCGACGTCCGTGATGCTCACCGAACATTAACTTTATATTGGTCTTATTCTCTGTGCGGTGTTTCAGATGAGTTAACCCCAGAGTATGCCTCCTACACCATACACACCTCCTCCAGGACCACAGCACGTCCCAGGACCACGCCCACTCCACCTGAGGCCACACCCACCCCACCGGCCACGCCCATCCTTCCTCTGGTCTGCTCTGTGGCGCCCTCTACTGGGACCATCCTGCAGCTCTTCAAGATCAACTGTTCCACCCTGAGCCTCTGCACCCACTGCAACTACTGCTACAGCTCAGGTAGCACTCTGACCCTGTCCTCCTCTGCTCCCTCTGACCCTGTCCTCCTCTGCTCCCTCTGACCCTGTCCTCCTCTGCTCCCTCTGACCCTGTCCTCCTCTGCTCCCTCTGACCCTGTCCTCCTCTGCTCCCTCTGACCCACTCCTCCTCTGCTCCCTCTGACCCTGTCCTCCTCTGCTCCCTCTGACCCTGTCCTCCTCTGCTCCCTCTGACCCTGTCCTCCTCTGCTCCCTCTGACCCACTCCTCCTCTGCTCCCTCTGACCCACTCCTCCTCTGCTCCCTCTGACCCACTCCTCCTCTGCTCCCTTTGACCCTGTCCTCCTCTGCTCCCTCTGACCCACTCTTCCTTTGCTCCCTCTGACCCACTCCTCCTCTGCTTTCTCTGACCCTGTCCTCCTCTGCTCCCTCTGACCCTGTCCTCCTCTGCTCCCTCTGACCCTGTCCTCCTCTGCTCCCTCTGACCCTGTCCTCCTCTGCTCCCTCTGACCCTGTCCTCCTCTGCTCCCTCTGACCCTGTCCTCCTCTGCTCCCTCTGACCCTGTCCTCCTCTGCTCCCTCTGACCCACTCCTCCTCTGCTCCCTCTGACCCTGTCCTCCTCTGCTCCCTCTGACCCACTCCTCCTCTGCTCCCTCTGACCCACTCCTCCTCTGCTCCCTCTGACCCACTCCTCCTCTGCTCCCTCTGACCCTGTCCTCCTCTGCTCCCTCTGACCCACTCCTCCTCTGCTCCCTCTGACCCACTCCTCCTCTGCTCCCTCTGACCCACTCCTCCTCTGCTCCCTCTGACCCACTCCTCCTCTGCTCCCTTTGACCCTGTCCTCCTCTGCTCCCTCTGACCCACTCCTCCTTTGCTCCCTCTGACCCACTCCTCCTCTGCTTTCTCTGACCCTGTCCTCCTCTGCTCCCTCTGACCCTGTCCTCCTCTGCTTCCTCTGACCCTGTCCTCCTCTGCTCCCTCTGACCCACTCCTCCTCTGCTCCCTCTGACCCTCTCCTCCTCTGCTCCCTCTGACCATCTCCTCCTCTGTTTCCTCTGACCCTGTCCCTCTCTGCTCCCTCTGACCCTCTCCTCTGCTCCCTCTGACCCTCTCCTCCTCTGCTCCCTCTGACCCTGTCCTCCTCTGCTCCCTCTGACCCTGTCCTCCTCTGCTCCCTCTGACCCACTCCTCCTCTGCTCCCTCTGACCCTGTCCTCCTCTGCTCCCTCTGACCCTGTCCTCCTCTGCTCCCTCTGACCCTCTCCTCCTCTGCTCCCTCTGACCATCTCCTCCTCTGTTTCCTCTGACCCTCTCCTCTGCTCCCTCTGACCCACTCCTCCTCTGCTCCCTCTGACCCTGTCCTCCTCTGCTCCCTCTGACCCTGTCCTCCTCTGCTCCCTCTGACCCTGTCCTCCTCTGCTCCCTCTGACCCTGTCCTCCTCTGCTCCCTCTGACCCTGTCCTCCTCTGCTCCCTCTGACCCACTCCTCCTCTGCTCCCTCTGACCCTGTCCTCCTCTGCTCCCTCTGACCCTGTCCTCCTCTGCTCCCTCTGACCCTGTCCTCCTCTGCTCCCTCTGACCCTCTCCTCCTCTGCTCCCTCAGGTAAACATAAGCGTTGCAGTGAAAGCTCTGTGACGTCTCTGTTTTTGCCTCTGGGAGATAAACGTGAGGACTTCACTGTGTCCATCAAAGTCACGGCCAAAGGTGACGAGTTTAAAGAAAACACTGTCATCACTGCTCAGGTAACTTCCACAAACTTCACACTGCAACACAAAACTCAGAACCAGAGCGTGATATCAGGAGAACACAGTGAGGAGATGTTTCTGAAGGTCTTGTGTCCATCTAATTTAACGTTCATACATCTAAAAAATTTTAAGTTTTACTCACTCTTTATTTTTTCCAGCTCATCTTACATCCAACTGACTCCACTGTTCAGAAAAAGTATTATTGATTGTCGGGGTTCGGTTAAAAAGACTGGAAAAAAAAAAAAGAATGATGGCTCAGTCTTCAAATGTTTTTTTGCATTTTATTGCACCGCCTTCCCAAAAAAAAGTGAAATATTGTCAAAAAGTTCCAGAATATGTACAGTGAAAAAAAAATATCCAAAAAAAGTTATATACAAAAAACAAAAACAATGCCAAAAACCAAACACAAAGAACTCACAGCCAGAGCCAGACAGTCACCTTCAGCGTTACCACTCTCCACCCTCTGAGGGGGAGAACAGGCCCTTTAAATACCCCCTTAGCCCCTCCCTTGGGCAAACCATTCAAATTGGACATGGGGGTTTTTTGGGTTTTAAGAAGTATTATTCCCCTTGTCCCCAAAGAAAACTTTACCCAAATATGATCCAACAGTTACAACCACAGAAATGGTCTTTTCTGCGCTTCAGACACATCTACGTCCGCATATATATATATAAAATACAATGAGCCCGTCCCTTAAGTCATATGACCACCAGAAGCGCGCCGGGATGCGCTATTTATGGTGCAGGCAGGAAGCGCTTCTGGTTGGCACCTCAGTACACTCAAAAAAATAACTGACCCAAAAATACAGACTTTATGTAATTTAATTACATCTTAATTTTCCATGTAATTCTACTGGCTATATGTTGTGTAAAATATATATTAAACTTAACAGTTACCAAACATGTAAAGTTTATGTAAACAAATAACATAAACCATGTAGTTTTTAGGAAAATAGTCACATAAAGTTTAATTATTTAGCCAGTTAACACAACTAGAGTTTATGGGGCTATTCACATATACTGCAAAAATGTATGTAATAAATATACATAAACTAAAGCCCAAATTTCAAATAAATGTTGTGCTTTCATTAAAGTTAAGGTAAACTTTTAAATAAATTCTATGGAATTGTTTAACTTGGACAACTAGAGTTTAAGGAACTTTTCACATATATTCTAAAAAGTTATGTAATAAATATACATATAATTAAGCCCAACTTTCAAATAAATGTTGTGCTTTTAATAAAGTTAAAGCAAACTTTTAAATAAGTGTTATGCAATTGTTAACCTTGGCTATACATTCCTATTCTAATAAAGAAGATTAAGAAAATGTTTTATCGTGCTTTTATTGAACATTTAGCACTAACAGTTTGCATTGCTTACAGTAATGTTCTTAGTATATTACAGTGGTTCTCAAACTTTTCACACCACCTTGGAAAATATTTGGGTTTTAAAGTACCATTTGTAAATGACTAAACCAGGAGAAATCCAGGCCTAAACCAGAACTAAATTAGTTTTAAATCAGGACTTACACAGGACAACTCCAGGACTAAACCCAGACAAAACTAGGTCTAAATTAGCACTAAACCAGAATTAAATCAGGATTAAAACATTACTAAATCAGGACTAGACCAGGAATAAAACTAGTCATAAATTAATCTAAAACTTCCAAAGACTGCCGAGTACCACCAGTAGAAGCCTAAGTACCAGTGGTACCCGTACCAGTTTGAGAACCACCGGTAATAGAATACATAAACCAATGGTTAAAAAAACAAAACAAAAAGGTGATCTCTAGTTCAAATATGCAAAACCCCAAACCAAATACAATACTGATTCAACTGATTATTCCAGTATAGGGCTGCAACTGATAATTTTGCTAATCAAATAATCTGTTGTCTAGGCTGGCAAACTTTTTTTTTTTTTTTTTTACAAAATTAGAACTATGTCAAGCTAAAATTATGCCACCTGAGAACATCAGAATGGAGTACATTTACTGATAAAGCTTTTTCATCTTCAATGCAAAATATTGTACAGAAAATGTGCATATAAATTTGGGCTGCACAATGTTGAAAATGTACATCTAATTGTGATTGGATTGCAACATTGATTGCAAAATATCAAGTTCACAGCACAAGTAGAATTAACACTTGAAAGATGCCTTTTAGAACATTTTTAGAACGTTTTTTTTAAGAGTTAAACCTGTAAGGTGAGCTGGAGCTTGGTTTTACCAAGTGTTTTGTGCAGAAGATATATTGCTCCCAATTTGCCTATTGAGATTAACATTGTGATTCTGCTTTGATTGTGATTAATTGTGCAGCCCTAATACAAAAAACAACTTTTATCCTAACATTTTTATTTTCAGAGTTTGGACTTTCTGTGAAAGCTTTTTTCCATCCATATTCATTAAGACTTTTTGAAAGAACTCAAATGTATGTTTGAGGTTGGGTGGATAGGTCAGGTTCAAAGCATAAATTATGCTGAACAGCATTACATACGCAGAGGAAACAAATCGCAGACCTTGTAATAGTTCCACTCCTTCAACCACGATTCCTACATCCTCTGGCTCATCATCTTCATAGCCTCCTTTGTTGATGACGTAAATCCCCATGGTTGTTTGAGCAATTTCTGCCACAGTGTCCTCATTGGTATTCTTAAATTAAAAAAATAACAGTTTTACTGAATTGAATTTTAAACATGAAAAGGAAAATACAGTTTGCAGATTTACATGCACTACAGAGAAAAAACAAAACTTCTCTCTAAATGTCTGACATTATTTCTGACTAAATTTGGTCATGTTTCAGGTCAATTAGGATTACTAAAATTTTTATTTTTTAAATGTAAAAAAAAAAAAAGAAAAAAAAAAGATTTTTGGAGAAATTGTTATTATTCCCACAAGTTTACACAAATAGTCAAAGCTCTTCTGGATAGAACACATTTACAAAGAGGACTTGTCTTTAATGCAAAATGTGTGTGTGTATATATATATATACAATTTTAAAGTCCAATAATCATGATTAATCAAATGAGTTGTTTCAGTCCTCGTCAAGTTAATTTTTAGTTTGACATGCTTTACAGCAGGGGTGTCTTAATTTTTTTAAATTTTCATAGCAAAAAAATGACTGGAATACTCTCTAGAGCAGAAATATGTTGAACAATATAAACTCAATCCAATTGAAACCCTTGACTTTATAACTTTTGGGATTAGACGAATGGCAATAGTAGTTTACACCAACTTCAACTAAAAGTGAACAGTTTGGACTCCCCTGCTTTAAAACACTGAAGATGTTGTCCTTATGGCTACACACATTAGAAAAATAAAAAATGTACAGCGTTAAGACCCTATACAACTAATACGTACTTCATACACTGTAAACAGAGCCGGCCACCTTTTCAAAAATTCGCCAATAAAGGGTCATCCTCCAAGAGCTCCACGGTAACTCAGGGGAGGAACTTGTGAGACTTCGACAAAGTCAGCTTGCCTCCCAACAACAACTACTGAAGGACAAAAACACAACAGGTAGAATACATCAGGCACTGACTCCTTCCTCACCTGTCTCCTCCCTGACATCGCTGCCTCTTCCCTGTCTGTGCTTGCGCGCGCGTCAGCCCCACGGCGCTGTTCAGGGCGGCCGCTGAGCGCGAGGCACCCGCAGCCTCCACAACAGAACTTAAGTGAAAGTGGCCAAAACTCTGTTATTAAGTTGCTTATATTCTGTTTAGTTCATAGCTCCTGCGGTTTACTCGCGCTTCCGCGGTGTCCTGTGTGTTGGAAATAATCTCAGACTGATCGATCTACGTGTCACCCAAAAACCATAGGATCTACCCGCACTCTTTTACGATCGTCTGGTAGATCGCGATCGGCGGGTTGAGGACCACGGTTTTAGTGTATGTAATTAAAACGCATTTGTCATGTAAAATGAGCGGACAATTACTGCTCTTCATTGCTGCTGTGTCACGTGACAGCACCGAATGTGAAGGGAAAAGGCAGCGTGCTGCTGTGAGCTGCTTATAACTGTACACATTAGTTAAATAATTCCGCAAAACTTAAAACCCTTTCTATTTGAATGCTAAAACGATAAAAAATAAAATAAAAAAAAAAGACAGAGCTGACTGCTTTAGAATAAATGCAATGCCAAAACGGACAAATGTATCACTACTATCAAATCTGCACAACCCAACCATGAAAAGTCATATCATTTTTAACTTAAATCAAACGTTACATTTAATTCCATATTTTCTTCCCCACCTGCCAGCCTCATGTTCTGACATCCAAATGCAAAAATGCGCTAGCATAGCATTACCTAGCTAGCTTTGACCTGTTTTTACAGCAAGTGCTAACAAGTCAAAATGAGAGTTGGGAGGAGAGAAAACCTCCCAAATTAATTTTACCCCTCAACGCCATAATTACATTTATATAGTAGATATTTCTTATAACAGTTGATAAATGGGATTATACTTACAGTCACACAAGGAATCATCCTGAGACGTTGCTCTGCTCGATGTCAAGGCCACGATTTCAAGGCCCAGTTGTGCGGGGTTTACCAAGCAGAATTTCAGGGGTGGGGGGTGGGGTGGGTGCGGAAGGGGCTGCAAACCATTAAGAGTGCTTTATGTTGCCCCCTATTGTTATGGAGGGGAAACTACAGAACCGCTGGTATGTAATACATTCAGTTAACCTTTACATGTTTTTTTATCCTCATTTTACAATGAGTAAATTTACGTTTTATTTATTTATTTAGAACGCATAAATGTCCGTCTTTGTAATATTTCAGTTAAATATTACTTTACATTATACTTTAGAGTTTACTAGGGCCAAGAATCATTTTTTTGAGTGTAGAAGGATGGGACGAGTGAGAGCATCCCAGTTCAGTGGTGAGTACCACGCGGTCTACGTTAGGGCGCGCTTGTCCACAGGCATGTGTGAGTGTGTGTTTCTGTGTGAGTGTGTGTTTCTGTGTGAGTGTGTGTTTCTGTGCGGGAGTAGAGGCGTCGAGTGTGCACCCTCGAACGCACTCCAAACGGGGAAGCCGGGAATATAAATGTTTATTTTGTGATGAAGTCCAAATGTTAAAAATGGTAGCACGCGCACGTGAGTAAAAAGGTTTGTGCGCGCTTAGCCCCACGGCCAAAATGCCACGTAGTATCCGCTCCCAGCGCCTTCATCTCCCGTGGGCCCAGAACGAGAGAAGAAAAGGCGCAGGGAGGCCTGTTGAGTGACGGGGTTAGGGGCGCTCCGTCACATTGATAATAATAAAAACTAAATATACTACATTTAACAAAAGAATAACTTTTTCTGAACTCTGTAAGTTGGCTGTAAGATGAGTAAAAAAATAATGATAGAGAGAAAAACTTCAAAATTAGAAATGTTTTTAGACGTATGAATATCAAATTAAGTGAAAGTGTGGAAAACTTGAGATTTTGAGTTGGCCCCAAAAATCTTGAGGGATCCTTTGCTTTGAGTTATTGAGTTTTTGCAGCATTTTATTTATTTTTTACAGCATATTTGTTTAAAAATATAACTTTAAAACACTTTTTAGCCAAAAGTCTGTGTCTTTTGTAATGTTTTTATAGAAATATATGGAGAAAAACATGAAAATAAAATTTGGGATGGAGGGAAGTTGTATCGTTGGGGGTCTGTGTGGGATTTTGGTAAATTTAAGGAGGGCCCTGACTCCTGACTTTGGGAATGGCTGCGTTAGAGAAAAAGCCTTCATCATAAACAACATGGATTCTTCATTAAATTTTGTTTTAGACGAACGACAGGAGGCCTGTGCTAAGTGCTGATTTAATTACACGATTTGATTACTATTGTTATTAGTAAAAGATGATTTTGTTCTTTTTTGACAAAACAAAATTAAAGCTTCACTTCTCCTAATGTCCTGGGTCATTCCCAACACCAGCTCTCTGTAATACTCAGGTCCTGTTTACAGCAGTGGTCAGGAAAACACAACAGCCCTGCACTTTGATTCACATTTACACAAAAACACTGAGGTGTAAAGAAAACAACTATGAGTGTGAATAAACTGTAGTACCTGTATTTGTCCAGCAAGTGTTGCTGTGCTAATCACTGTTCAGAGACAAAAACTAAACGATTCAGAAAACAGAAACCTGGCTGCTGGTAGTGCTCCTGTCCCAACCTGTGGGCCCTCACCCCCACTCCCCTGGACCCCTACCCCCCCGCTCCTGTTTGGATGAATCCTTACTCCTTCAATTTGGGCTCCATAAGGTTTCTTCTTTTTTCCCCACAGCTTTTTTTTTTAGGAGTTTTTCCTTAAGAGAAGGAGGGTCTAAGGACAGGAGTGTCCTGGCTCTGTTTAGTTTAGTGTAGTTATTGTTTGTGTTGTGTGTTTATGTTTGATTAACTGTTGTGAAGCCTTTGAGGAGACTTTTGTTGTGATACTGAGACATACAAATAAAATTGAATTGACCTGAAACCCCATCCTTGTGTAAATGAAAGGCCAAAACACATCAAACCTTTAAGGATTTGACAAAACACACTTGTTGTATAAACAGTACCATGAGATCAAACTGAAGTTAGGAGCTGAACCTAGACTTAAACTTCTAGCTCTGAGTTAAGTGTAGACTGACCACTGGGAGCTTGAGAATAAAGTCTGATGTATGAAGGTTTTGTTGTTTCACAGATGATTCCTGTCACTGTCAGGTTACTGATAACCTTCCTCGTGGTCCTCAGGTGGTGGACGTCCCGGACGGTTCCTCTCTCAGCTCTCTAGGAGACTCAGTGACGGCCTCCATAAACCTGCTGTCCTCGCAGGGTCAGCTCAGCGGGGACACTCTGGGTCAGCTGCTCTCCTCTGTGGGAGACAAACTCAACTCTCAGAGCGACGCCGACTCCGACCAAGAGGACCGGCAGAAGGTAACGAGGGGTCAGCAAGGGTCAGGGGGTCAGCAGGGGTCAGGGGGTCAGCAGGAGGTCAGCAGGGGTCAGGGGGTCAGCAAGGGTCAGCAGGGGTCAGGGGGTCAGCAAGGGTCAGCAGGGGTCAGGGGGTCAGCAGGGGGTCAGCAGGGGTCAGGGGGTCAGCAGGGGGTTAGCAGGGGTCAGGGGGTGAGCAGGGGTCAGCAGGGGTCAGGGGGTCAGCAGGGGTCAGGGGGTCAGCAGGGGGTCTGCAGGGGGTCAGCAGGGGTCAGCAGGCGGTCAGGGGATCAGCAGGGGGGCAGCAGGGGGGCAGCAGGGGTCAGGGGACAGCAGGGGGTCAGCAGGGGTCAGGGGATCAGCAGGGGGTCTGCAGGGGGTCAGCAGGGGTCAGCAGGCGGTCAGCAGGGGGTCAGGGGTTCATCAGGGGATCAGCAGGGGTCAGGGGGTCAGCAGGGGGTCAGCAGGGGGTCAGCAGGGGGTCAGGGGATCAGCAGGGGGTCAGGGGATCAGCAGGGGGTCAGGGGATCAGCAGGGGGGCAGCAGGGGGGCAGCAGGGGTCAGGGGACAGCAGGGGGTCAGCAGGGGTCAGCAGGGTCAGGGGTCAGCAGGGGGTCAGCTCTCTACCTCAGAACTCTGAAGTCCTCCGACAGTCTGCAGTTTAGAGCTGACATTAAACTTGTTTCTGTGTATGTCAAGTGTATTTGCTCGCTGTGCAGTTTTCCTACACTTGAAGGGGATGGACTCACACTTAAGTTTTTAAACTGTATTTTACTCAAACCTTGAATAAGTTTTTTATCATTTATTTTTGTATTTCAGGACAGATCCAGGGATGTGAATAGGTGAAAAACCTTTAAAACAGTAACAAACACCAGTATAAATTACAAAATAATAATAATAATAATAATAATAATAATAATAATAATAAAACCCGCACGCGGGGTTAAAGGCCCTCGCCGACCCTTGTGACCGCGGGGTGCACGCAGCGCTGAGAGGGCCGTGCCTCGTGCTTCTGCCCGCATTCTTTGCAGCTACAGCCAGAGCCCCAGTCCAAATTTCCAGGGGGCACTGGTGAGCCAATTGAGAAGACAGTCATAATAATGACATATCATTGTGTTCAAGTCATCAATGTGCAGCAGTGGTACACTGAGTCAAACTCAATCTGATGCTATATTTGAGAGTTACCATTTGTGGAACACCACACATCCACTGCTTTTGCGGATGGGGAGACTCCATTTATTTCAATGAGCCATTTTCACCGTTGCCATGGTAATACGGTTGTAGATTGGGGTATGTCCTCATTGCCCTTTATGTTCAGGATTGCATGGAGGATGTGTGTGCCAAATTTCATGTGTCTACAACAAACTAATTTTTTTGCCTCTATTAAAATTTTGTAGGTGGCGCTGGAGGGCTATTTTATGACTTAGCCATAATATTGACATATCATTGTGTTCAGGTCGTCATTGTGCACAAATATTCCATTGGGTCTGACTCAATCTGACATTGTATGTAAGAGATACCCGACATTGTTTCCAAAATCAATTGATAACTTTTGACCGCACAGGTGTCTAGGTGATTTTGACTGAGTTTGGAGTCTTTTGATTGAAAACTGCAAACATATATACTTTTTGTACGAGGGGTACAATTTTGCAGGTCTCGGGTTCCACCCAATATGGCCGACTTCCTGTTGGGTTTAGGGCGGAGCCATAATATAATTTTTTACTTGGCCTGCCATGTTCTATGATCCTGAAGTTTCATTTTTTTACCTTAAAAAAGTTTGTGATCGGCTCCCATAGACGCAATGTTTTTCTCAACTTACAGGGGTCGCCACTGAGCTGTTTTTCAATATTATTTTGGTTTGTCATCTGATAACGTTTAACTTTTGTGTTCTTGATTTTTACATTAATGTTGGATTAGTGTAACAAATGTTGTTAGTCTGCAACAGCGTACAGCACAACTTTAAGCTGAGTCAGCTCCTACACACAAACACGTATTATAGGACACAGTGTGAGCAGGATTATAGCTCTTTCTGGGCAGGATTAGCTCGCTGTGTGTTAATGAGTGCATTAGAGCACAAGTAGCGACAGAGAGAAAGGAAAAAGAGCGACGGAGGGCAGTGCTGTGAATGAACTTAGACAACTCTCTGCTGATAACTTGGTTTTACTGACACAACTTGGTTTTCTGTTTTTAAAGACGTACGGTTTGTAAAGGAGATGTTCTTACACTGCTGTGCGGTTGGAGCGTGGTTTTATTACTGCTACATGAGCTCAACAAACAAAGTGTAGAGCGTTTACAGAGAGTCCCAGTGTTTAAGAAGCTCCTGCTCTCACTGACCCCTCTTTGCCCATTTCTTTTGTGGAAAGTTAAATTTCCTGTTGGAGAATCCTTCACTCTCTCTCTGCTCCTGCGGCTCGTTAAATGCCGCAAGAGAAAACAGCGGGGGAGGGGCAGTGCCGGCGCGGCGCTGCTTCTGCAGTGCATTATGGGAGATGTAGTTCAAACAGATCGAGCACAATATATCGCCGGGCCATTATTAATATAAAATGGAAATGATCTCGCGGCCCAAAAGAAATGATCCTGCGGGCCACATTTGGCCCGCGGGCCTTGAGTTTGACACATGTGTACAACAAAGAACTCTTACCTCTGTCTCTTCAGGGTCTGAGTCTTTAGTCTGGATCTGTCTCCAACACTGACACAGGAGACACTTGGACTCAGACTTGGGACTTTGTGACAGCTGCTGCTGTTTGTGCTGAGCTGAGCAGAAAACAGCAGCACTCAGGTTTATTCCAGGTTTATTCGTGCAGTGTGGGAGGAGCAGGTTTGTCTTCACACAGACGTTACCTCTGCTGCGCTGGGACACAGGAACCAAACACTCTCACAGATAAACCACAGAGAGACTCCTGTCCCTCTGAAGACGTCCCCTCTGTCCCCTCTGACTGCTGTCCTTCTGAAGACGTCCCCTCTGTCCCCTCTGACTGCTGTCCCTCTGAAGACGTCCCCTCTGTCCCCTCTGACTGCTGTCCTTCTGAAGACGTCCCCTCTGTCCCCTCTGACTGCTGTCCTTCTGAAGACGTCCCCTCTGTCCCCTCTGACTGCTGTCCCTCTGAAGACGTCCCCTCTGTCCCCTCTGACTCCTGTCCCTTTGAAGACGTCCCCTCTGTCCCCTCTGACTGCTGTCCTTCTGAAGACGTCCCCTCTGTCCCCTCTGACTGCTGTCCCTCTGAAGACGTCCCCTCTGTCCCCTCTGACTGCTGTCCTTCTGAAGACGTCCCCTCTGTCCCCTCTGACTGCTGTCCTTCTGAAGACGTCCCCTCTGTCCCCTCTGACTGCTGTCCCTCTGAAGACGTCCCCTCTGTCCCCTCTGACTCCTGTCCCTTTGAAGACGTCCCCTCTGTCCCCTCTGACTGCTGTCCTTCTGAAGACGTCCCCTCTGTCCCCTCTGACTGCTGTCCTTCTGAAGACGTCCCCTCTGTCCCCTCTGACTGCTGTCCCTCTGAAGACGTCCCCTCTGTCCCCTCTGACTGCTGTCCTTCTGAAGACGTCCCCTCTGTCCCCTCTGACTGCTGTCCTTCTGAAGACGTCCCCTCTGTCCCCTCTGACTGCTGTCCCTCTGAAGACGTCCCCTCTGTCCCCTCTGACTGCTGTCCTTCTGAAGACCGTCCCCTCTGGTCCCCTCTGAGACCCTTCCTGACTGCTGTCCTCTGAAGACGTCCCCTCTGTCCCCTCTGACTGCTGTTCCTCTGAAGACGTCCCCTCTGTCCCCTCTGACTGCTGTCCTTCTGAGGACGTCCCCTCTGTCCCCTCTGACTGCTGTCCTTCTGAAGACGTCCCCTCTGTCCCCTCTGACTGCTGTCCTTCTGAAGATGTCCCCTCTGACTGCTGTCCTTCTGAAGACGTCCCCTCTGTCCCCTCTGTCCCCTCTGACTGCTGTCCTTCTGAAGACGTCCCCTCTGTCCCCTCTGTCCCCTCTGACTGCTGTCCTTCTGAAGACGTCCCCTCTGTCCCCTCTGACTCCTGTCCCTCTGAAGACGTCCCCTCTGTCTCCTGTCCCTCTGAAGACGTCCCCTCTGTCCCCTCTGACTCCTGTCCCTCTGTTGCAGCTCCGTGAGTCTCTGGTGGACATCCTGGTGAAGACCATGTCCTCTGTCCCCTCTGAGTCTCCAGACCAGATCCAGTCCATAGTCTCAGGTCTAACCTCTGTGGTCCAGACCGGGACCGAACTCAGCTCCTCTGCTCAGGTACCAGCTCCCTACTACTACTACTACTACTACTACTACTACTACTACTACTACTACTACTACTACTACTACTGTGTCCCTGTGCTGTGTCCCAGGAGAGCGCCTCCCTGCTGCTGGCAGACCTCAGCTCCTCTCTGCTCCTCCTGAACTCCTCCTCCAGTCCGGACTTCAGAGAGTCTGTGGTCTCTGCGTCTGAGAGCATCGTGGGCGGAGTCAGCGCCGTCCTGGACTCCTCCTCTGATGTAATGAACATTTCATTTTTAATTTTATTGTTTATTTCAGCCATTCCCAAAGTCAGGACGGTCGTGGCCCCTTAAATTTAAGAAAAATCCCTCGCGGACCCACAACGATAAAATTTCTCTCTGTTCAAGTTTTTCTCTATATGTTTTTTTTTATATATATATATAAAAAAACATTACAAAAACACTGATTATTGACTAAAAGTTGTTTTAAATTAATATTTTAAAACAAGTATACAACTGTAATTAATTTCAAATGTTTTTTTATGTACTTATTGTTTTTAGGTACTTTTGACTTTTTATATTTTTGTATGTTTTATTTGTTTTTAGGAACCAAAACCATGTGTCTGAAATAATAATAATGAAAAAAAAAAAAAAAAAATTCAAACTTGAAATTGGGGCCCACGTGTAGTACCTTCACGGACCCTCAGGGGGCCCCGGACCCCACTTTGGGAACCGCTGGTTTATTTAATTTATTAAAACAATTATAGCCAAGTTGTTTTGTTTACATTTTTTATTTTTGTACTAAAACTGCATCACCGATCGTCCAATCAGAAATCAGACCACTGTTTAGATTTAGACTGCAGTACCGTTTATAACCAGTAGGACACACAGAAGTGATTAAAACCTGAGCAAACAGAAGGAAAATGCCAACATCTCCCACTGTGTTAAAAAAGCCAAAGAGAAAAGGTGAGTTTGGAGCAGTGAGTTAAAAACAGACCTGAGCTCTGAGGGCAGCAGCTTCCACAGAGGAAACCCCTTCCCCTGAGGTCTGGGCCTGGTTTTGGGGACGACAGGGGACAGGGACGGATCTACAGAGACATGAAGAGCTCACTGTTCCTGTGTTTAAAGCACAGTCTGAGGAGCACCTGAACACGCCGTCATCTGGAGACACAGTCTCTGGGAGGAGACACGTTTGTCCAGTTTGTCCTCGTGTCTCTGGGGCTGTGGGACACGTTTGTCCAGTTTGTCCTCGTGTCTCTGGGGCTGTGGGACACGTTTGTCCAGTTTGTCCTTGTGTCTCTGGACTGGGGCTGTGTCTGAGGGAGGGGACAGTGGACATTCCCTGTGCTGGGTGGGATGGGTCAGGAGTTTATATCACACAGCAGCAGAATTGTTCATGAAGATCTGTGGAGACAGAGGAGGACCACACACACACAGACTACTACTACTACTGCTACTACTGCTACTGCTACTACTGCTACTACGATTCTACTACTACTACTACAATGATTATACTACTACTACATACTCCATGTGAAGTCATTTGCTGGAGGAGTCTCTCTCCACAACAGTGACTAATTTCAGTGAAAAACCTTCATGTTCTATTAATATGTCCACTTCCGCTGTGGGAACAGTGAACCTGTGAAATGTCAAGCAGCACTCAGTCGATGACGATGATGATGATGAGTTTAAAGCTTTACACGAGCAGCTTTTGAGAACACTTCCCGTAAAACGACAAAAACCTGCACACGAGCCTTCAGTGTGATTCAGTCCTGGGTTTACTGCGTTCATTCAGAGGAAAATTAGCCTCAGTATCAACGGCTTTTCTCTTCCCGTCCCTGTGTTTGTGTTTGTTTGGCACACACACGCACACACACACACGCACACACACACACACACGCACACACACACGCACACACACGCACACACACACACACGCACACACACACACACACGCACACACACACACGCACACACACACACATGCAGAGGTAAACAAGAGGCGATGATTGCATGAAGGAAGTGTTTGACCTGAGTTGACTGCAGAGGTAGGGTTTTGTCTGACAAAAACCTGAACATTTGGGGAAATCAGTCGACCTTTTGCTTCTAAGCAGTGGTGCCCTTCACATCTAACCCGAGACAAAAACTGCCCTTCTAATAATATAATAATAATAATTTACATGTTTTTATGACCACTTTGTCATCAAAAATCCTGTTATTTTAGATGATAAAAACACAAAGCCAGCCATTTTATTAAAAAAATGAGTTGCAGAGTGGATCACTAAGTCAATAATTCATAACAACATTGGTTTTGATGCATTTTTATTTTTGGAGCAAAAACAGGTTTTTGTAAAAACTTGGTTTAGGGGGTCAATCTGACCAAAAACCTAATTTTCCTTTATTTTGAAGGTAAAGGCTTAGATTTTCATGAAAAAAGTATTATAATATGTCAGGATTGCAGGATGTCAAAAATCTGTGGTTATAATGGAAGTCAATTGCTTTACAGAATATGTCTAGTCTATAAATATGCAATGTCACTGCATATTTATCGTACTTTAACCAGTGATTGTTAAAGCTCGTAGACTGTTTACTTTTTCCTTACCTGGCCTGTCACTGTCCGCTCCTGTAGCATCCTCCGTCTCTCCACACATTTTCACATTGTTATAGTTTTTCACTTTTTCAGTTTTTCAGTCACTTGGTCCAAAGATGATCTGCTGCATATCTTTCTTTGTCTCGAAATACTGCCACCACAAAAGCCATAGAGTACGCGCTACGTCATCTCGTCATCTGTGCAGCAAATAATTTGCATAATTATGTGTCGTGGATAAGTGTAGGCTACAGACAACATAATAGAATAAACAGAAATACAAATTTTATGCATCATACAATATTTTTTTTCCCACCGAGACATTAAAAAGAAGGACAATCAGGTAAAACCGGGAATACTCCACAGCTGTCTCAATACAGTTAACTCCAACAGCAAAAGTACTGATGCATGTATGATAATCTAATCATTCTTTCATTCATTCATTCATCTTCTTACACTTATTCCTGTTAGGGGTCGCAGGGACTGGAGCCTATCCCAGTAATTTTAGGCCTTAGGCAGGGTACAGGACAGGGGCCAGCTTGTCGCAGGGCTGACACAGAGACACACACAGACAGACAACCATTCACTCTCACATTCATCCACTAGGGGACATGTAGAGTCACCAGTTCACATAACACATGCATGTCTTTGGGCTGTGGGAGGAAGCCGGAGCGAACCCGCGGTAACATCCTGGTACAGCCCTTCATTGGCTCAGGAGAGGAGGGCCCGCCTGGGAGGGGGGCAGACAGAGAGGCGTCTGTCCGTGCGGCTGTTAGTGCTGACAGCTAAAGAGGAGCTGAGGGCTCCTGGGGACAGGCAGTACTATTACTACTCCTACTACTACTACTACTACAGACACACTGAGGGGGTTGTTCTGGGGAGTGCCAAGTTCCGGGGTTGTACTAATACAGCTACCGTTATTGATGCTCCTGTCTGCTTCTCCAAACCGCATCCTGTCTCATTAAATGTTCAGTAAAGTGAGTTTTGCTGTGTGACCTTCTGCTGATGTCTTGTACATTTGTTTTTTAATAATGTGGTTGACATTTAATTTGGCACTCAGGAAGTTCTCCTTCGGCCTCTCCGCTTTAGGAACGCCTGCAGGTTGGGTCTAATACGCTGTTGTTTTATTTTTGCAGAGAAATGTGTCGGACGCCCTGCTGGTGGCGCTGGAGAACACTCAGAGCGCTCTGCTGCTGGGACTGAGCTCAGGGGATGGTCCCACAGTGATCCAGCAGGGACACGTCGGGGTCATGGTCAACCGGTGAGTACTACACAAACATACACAGGTTACTGACTGTTTAAATAGCTGAAAGTACTACTACTTCAACTACTATTACTACGTCTACTACTACCGCTTCTATTCTTAACATTTCAGGTCAGTAACAGAGAGTTTTAAAGGATTCTGTTTCATTCTAAGACAAAATAATTCAAAATTTTTGTTTATAAACCTATCTGCACCGTGACACTGAGGTGGAATATAATCTTGTTTTGTTCATGTATTTCCAGCCATTTTCGTAATATTTCCATATTATCATCTCCATCGCAGCTGATTACGCAGAGACCTCTTCCGCTGATGTTGTTATTGTACCCAGCTGAGCTTAAGTCCCTGAGCATTTAAACAATCAGCCATTATAATAACCAACTTAATGACTTTTTTATTGTGTTTGGTGTCAGGAAAACAGAAATACAAACTATATTTTAGACTCAAATAACATCATGACATAATTTCTATCATCAGAAGAATTTAACACAGCGGCAAACCTTCACACTTTACACACACGAGGCGCAACTGTGTTTTTTAAGAACTTTATATTACTTTAATGTTTTGTTTATTTGATTCTCTCAGTAATAAGTTGTAGCACAAAGTTTTTGCTCTGTGAACATAAATTAATGTAGGAGGAAGGTGAGGGAGCCTCTACTGCAGGGGCGTCCAAACTATTTCCAATGAGGACCGGATTTGAAGATGTGCAACAGTCCTAGGGCCGACAGTCCCTATTTATGTTTTTAGGAACTGAAAGCACATAAGGTATAAATTGAACGCACTCTTGTTTTAAAGTATTTTGTTTTTAAAAGCCAGATAATTATTTATTTTCTTTGACAACTAAATCTAAATGAAGTCCCAACAAAATAACATCTTTGAACATAAAAAAACATCCTCTAGGTCAGAGGTCGTTAACAGGCGGACCGCGGTCTGAATCCGGACCCAGATGCCCTCCCATCCGGACCCGAACCTCTGTCCCACTCCGCGGACCCGAACCCGTTGAGCCTGTTCACTTCCCGGGAGCGCAGCGGCGCCTTTCTCAGAGCGCGTCAACAGCATCGTATCCTGGTGCTTTAAAACTTTAACATGAACAGTGCTGGGGTTAAATCAGAGTAGGTCCAGACTGAGTGCGGAGGGACAGGACTGTTCCATTTACAACAGACTTAAGTTTTGTTTTTACGGAGCAGCGAGAGAGGAGGCGACACAGGCTGTGAGCGGCTCTGCCCTCTCGGTGTCTCTCTGTCGAGGCTCACCCCTCTCCTCTCGGTGTCTCTCTGTCGAGGCTCACCCCTCTCCTCTCGGTGTCTCTCTGTCCCACAGCTCACCCCTCTCCTCTCGGTGTCTCTCTGTCGAGGCTCACCCCTCTCCTCTCGGTGTCTCTCTGTCCCCTCTCTCTCGGTGTCTCTCTGTCCCACAGCTCACCCCTCTCCTCTCGGTGTCTCTCTGTCGAGGCTCACCCCTCTCCTCTCGGTGTCTCTCTGTCGAGGCTCACCCCTCTCCTCTCGGTGTCTCTCTGTCCCACAGCTCACCCCTCTCCTCTCGGTGTCTCTCTGTCCCACAGCTCACCCCTCTCCTCTCGGTGTCTGTCCCTCTGTCCCACAGAGGACAGAGCTGCCTCATATTCACCAGAGAATTAAGAGGAAACCTGTGTTTTGAGGCGCAGTACGTTCCACTTTAGTTTTAATGGGTGAATCGTCTCCTGCATAAAAGCAGACAGAAAATCTTGCGTGTGATGCTATCAACCAATCAGATGTGAGGATTTGGAAACATATGGAGCGGTGACTGTGAGACAGACAGCGGAGAAATGAGAGAGACAGATGTAGAAAGGAACAGAGGTCAGCTCTAAACTCCTGTGTCTCCTGTGTTCTGAGCCAAGGACCATTATAAAAGCATTTTGTTTGATTTTTTTAACTGTATTTGATTAACATAAGAAAAAAAAACTTTTTTATTTTATTATTTGATATCCCCTAGTTTTAAACTGATGCTTATGTTAGCAAAATGCTATTGCCATAATGTAGACACTGATGTGACTACAATGATTTTATTTATTTATTTTTGAGGTTGTGATGCTCCGGACCTTTGCGCGAGAAAATTTTCACCAATTGGACCTCGGTGAATTTTAATTGGTGACCCCTGCTCTAGGTAATATATGTTTAGCCGATTTTAATGCTTACTATGAGGAATGCCAGAATTTGTTATACTTCAAAACTTAAAATGCATACAAAACTTAGACAACACAAAGCAGAGAGCAGTAGGTGAGATGCAAAAATGCTCTGCTGTCTCCGTAGAGAAAGTTGTCCTCTGCATTGTCCTTGAGTCTCTGGGGTTAAACCTGTCAGGACCAGGTCTGACCAGGCAGCAGTGCTAACCACTCTGCCACGTGCCGCACACGCAACGCACTCGCTGTGAATTGGAGTCCGTCAGAAAACTGCACCAGAGACGTACTGCACACGCAACGCAGTCAGTGTGAATCTGGCTTAAGTAGTAATAAACTCCCTTTAATTCATTAAGTTTAGGTGCATTTGCTCAAACAGAGACAGTGCAGTCTGCTGTGTGCTGCTGGGTCATGTGACAGCGCCATGACAGCGCCGGATCACATGACAGAGCCGGGTCACGTGACAGAGCCGGGTCACGTGACAGAGCCGGGTCACGTGACAGAGCCGGGTCACGTGACAGAGCCGGGTCACGTGACAGAGCCGGGTCACGTGACAGAGCCGGGTCACGTGACAGCAGCAACACAGAGCGGTGGGAGAAGAGGCAGAGGGAGCGCTGCTGCTGAACCTGAGAGACCTGGAGACGGTGGAGCAGTTGCTGGAGAGAAAAGTAACACTGCTGCTGCGCCTCTCTCTCTCTCTAGGGGGTGCTCTGGGCAAGAACAAAACAAGGGTGCGCTCTTGTCCCATCCTGCTGCTGGCCAGGCTTGGGACTGGCACAAAGAGTACACAGACTTGTGATCCCTGTGACTGGATTACTTTTTACAGTAACAGTGCTGCACTCTGCTCAGACGCAGGTCCAGCTCCAGCCTGAAGCACATCCAGCAGGTTCAGGGTTAATAAGGTTAACATTACACTCAGTTCTGTCAGCGCTTTAGTTCTCTGGGTAAAACAGAGTCAGAGCAGCAGCAGCAGGAGGGAAAATATCCTGTAGCGTCAGCATCCTGTCTGTGCCACACCACAGGAGAACATGAGTTATGACTTATGAACATATGAATGTGATGAACTCTTAATGCTGAGAGCCCAGTTTGGGTCTGGGCAGGTCTGTGAACATCTGGAGCTGCAGTCATTACTCTGGTCTCCTCTTACTGCTGCTGTCTTTGGACTAACGCACCAACATCTGCAGATGGAGGAGACCAGATGTTTGATAATCCTTCAGTAAAAAGAATCCAGTGTAAAAACAGTGTCACCAAAGCTGTGTGGTGTGGAGGCAGCAGAAGTATATTTCATGTTCTGCCAGTTTGTGCTGCAACTCGTGTGAACCTGATCATGTGGAGGAGCGCTGTGTTCAGAGAGAAGTCCAGATTCTGCTGCAACACTTGGATGATTAGATCAAAGTGTGGAGAAGATGCAAAGAACTCCCTGGTGGTCTTCAGGCGGAGGCAGTGATGGTGTGGAGCGGCATCTACCTCACTGGAATAATAAATATCGCCAAGAAGCATTGTTACAACAAAAAAATCATCAACCAAACACTAACTTCCTTCCTTTTTGTGCTTATTGCATTATGCAGTGTGTCAGATCTCACAGACAGGAACATACACTGCCTGACCAAAAAAGACAAAGTCACACTCTCTAATATTTGGTTGGACCGCCCTAAGCTTTGATTACAGCTACATTCACTGTGGCATTGTTTCCATAAGCTTCTGCGATGTCAAAAGATTTATTTTCATCCAGTGTTGCATTAATTTTTCACCAAGATCTGGTATTGATGATGGCAGAGTGTGACCAGCGCAGAGTCTTTTCCAGCATATCCCAAAGATTCTCAGTGGGATTGAAGATATTAGGGAGGATCTTTATAAATTCATTTTTTGCAATATTTATTAAAACTACCTTCACTGCCCTGTATAAGGTTTATAAATTGGTGTATTAGAAAAAATAAGAGTAATATTAATAAACTGTGGACTCTTTGGGACCTGAAAAACCTCAACCAATCATTTTCGTCATGAGTACGGTAACCATTGTTCCACGGACTTCCCAATCATTCCGACTTCCTGGTTTCGGCGATACGTGCGCGTTCTTGTGCCTGTGCATGCATACACAGTATGTTTATGTAGCCCAGCATTAGCTGAGCCTCATCGTAGCGCGGACAGTCTGACTTTGAAGAGCACAAAGGCTGAGGAAAACCATGAACCGGGCGGTCGCAAAAGGAAAACTGTTTTTGCAGTGTACCAGAGGAGAATAACTGTAGAACAGCAGAATAAAACCCGTGTGGTTCTTGGAGATTCTTTCAAATGATGGCGTGCGCTGAAGGAACAGAAAGGGCTTCAGACCGATGCACTGGTCGCCAAGTTTCTGCTGGACAGGTACGTTTATCCTATTGTTTGAAAAAAAATTCTTTATCTGTTGAACCATTTCAGCTGTACAGCAACCGTCAGTTTGCTAATGCTACCAATAGCAGGAGTAATGTGTGTGTGTCCTGAGTCAGACACTTTCAGCTAAAATTCTATTACTTTTTTATCTTCAACAAGTCATAAAGTCGCTCATTTATTATCTTCATTAATGCAAATTGTATAAAATAAAAGTACATTTTCTTATGTTTATAATGATATATTGGTTGGATAGTTTCTTTTACAAATATTTTATTGTGGCTGTATGAAATAGTGCTATCGCCCAAGGTTTAAGCTCGACAGTGCTATGGCCCTGAGTGGGACACAAACGTTTGGACACGCTCACCTTTCTGGCGTTTTCAGCCTTATTTGTTGGATTTTTCAGCTCTAATTTAAGGCTGGGATATTTACATAACAAATTTTCACATCCAGTACCTTGTTTCCCTCTTTCAAAATAAGATTGTGGGCTAAGCTGAGGTTAATCAGAAAATCACAAGACAAAGTTAGCTACAAAAATGCTAAGATCACTGAAAGTACGTCACCTGAGTGAGACCTGAGCGTTCCCAGCGCATTTCCTGATCAAAATTATTTTCATATCATGGTTATTTTATAAACACTTACCATAAATACACAAAAATTACCACAGAGGTAGAGCAATATGTGGAGTTTTTGTCTTTGCGAAAATCTGTTGGAAGACCGAAAAATAGCAAAAGGTGAGCGTGTCCGACTCAGGACACACATACGTTACAGATATTTGTGCTGTGTGTGTGACTGAGTCTGTGTGGGGAACTAGGTCAAAGGTCGAGCAAACAAACAATGCAGGTCTAGGTTTAGGCGAATCTCTGCAGATGCCGGCTGTAAACAAACACTCGTGTTCCAACGCTCGTGCACGTCGCTGTGGAGGAGTTCCTTGGAAAGGAACAGTGAAGGGCGGGGCCTGACGCATGCGCGTTATTCAAAAAAGGACAGTCGCTGGTTTCTCAGCAGTCGAAAAAAATCCTCCCTAATATCTTTAAGGTCTGGACTCTGTGGTGGCCAGGCCATGTGTGGAAATGATGTCTCATGGTTCAGGAGCATCAGTGAATTTTGAGCTTGATGAATCCTGGCATTGTCATCTTGGAATAAGCGCAGGGCCATCAGGGAAGAACAAATCCATTGATGGAGTAACCTGGTAACCTGGTGGCAACTTTTTTGGTCAGGCAGCGTAGATTGTAACACTTTTATGATCCCATTAACCTGAGTGTCTCTTGAATGTCTCCAGAGTCCACCCAGAGAAGCTGCAGTCGTCCCAGGTGTCGCTCCCGAACTGCTCCTGTCCCAGCTTCTCTCTTGAGTCTCTGCCGTCAGACCTCTTCAGCTCTGAACCATCTGTGGACATCAGAGTAGGTCGCCCAACTAACATTAGCTGTGTCCTATTTTTACTTAGTTTTACTGAAGCTAAGACAGAAAACCATCAGAAACCATTCATTAGTCCCTGACCTTGTCCAGTCAGGAGCAGAGAGCTTCTGGACCGACCGTGTTTTTTGTCACAGTGGCCTGGAGAATGTGTCTGAATCATTTTGTGGTGTGCAGATGATGAGTCTGCAGAGGAACCCGTTCTCGTGGAACCCCAGAGGGAACATCAGCGCTCCCATCGCGTCCCTCAAACTGTCCCGAGAGGACGGCTCCGCCATCCCAGTGCAGGACCTCAGCAGTGACATAGAGGTAAATACAAACATGTGTCATGTATTAATATGACTGTGTGTAATTAAAGAAGATTAGAGACCCAAAATATTCTAAAACTGAACTACAAAAACATATTTCTGCCCATAAATACAGTACTTACATTAACTTACATCACACACATGCAGTTCTTGTATAACTATATATATACACTATAATATACAAATATATAAAAGACTGTTTCTAAGTCATTCGTTTCCATTTTGAAACAGCAGATACCTAACTTGCCTGATTGTAGACGCTAAGTTCTGTAACATGGAGTTTACTGGACGATGCCTGTGATCATAAAACCAAATGCAAAATACAAATCAAAATTTTACAAATCAAAATTTTACAATGGCTAAATCTCTTTAATGAATGATACAAAAACACAAAGGCCCAGGTTTAGATATAAGACAGTGCTAAATTGCGAGCTTTAAAAATAGCGTCTGCTATTTGTGTGCATGTTTCTAAATTTGTGTGTGTTTCTGATTTTGTTGGTGTTGCCCTTCAGTAAAAAGCTCAGACAAATCAACGGAAAGCTGCCAGGTTTAACAGCGAGTGTAGACTAAAATGAAAAGAATATCATAGAGTTGTGAGAATGTATTTAAAACAAAAAACTGTGCTTAGCGCTGAATATTCAAGAATTAAATGCAAGGAGGAGAATCTTATAAAGCTAGAAGAGACTATTTCAAGAAGTTTAATAAAGAACTCTCTGCTCTAAAATCTAAAAACCCAAAGCTTTTCTGGAAGAAATTTAATCAATCCAATAAAAAGTACATTAAGATATTTCTGCCTGTTTGTGTATGTATTTTTGTTTAACCTGATTTTAGAGTCTGGTGTTATTCCAGAGGACTGGCTGTTGGGTTTAATTGTACCGATCTATAAGAAGAAAGGAGTGGCAGACTGTATAGAATATCCAGCCTACCACCAGGTGTCACCCTGGATCTGTTGGTGACACCAGTTTTGTTGCATTCCTGTGAGAATGTGAAAAAATAAATATTCTTAAAAAAAATTACATCTTTGATTTTTGAAATGTATCCTAAAAGTGAGAAAGTCCAGCTGCAGTAATCTGGTTATGGTGAGAGTTATCTCTGTCAAAAACAGAAGGATTGGATCCTGAGGAGACTTCTGCAGAGGAAAGAGAGGAAACTTCACAGACAAACGTACAATCACCTCCTCCATCTTTATAATGCAGCTGGACACATTTCCCCACGGCTCCAGCAGGAAAACACAGACTGGATGTATTATAGTAGTATTACAGTGGTATTACAGCATTACAGTAGTGTTACAGTAGTATTACAGTAGTATTACAGTACTACAGTAGAATTACAGTATTACAGTAGTATTACAGTAGTATTACAGTAGTATTACAGTGGTATTACAGCATTACAGTAGTGTTACAGTAGTATTACAGTAGTATTACAGTACTACAGTAGAATTACAGTATTACAGTAGTATTACAGTAGTATTACAGTAGTATTACAGTGGTATTACAGCATTACAGTAGTGTTACAGTAGAATTACAGTATTACAGTAGTATTACAGTAATATTACAGTAGTATTACAATAGTATTACAGTACTACAGTAGTATTACAGTAGAATTACAGTATTACAGTAGTATTACAGTATTACAGTAGTATTACAGTAATATTACAGTAGTATTACAATAGTATTACAGTACTACAGTAGAATTACAGTAATACAGTAGTATTACAGTAATATTACAGTAGTATTACAATAGTATTACAGTACTACAGTAGTATTACAGTAGAATTACAGTATTACAGTAGTATTACAGTAGTATTACAGTAGTATTACCGTAGTAGCAGTAAAACGCAGACTGGATGACTGTGGCCTGTCCAACATCTGGACCTCACAGATGTTCAGTTACAACAGGAACATTAGAACATGGAGACTTTAATAAATAATGTTGTGTGACCAACGTTAAACCCATCTCTCAGTGTGATTCTCTGTTAATGTTCTGTAAACACGCTCATTAGCAGTGTGAAGGCTCTCAGGGATTAGCTGCAGAATAATAAGCTCCAGAGTAAAGTGCATTGTAAATATAAATAAATGTGTTTGTTTTCAGATCTTGTTACCGAACCCTCTGTCGCAGCAGCTCAACTCCAGCGTCCTGGATCTGGGAAACTTCAGCACCACCATCCTCCACCTGCCCCCCGCCGAGCTCACGCTGGTTATAAAGGTACATACACTATATTTACAAAAGTATTAGCTCAGCTGCCTTTATACACAGATAAACTTCAGTGACATCCTGTAATAATCAATCGGAATTAATCTGATGAACAATGATGCAGTCACTCTGCTCTCTCTGAGTGAACACATGACTTTATTGTCAGGATTAAGTTTATTCTTTCTCTCTGAAGATGGTTCCCTCAGAGGATCCTCTGACGTTCAAACTCTACCTGGGACACGATGCCTACCCTACTGACTCCAGCCACCTGGCCTCCACCCAGATGCCCCACGACGGAGACTCCATCGGTGAGTCCAGATCAGTCCGGACCAGTCCTGACCTGTCCAGACCAGTCCAGACTTGTCCAGACCAGTCTAGACCTGTCCAGACTTGTCCAGACCAGTCCACACTTGTACAGACCAGTCCAGACTTGTCCACACCAGTCCAGACCTGTCCAGGCTTGTCCAGATCAGTCCAGACCAGACTTGTCCAGACCAGTCCAGACTTGTCCTGTCCAGACTGGTCCAGACCTGTCCAGACTTATCCAGACTGGTTCGGACCTGTTCAGACCTGTCCAGACCAGTCCAAACCTGTCGAGACTTGTCCAGACTTGTCCAGACCAGTCCAGACCCATTCAGACCTGTCCAGACTAGTCCAGACCTGTCCAGACCGGTCCAGACCTTTCTCTGATTGGTTACTCCGCCTGTAATGTAACCAAAGGAAGACCAGACTCACTTCTTTGTACAGAGCAGGACAAGAGTTTGTCTGCAGGACAGGGCAGGTCCCACAGTTTAATTTAGAGAGATTTATTGCTTTAGTCCTGCTCTGAAGTCTAGACCAATGCTTAGTCTGGGTTTAAACTAAACTAACCCTGGTTTAGTCCTGGTTTAGTCCTGGTTTAGTTCTGGTCTAACCTGAGGTTGTCCCGTCCAGAGGAGCGGTACACCTGGCTGCTGAACCCTGAGGACCTGAAGGGGAGCTCCGGTCTTCATTACCTCGTGGTCCGTCCTGTGGTTGGTCCCGGGGTCAAGTCCCTAAACGCGTCTCTGTCCATCCGTCCCATCACCACCAGCTGCAAGTTCTGGGACCAGAGCCTGCAGGAGTGGAGCAGAGAGGGCTGCAGGGTAAGGGCTGTCCCCCGTCTGTCCCTCTGTCCCCCATCTGTCCCTCTGTCTTTTGCTCTGTCCCCCATCTGTCCCTCTGTCTCTCCCTACGTACGTAGCAGTAGTAGTAGTAGTAATAGTAGTAGTAGCAGTAGCAGTAGTAGAAGTAGCAGTAGTAGTAGCAGTAGTAATAGTAGCAGTAGCAGTAGCAGTAGTAGTAGTAGTAGTAGTAGCAGTAGCAGTAGTAGCAGTCGTAGTAGTAGTAGTAGCAGTAGTAATAGTAGTAGTAGTAGTAGTAGAAGCAGCAGTAGCAGTAGTAGTAGCAGTAGTAGTAGTAGCAGTAGTAATAGTTGCAGTAATAGTAGTAGTAGCAGTAGAAGTAGTAGTAGTAGTAGTAGCAGTAGTAGCAGTAGTAATAGTAGTAGTAGCAGTAGCAGTAGTAGAAGTAGCAGTAGTAGTAGCAGTAGTAATAGTAGCAGTAGCAGTAGCAGTAGTAGTAGTAGTAGTAGTAGCAGTAGCAGTAGTAGCAGTCGTAGTAGTAGTAGTAGTAGTAGCAGTAGTAATAGTAGTAGTAGTAGTAGTAGTAGCAGTAGTAATAGTAGTAGCAGTAGCAGTAGTAGAAGTAGCAGTAGTAGTAGCAGTAGTAATAGTAGCAGTAGCAGTAGTAGTAGTAGCAGTAGAAATAGTAGTAGTAGCAGTAGCAGTAGTAGTAGTAGTAATAGTAGTAGTAGCAGTAGCAGCAGTAGTAATAGTAGTAGCAGTAGCAGTAGTAGTAGTAGTAGTAGTAGTAGTAGTAGTAGTAGAAACAGCAGTAGCAGTAGTAGTAGCAGTAGTAGTAGTAGCAGTAGTAATAGTTGCAGTAATAGTAGTAGTAGCAGTAGAAGTAGTAGTAGTAGTAGTAGCAGTAGTAGCAGTAGTAATAGTAGTAGTAGTAGCAGTAGTAGCAGTAGTAGCAGGAGTAGCAGGAGTAATAGTAGTAGTAGCAGAAGCAGTAGTAGTAGTAGTAGTAGTAGCAGTAGTAGCAGTAGTAATAGTAGTAGTTGTAGTAGCAGTAGTAGCAGTAGTAGCAGTGGCAGTAATAGCAGTAGCAGTAGTAGCAGTCGTAGTAGTAGTAGAAGTAGCAGTAGTAGTAGTAGCAGCAGTAGTAGTAGTAGTAGTAGTAGCAGTAGTAGTAGTAGTAGCAGTGGCAGTAATAGCAGTAGCAGTAGTAGTAGTAGTAGTAGTAGCAGTAGCAGTAGTAGCAGTCGTAGTAGTAGTAGTAGCAGTAGTAGCAGTCGTAGTAGTAGTAGTAGCAGTAGCAGTAGTAGCAGTCGTAGAAGTAGTAGTAGCAGTAGCAGTAGTAGTAGTAGCAGTAGTAGCAGTAGTAATAGTAGTAGTTGTAGTAGCAGTAGTAGTAGTAGCAGTGGCAGTAATAGCAGTAGCAGTAGTAGCAGTAGTAGTAGTAGTAGTAGTAGTAGCAGTAGTAGTAGTAGTAATAGTAGTAGTAGCAGTAGTAGCAGTAGTAGTAGTAGTAATAGTAGTAGTAGCAGTAGTAGCAGTAGCAGTAATAGTAGCAGTAGTAGTAGTGTAAGCAGACAGTAATGTATACCCAGCCAGTAGTACCTGTGTCCCTCTGCTGCCCCCTGCAGGTGGGAGTGGGAACGTCTCCGGAGCTGACCCAGTGCCTCTGTAACCACCTGACGTTTTTCGGGGGCTCGTTCTTCGTCACTCCCAACCTGGTGGACCCGTCCCGCTCCGCTGAACTGTTTGGGACCTTTGCTGAGAACCCGGTGGTGGTCTGCCTGGTGGGGGCGCTGTTCCTCACCTACGTCCTGGTCCTGGTCTGGGCCCGGCGCAAGGACATCCAGGACACATCCAAGGTACGGGACAAACCGGTCTGAACCGGGTCTGAACCAGGGCTAAACCAGGACTAAACCAGGGCTAAACCAGGATTAAACCGGGACTAAACCAGGTCTAAACCAGTTTTAAACCAGGGCTAAACCAGGAATAAACCAGGTCTAAACCAGGCTTAAACCAGGACTAAACCAGGTCTAAACCAGGCTTAAACCAGGACTAAACCAGGACTAAACCAGGTCTAAACCAGGACTAAACCAGGACTAAACTAGGACTAAACCAGGACTAAACCAGGACTAAACCAGGACTAAACCAGGTCTAAACTAGGACTAAACCAGGACTAAACCAGGTCTGAACCAGGACTAAACCAGGGCTAAACCAGGATTAAACCGGGACTAAACCAGGTCTAAACCAGTTTTAAACCAGGGCTAAACCAGGAATAAACCAGGTCTAAACCAGGCTTAAACCAGGACTAAACCAGGTCTAAACCAGGACTAAACCAGGACTAAACCAGGACTAAACCAGGTCTAAACCAGGACTAAACCAGGACTAAACCAGGACTAAACTAGGACTAAACCAGGACTAAACCAGGACTAAACCAGGACTAAACCAGGTCTAAACTAGGACTAAACCAGGACTAAACCAGGTCTAAACTAGGACTAAACCAGGACTAAACCAGGACTAAACCAGGACTAAACCAGGTCTAAACTAGGACTAAACCAGGACTAAACCAGGGCTAAACCAGGACTAAACCATGGCTAAACCAGGACTAAACCAGGACTAAACCAGGTCTAAACTAGGACTAAACCAGGACTAAACCAGGGCTAAACCAGGACTAAACCATGGCTAAACCAGGACTAAACCATGGCTAAACCAGGTCTAAACCGGGACTAAACCAGGACTAAACCAGGTCTAGGCTGTGGGTGCATCAGAGCAGTATTATGTTTCATTAACATGATGAAAATAATTGCATCATGTTAATGAAACATAATATTTTCCTGTATTAGTGTATGGCCCCCCTGATAAAGCCAGGCCACCTTCTGGCCACCCCTTTTATAAAAGTCTAGCTCTGCCCCTGCGTTGGTCTGAATATTTCCTGTGGCCTTCAGCTGCTGAATAACAGAAAGCAGATCATGTGACTTCAGTGAAGTGTCTGTGAGGTTTTTCTCTTCACCACGATCAAAACAAACAAATGTTTGCTTCAAACTGCTGTGATCAAATGTACTTCAGAGAAATGTTCCACTCTTTCAGGCACAGACAATAAAAAGGTACAAGAAATACTAAATGTATTTATATTTTACTATCCAGCTTTAAAGCTCCTGTAAGCTACAGCACCACTACTGGTTATAAACGGTACTGCAGTCTAAATCAAAACAATGGTCTCGTTTCTGATTGGATGATCAGTGATGCAGTTTTAGAACCAAAACAAAAAATGTAAACAAATATTTGATTTAAGCATGTTTACCTCACATCTGGGACACATGTGGCTCATTTTTATGAAATATAAACAATATATCCTGCTCATAGCAACTTTAAAATGTCATTGCTCTGTTCTGATTGATGCTAAATACAATGTTGTGTGTGTGCGTGCGTGCGTGCGTGTGCGGATGTGTGCGTGTGTGTGCGTGCGTGCGTGTGTGTGTGTGCGTGCGTGTGTGTCCAGGTGAAGGTGACGGTCCTGGCTGATAACGACCCGTTGGACCAGTACCAGTACTTACTGACTGTGAGTACGGGACACAGACGAGGAGCCGCCACCTCCTCCCAGGTACCACACAAACTGCAGCCAACACTGAACCTGGATTTATCTGAACCTCACCATACCAGAGCTTAGATGGAAACAGAAGAAATCTGGTCCCTGAGAAACCATTTCTTATAAACCAAACAAGAAATATCTCCTGTATCTGTTTCTCCAGGCGACAGTAGATCTTCTGTTTCTCCAGGCGACAGTAGATCTTTTGTTTCTCCAGGCGACAGTAGATCTTCTGTTTCTCCAGACGACAGTAGATCTTCTGTTTCTCCCGGCGACAGTAGATCTTCTGTTTCTCCAGGCGACAGTAGATCTTCTGTTTCTCCAGACGACAGTAGATCTTCTGTTTCTCCAGACGACAGTAGAGCTTCTGTTTCTCCTGGCGACAGTAGATCTTCTGTTTCTCCCGGCGACAGTAGATCTTCTGTTTCTCCAGGCGACAGTAGATCTTCTGTTTCTCCAGACGACAGTAGATCTTCTGTTTCTCCAGACGACAGTAGAGCTTCTGTTTCTCCCGGCGACAGTAGATCTTCTGTTTCTCCAGGCGACAGTAGATCTTCTGTTTCTCCAGACGACAGTAGAGCTTCTGTTTCTCCCGGCGACAGTAGATCTTCTGTTTCTCCAGGCGACAGTAGATCTTCTGTTTCTCCAGGCGACAGTAGATCTTCTGTTTCTCCAGACGACAGTAGATCTTCTGTTTCTCCAGGCGACAGTAGATCTTCTGTTTCTCCTGGCGACAGTAGATCTTCTGTTTCTCCCAGCGACAGTAGATCTTCTGTTTCTCCAGGCGACAGTAGATCTTCTGTTTCTCCTGGCGACAGTAGATCTTCTGTTTCTCCAGGCGACAGTAGATCTTCTGTTTCTCCAGGCGACAGTAGATCTTCTGTTTCTCCTGGCGACAGTAGATCTTCTGTTTCTCCAGGCGACAGTAGATCTTCTGTTTCTCCTGGCGACAGTAGATCTTCTGTTTCTCCAGGCGACAGTAGATCTTCTGTTTCTCCAGGCGACAGTAGATCTTCTGTTTCTCCAGGCGACAGTAGATCTTCTGTTTCTCCAGGCGACAGTAGATCTTCTGTTTCTCCAGGCGACAGTAGATCTTCTGTTTCTCCAGGTGACTGTGGTCCTGATCGGCTCTGACGGCAGCAGTGACCCTCACCATCTTTCTGATTCTAAGAAGCCGGTGTTTGAGCGAGGAGCCGTGGACATGTTCATCCTGAAGACCAGGAGCAGTCTGGGAGAGCTGCAGGCCGTGAGGCTGTGGCACAACAACTCCGGAGCACGCCCAGCATGGTGAGGGTTTGATTCCCTGAGACCTGACGAGTCGTGAGTAGGGCTGGGACAAAATATTGATTTGTGATATATCGCGATATTTTGTGAAGCGATACTGATTTCCATACTTCGATATCATTTTTGTGACGTCATGAATATTTTACAGTCAAACGTGGCCAAAAGTGTTGAAGAATTCTGCCAGGCCTGTAGAGGGCAGCACTGCACTGCTCACAAACAAACGAAGTAGTGATACCAAAGTATTGATACCGAAGTACTGATACCGAAGTATTGATACCAAAGTAGTGATACCAAAGTACTGATACCGAAGTACTGATACCAAAGTATTGATACCAAAGTATTGATACCAAAGTAGTGATACCAAAGTACTGATACCGAAGTACTGATACTGAAGTACTGATACCAAAGTATTGATACCGAAGTAGTGATACCAAAGTACTGATACCGAAGTACTGATACCGAAGTATTGATACCGAAGTATTGATACCGAAGTAGTGATACCAAAGTACTGATACCGAAGTACTGATACCGAAGTACTGATACCAAAGTAGTGATACCAAAGTATTGATACCGAAGTACTGATACCGAAGTATTGATACCGAAGTAGTGATACCAAAGTACTGATACCGAAGTACTGATACCAAAGTATTGATACCAAAGTATTGATACCAAAGTAGTGATACCAAAGTACTGATACCGAAGTACTGATACTGAAGTACTGATACCAAAGTATTGATACCGAAGTAGTGATACCAAAGTACTGATACCGAAGTACTGATACTGAAGTACTGATACCAAAGTATTGATACCGAAGTAGTGATACCAAAGTACTGATACCGAAGTACTGATACCGAAGTACTGATACCGAAGTAGTGATACCAAAGTAGTGATACCGAAGTACTGATACCGAAGTAGTGATACCAAAGTATTGATACCGAAGTACTGATACCGAAGTATTGATACCGAAGTAGTGATACCAAAGTAGTGATACCGAAGTATTGATACAGAAGTAGTAATACCGAATTATTGATACCGAAGTAGTGATACCGAAGTAGTAATACCGAATTATTGATACCAAAGTAGTGATACTGAAGTAGTGATACCGAAGTACTGATACTGAAGTAGTGATACCGAAGTATTGATACCGAAGTAGTGATACCGAATTATTGATACCGAATTATTGATACCGAATTATTGATACCGAAGTAGTGATACCGAAGTACTGATACTGAAGTAGTGATACCGAAGTACTGATACTGAAGTAGTGATACCGAAGTGTTGATACCGAAGTATTGATACCGAAGTAGTGATACCGAAGTACTGATACTGAAGTAGTGATACCGAAGACTTGATACTGAAGTAGTGATACTGAATTATTGATACCGAATTATTGATACCAAAGTATTGATACCGAATTATTGATACCGAAGTACTGATACCGAAGTAGTGATACCGAAGTAGTGATATTGAAGTGTTGATACTGAAGTACTGATACCAAAGTAGTGATACCGAAGTACTGATACTGAAGTAGTGATACCGAAGTAGTGATATTGAGTGTTGATACCGAAGTATTGATACCGAAGTATTGATTCCAAAGTGTTAATTCTGAAGCGTTCAGTTCTTGCACAGATACCAGTATGAAAGTTCTGCTGCTCCAGTGGCATAAAGCAGCTGTAACATGGAATGTCTGTGTATAAACCCTTTATAACTCACAAAAACTCAATACAGTTATTCCCTTTTTTTTTCTTTTTTTTTTTTTTACAAATATAGAATCGTATGTTTTTGTGAATACATCAATAATCACAATACCACCACACTGTGATATTATCAGCAGGGCTTAACACTCAACAAACACAGGTAGATTTTTATTTTGGCTGTGACACAAAAACCCTCACTGCCACATTTTATATATCTATATCTTATATATCTTCAAAAGTTAGGCCTGGATTTATGTTGCTCTGCTCAAATGTACACTTTTTTACACATTTATTAACTATAAAGTAATTCATTATGATTACAGAAGGAAAATTAGTAATTTAAAAAATATGACATGTTTTAAAAGATGCAGAGTCTCTGTCCAAGCTTAAAATCTAATATTACATTTCTTTAGTTTATAAGTTTATACTATACTTATTCTATAAAATATACACAAAACTCCACTAGTTAAAACACTAATTGGCTTTTTAACTTTGACAGAGACCAGCCACAGTGGCCAGTGAGAAAAATTAAGTTTATTTTTATCATGGATACAGAGACATCATCATTTTTTTTCTGCCATACAACGTAAATACAGCATTGTTTTCTCAATTAATCCAAGAAAATATTTGACGAGTTTTTTTTTTTTTTTTTTTTTGTATATAGTAACAGTGAGAACATTCACCCAGAGAGAGAACAATGAGGTTATGTAGCCATGTATGACATCAAGGAATCAGGAGTGTTTTGATAAAAAAGAAAGTTGTCTGATGTAGGGTAGTTCTGTAAATTGTACTGACAAAGTTAAGTAAGTAGTGTTTGGCATATTTTCCATTCCAGTATAATCTAACCTAAATCTGCAGCGACTGCTCGGGTTTGCAGCAGAGGTTTATTCGAGCGTTTGTGGCGGAGACTTCCTGATGACTGAGGCGCAGTGGCAGAAACCCCCCAGAGATGACCTGAAATTAATTCTGGGAAATGCACATTTTCGTGGAGCAGGCTCTCCGTCAGACAAACACAAAAAAAACAATCATTGTTTCAACCAGAAGCAGCTCACAAACGCCTTCAGTCCACTCAGCGGCAGGAATCTAACACAGCAGAGGAAATGTGTGATAGGACACAAGGTCATTAAACTGCTTTCTACTGCGCAAAAACTACTTTTATATTAGATCCATGAGTGTTTCATTATAAAACTTAGAATGAAATGGCTTTTTTTTCCCACAAATGATCAGAGTGGAGCAAAAAATCCATCTCAATAAACAGATTAGTTTGAGTTTTTCATTTTGGACGATTTCTTTTTTTAGTTCTACCATAAAATTGAGAGTTTCAGCTCCGAGAGTGGCTCTGTCTGCTGTGGTTACTTCAGGGTCAGCACGAAATGAGGAACATCATGTAACGCTCAGTGCGGTCCATGAAGGTACTGCAGGGGGGCACCAGAGGCTGTCTATATTAAGTACATAAAAAGAAATTGAGTTTGAAATGCACTGTAAAAAACAATGCTGCAAAAACTCAAGGCAACAGGATCCCTCAGGATTTTTGAGTTTTGGCGATCAACTCAAAATCTCAAGTTTTCAACAAATTTAACGTTCATACATCTAAAAACTTGAAATTTTTTAATTTTTAATCTTACTCACTATCTTTATTTTTTTCCAGCTCATCTTCCAGCCAACTGACTCCACTGTTCAGAAAAAGTATTATTGATAATAATAAAAACTAAATATACTACATTTAACAAAAGAATAACTTTTTCTGAACTCTGTAAGTTGGCTGTAAGATGAGTAAAAAAATTATGATAGAGAGAAAAACTTCAAAATTAGAAAAGTTTTTAGACGAATGAACATCAAATTAAGTGAAAGTGTGGAAAACTTGAGATTTTGAGTTGGCCCCAAAAATCTTGAGGGATCCTTTGCCTTGAGTTAGAGGTTTTGCTGCATTTTATTTTATTCTTTACAGTGTATTTGTTTAAAAATATATCTTTAAAATACTTTTTAGCCAATAGTCAGTGTCTTTTGTAATGTTTTTATAGAAATATAGGGAGAAAAACATGAAAATAAAATTTGTGATGGAGGGAAGTTGTATTGTTGGGGGTCCACCTGGGATTTTGGTAAATTTAAGAGGACCCTGACTCTCCTGACTTTGGGAATGGCTGAGTTTTTGTATTATTAACGCAATGACTGTACGCAGGAAAACCCAGTTCTTTATGGAGCTTGTGGATATGAATGGAAACACAACAGATGAATTAAAATATAAAGAAATGTATTCTTTTTCAGGGGAAAAGGGGAAATGGAACCAACAACATAAATAACCAACTGACAATAAACAAAAATATGAATTATACATTTTTAAATGAAGAAAACAAAAGTTAAATAAAATGAAAATACAGTTTTAATTATTAGTCAAGCTTGTTGACTTTGTTCAAGAGTTCTTTTTTTTTTATCCTTAATCAGGTTTTTGACTTTGTTCAAGAGTTCATTTTTTTCTATTGTGGAAAGAAACCTGACCTGACCTGCAAACAAGGCCAAAATATTTGCATATTAACATTCAAAAATCTAAAATCAATTCAGATTTACCAGTAAATAGATCTCCTTCATACTCAAGTACAAAATAAAGACATTCAAATAATTTGTTGCACAACATTTGCCAATCAATATTTATAGTTCGGGCTACAATTAAACAACAGGCCTTTCTCTCAAACGAGTCATGAACGCTATTTTTTTATTTTTTTATATACTTTTATTTCACCCCATTGAGATTCAGAATCGCTTTTCCAAGAAAGACCAAGGCAGCAGCCAACACAGTCATCAAGACAACAAATACAGCAAGATTAAACAAAATAAACGCACTGAGAAATTAGAGCAACTGTTTCAAAACATAGTGAGCCTCTCAAGAAAAACAAGCTCATGTCTCCTTTACCACACTCTTTATGATCGATGATGTAGCTCAAAACATTTAACCCTGGACTAACCAGCAGCGTGTTTCCCTACGATGTTAAACAAACCAAACTTAAACAAGATTCAAACTTAGCAGTGCCATGATGAGCTTTATTTATTTAAAACAAAATGTACAAACGTGAAAATGAGGTAAATCTCTTGGCTTTAAACTAGGGCTGCACAATATATCGCAAAATTATTGTTAGCGCAATATCTGTATCGCAAGAATCCAAATATATCGCAATAACACTAATTTAGAGTAGGGCCGCACAATACATCGCAAAATTATCATTAGCGCAATATCAGCAAACACAATATCCGTAGCGCAAGAATCTAAATATATGGCAATAATGCTGTGGTCTTCCATCTGACAGAGATTTACACTGAAGAATCATTTTCCACCAGAGCCTTAAAAGAACATGTGTTGTGACTAAATAAAAATGTTTAAAAAGTCCAGTTTTAGTGGTAATTTAATTAATTTAGTCCCAGCTTAGCCTTGTTTTATTCCTGGTTTAGTCTGTGTTAAGTTTTGATTTTGCCGCTGTTTGACTTGTAAATAAAGGAACTTACTTTTTTGTGAAATGTAGTGAATTTAACTTACTATGTTCGAAAAGTAGGCTCTTTTTTCAAATATCGCAATAATATCGCTCCTTCAGCTCTCGTCTCTGCTCTGAGCTGTCACTCGACTTCATCTCATGCAGCGAGTAAAAGACGCTGTCAGGTCAGCAGAATCCAGGGAAAGCGTCTCACATTTCCCACAGGAACCCACTGTAGCTCAGGGTCTGTGGGATCAGACTAAAGCTGAATAACCAACCACAGACTCATGAAATGTAGCACATCCTCGCCACTTTTAATCTAACTTAATATGTAGATTTATGAAATTTTAAGGGAAGTTCAAATTCCTTTGCAGTCTGCGAGCTCCAGAGCGGCTGCAGCTTAAAGGTATTAGGGAGGATCTTTATAAATTCATTTTTTGCAATATTTATTAAAACTACCTTCATTGCCCTGTATAAGGCTTATAAATTGGTGTATTAGAAAATATAATAATAATATTAATAAACTGTGGACTCTGTGGGACTTAAAAAACCTCATCCAATTGTTGTCGTCATGAGTACGTTAACCATTGTTCCACGGACTCGCCATTCATTCGTTCATCTTCCTGGTTTCGGTGATAGTGCGCGTTCTTGTGCTTGCGCATGCGTATACACTATGTTTATGTAGCCCGGCGTTAGCGCCGCGTTAGCGCCGCGTTAGCGCCGTTAACATCGTAGCGGGGACAGCCTGACTTCAAAGAGCACAATGGCTGAGGAAAACCGTGAACCGGGAGGTCACAAAAGGAAAACTGTTTTTGAAGTGTACCAGAGGAGGAGGAGAAAAACTGTTTAAGAGCAGAATAAGGACGGCGTGCGCTGTAGGAACAGAAAGGGCTTCAGACGATGCATTGGTCGTCAAGTTTCTGCTGGACAGGTAACGTTTATCTTATCGTTTGAAAAAAATGCCTTTTTTCTTTATCTGTTGAACCATTTTCAACTGTACAGCAACGTCAGTTTGCTAATGCTACCAAGAGCAGGAGGATATATTTTTGCTCACATTTAGGGACTGTGCATGTGACTGGGTTTGTGTGGGGAACTAGGTCAAAGGTCGCGCAAACAAACAGTGCAGGTCTAGGTTTAGGCGACTCTCCGCTGATGCCGGCTGTAAACAAACACTCGTGTTCCAACGCTCGTGCACGTCACTGTGGAGGAGTTCCTTGGAAAGGAACAGTGAAGGGCGGGGCCTGACGCATGCGCAGTATTCAAAAAAGGACAAACAGTCGCTGGTTTCTCAGCAGTCGAAAAAAATCCTCCCTAATATCTTTAAAGTGGAACTCAGGAACTTTGCTCATTTCTTCGCTGCTTTTGCCTCATGTTCCTCTGGAACGCCCCCTACAGTTCCGAGTACAGCACTGTCGTACTCTCCTCGTATTTGTACAGAGTTATTTTTGCTTTGAAGAAAGATGAGAAATAAATCCAGCTTGTTGTAGACTCCAGACGTCTGTGACTCTGGGTCGACAGCGCTCAGACTCAGTGCAAGTGTAGTTTTTAGCCCAGAGACAGCAGGGGGCGCTGCAGGACGCTTTATTCACAACAAGTCATTTAACATCACACAGACTCACAAACTCTACAGACACTAAAAAAATCAGATAATCCCAGAAAAAAGTTTGAGAAAGTTTCTTTATCTCAGTTCGTTTAACAGGCGCCACCTTCTGAATGAAATCCTAACAGGTCTTCATATGGAGTATAAAAGATAAAAAAGAGCTGTTTTTTAGAAGCAGAGATGTCTTCACTGATGTCTCTGTGAGAGTAACGTGCTCTGAGCTGACGTCTCCGTACTGTCCCTGCTGCTTTACTGCTGTTTGACATTTATCATAAAAATATAACTGCAATATTCTCATTAAAGAATCACAAACCTACATTTAAACAGCTTTTTATCTGAGCTTTTTTAGTGAAAAAGGACATGAAGTTAGTTGGTGGTGGGTCAGATGGTGCAGAGGAGAGGGTCAGATGGTGCAGAGGAGAGGGTCAGATGGTGCAGAGGAGAGGGTCAGATGGTGCAGAGGATTCACTGTGGACTCTCTCAGGTTCGTGAGCAGTGTGCTGGTCCAGGACCTTCAGACTGGACTCAAGTCCCACGTCCTGTGTAACTCATGGCTCGCCATCGACATCGGAGACTGTTCCCTGGACCAACTGTTCCCTGTGTCCACTGAGGAGGAGCTCAGGAAGTTCAGGTATGAGAACTAAACCAGGTTCAAATCCCTCTAAACCCTGTTTAGATCCTTTTGGACCTGTTCAGAGCCTTATAAAATCGTAGACCTGGTTCAGATCCCTGTAGTCTGGTTCAGACCCCTGTAGACCTGGTCCAGACCCCTGTAGACCTGGTCCAGATCCCTGTAGACCTGGTCCAGATCCCTGTAGACCTGGTTTAGACCCCTGTAGACCTGGTTTAGACCCCTGTAGACCTGGTTTAGACCCCTGTAAACCTGGTTCAGACCCCTGTAGTCTGGTTCAGACCCCTGTAGACCTGGTTTAGACCCCTGTAGACCTGGTTCAGACCCCTGTAGACCTGGTCCAGACCCCTGTAGACCTGTTTCAGACCCCTGTAGTCTGGTTCAGACCCCTGTAGACCTGGTTTAGACCCCTGTAGACCTGGTTCAGACCCCTGTAGACCTGGTTTAGACCCCTGTAGACCTGGTTTAGACCCCTGTAGACCTGGTTTAGACCCCTGTAGACCTGGTTTAGACCCCTGTAGATCTGGTCCAGACCCCTGTAGACCTGGTTCAGATCCCTCTTACCCCCCTCCTCCCTGCAGTAACCTGTTCCTGATGAAGACGACCCGGGACTTCAGCGATGGTCACCTCTGGTTCTCGGTGGTGAACCGTCCTCCCAGCTCCTCCTTCACCAGGGTCCAGAGGGTCTCCTGCTGCTTCTCGCTCCTCCTCTGCACCATGCTCACCTCCATCATGTTCTACGGCATCCCCACGGACCCCTCAGACCAAGTCATGGACCTGGGTAAGGCTTTCGGACCAAAAACCCAACCACAAAACCAAGATTGGTCAAAGTCTGTGTGAAATGTCACTTTCTGTTTTAGTAAATAAATATGAGCAAGTGTCTAGTCCCAGTGCCACATATGTTAGATGTTTTTCAGGCCTGGTGGTGGTTTTTGACACAGGAGTGGTGTTGAGCGTGTGTGGGAATGTTCTGTTGTATGATTTATCTGCACAGAACATCTGGACCAATTAAACCGTGCCCAGGTCGCCCCTAAAGTGTGGTACCACTGCCTAATGTGAGTCTTAAATACAGAAGACTCGTAACAACGCCACTGACTCGCGCTGGCCTTTGAGGAACAGAACAGACAGTGACTGACGTTTTGAAACCTCTTGTGCCCTGCTGCCTTCGCTGCTCCTCGTATGCGTTTATTCCAAAAATCAAAGGTCTTTGTCTCACGAACGGGACTCAAAGCAGACTCAAAATAGGACATATCCTCACGTTTCCCACTGCACGGTTTTAAAAGTGTTTGTACTGTCGAGGAAACAAACAGCTCCTCGTGACGAAGCACTGCGTCATCCTCAGAGCTGAGACACAGATTGTTGGTTCAGGTGAGAGCGCGGCCAGCGGGGTTGACATAGACCTTTCCACAGTTGAACCTGGGCGCTAGGGCTGTAACTAAAGATTATTTTGGTAGTTTATTAGTCAGTGATTTTTTTGATTAGTCGACTGGTTAAACGATTATTTCTGTTGTGTGTTTGTCTTTACCTAACACCACACTGCTGCACATGTTACACCTGCTCACATCCCTGACTATCAGCCTTCTACCATAACAACATTCTATTGTTAAAATAATGACCAAGATATATTATATATATAACCCCAAGTTATGTTAAAAAATAAAAATATTATCTATAAATTAGCGTTAACGCAACAAACTATCCATCCATCTTCTGCTTTATCCGGGACCGGGTTGCGGAGGAAGCAGTCTAAGCAGAGTTGTCCAGACTTCCCTTTCCACAGACACTTCCTCCAGCTCTACCGGGGGGACCCCAAGGCGTTCCCAAGCCGAGAGACATAGTCCCTCCAGCGTGTCCTAGGTCTTCCCCGGGGCCTCTGCCCGGTGGGACACGAACACCTCCCCAGGGAGGCATCTAAGAGGCATCCGGAACAGATGCCCGAGCCACCTCAACTGGCTCCTTTCGATGTGGAGGAGCATCGGCTCTACTCCGAGCTCCTCCTGGTTGACAGAGCTCCTCACCTTATCTCTAAGGGAGCGCCCAGCCAGCCTGCGGAGGAAACTCATTTCGGCCGCTTGTATCCAGGATCTTGTCCTTTTGGTCATGACCCAAAGCTCATGACCATAGGTGAGAGTAGGAACGTAGATCGATGGTAAATCCAGAGCTTTGCCTTTGGGCTCAGCTCCTTCTTCACCAGCAATACAACGAGTACATTCCTGCAGACACTGCAGCGATCTCCTGTCAGTCTCAGCTCCATCCTTCCCTCACTGAGAACAACACCTGAGATACTTAAACTCCTCCTGAGGCAGGACTCTCCTCCCACCTGGAGAGGGCGCCACCCTTTTCCTGTGCAGAACCATGGCCTCAAAATAAACTTCCATATTTGCCGCGAGTGAACAACAGAGAAAAGCTTTGATAAATCTGCAGTTTACAGACTGTATGTGACATTTGTCAGCTCAGACTACTGTTACATGCTAAACGTGCCTCGTTAGCTTAACTTGCAAAAACGTACCCATGAATATCAGAAGTGGATGTTTTTGTTTCAGGTGCTCATGCATTGCTGTTGTACTCTCGTGAAAAGACAGCTCCATTTTGTGCACCCTACACAGAACTGACTTTGTTTTGACTTTTTTCTTTGAAATACTTCCACACTTTCAAATGTTTTGGTCTTATTCTTTTCTCTGCTTCCGTCGGACTTTCCACCATCGTTTGTGTGTCTTCTTCGTCAGAATGCAGTCCAGAGAGACAGACGATGATAGACAATGGGAAATACTGCCCCCTTAACCTCCTGCAGTGTATTGCGGTCCCCCAAAATAACACCAGGTCATAAAAAAAAATGTTTGTTTTTTTGCAATCAGTTTATAATCAGTTTCTATGGCAGAAAGTGTTCTGTCCCCAGTCTCTTGGTTCAGGTTAGGCACACGTTGAGAGTCGGAGCTGAACACTCTGCTGCTCCACTCTGAGGTCACTGAGAATGTTTTTTTGAGATGTTTGTGTGTTTGTTTTTGCTGCAGGTCAGTTCGAGTTCACGTGGCAGCAGTTCATGGTGGGAGTCCAGAGCTCTCTGATCATGTTCCCCGTGAACATCCTCATCGTCAGCATCTTCAGGTACTCTCGGCCACGGGACCGGTCCTGCTGCTCTGGACTCAGACTGAGGAGGACCGGGCAGAACCAGGCCTCCGTAGACCAGCTCACAAAGGTATGACATCCAGAGGACTCTCAGTCAGGGTCTGGATTCTAATCCCTTTGTGGCCTTCTTCATTTGGGCTGTCCTGACTCAGCCCAGACTTATCTAATGGTCAATAATTCCATTTTTATTTCATGGTTACAATGATTAACTTCAGTCCTCATCATATACAGCAAAAATGAATTGTGTTTATGAAATTTAACCCCTTAAATTCCAGTTTGTGTGGTGCATCCACATCCAGCACAAACCTCTGCTCAGTCTGGGACCTTTTTCTACTTTGCCCTGATGTGCACATCTCTGTAAGAACTACATTTTGGATTTGTGCTCACACAAACAAACAAACTCATTTCTCAACACTTTCACACCAATTTATGACAACCCTAAAACACACCCAAATCATTTTAGTTCAAAAAATGTTTTAAAATTGCCTTGTAGGCTTGATCATTTATACAAACACTAATGTGGCCATCTCCAAATTTATACCTCTGTCTACCATATATGGGGAAATGGCGCCATCTAGTGAAAAACAATAAAAACTAAAATTCCAATCCCTCACGATCATGAATCCATGAAATACTTGATAAAAATGTGAAATTATATTGCAGTGACAGTTTATAATAAAAATGTTGTTTAAATGGGAGTCACTGGCACAAAAAATGTCTTGGGGTCAAGGTGGGACTGTTTTTTTAGACACATTTTTAACAGAATTAAAAAAAAAAAAATCCTGAAATCTGAAAATTCATCCAAAAATACACACCTGAAGCAAAATCTATGCCATTTGAATCAACACAGCAAAAGTTATCCTCAAAAAAATATCTTAGAGCTGTAGGGTTAAAAGCCTGATTTTTTCTTCAGTTTTTCTTGTGGCAGCCTCGCGCGCGTTCACTGTGTTCTGTTGGACGACGGCAGAAACAGAAGTTTGTCAGTGTTGTCGAAGTCTGCAGGGTTTACACGAAGGATCTTCTCAGAGACGGACCGTATAACATTAGATGAAGACCAAATGAACCTTTTTGGACGACTGTAGACACCATTCTCCTTCCGACAATCTTAAGGACGCTCCGATTATTGAGATAATCTGCTCAGATATTCCTGCTGTGTGTGGTGTGTTCAGAGTGTTCTGGTCTGCTCGTGACGACGTTGGGACCGCTCCCATCTCAAATCAGAAAGTGAGGTGAAGGAAGCATGGAGGAGAATCCAAAATCCAAACAGCTGTCATGGCCAATGTTGGCGCTGTCTCCACTCCTTTAACCAACGCCTTTTCTTTTTGTATTGTTATTTTTTCTCTGTTAGAAATAGTCCACAAATTATAGCAGCTGCTTCTTCGTCGTCCGCCATGTTTGTGTACGCTAAAGTCACATTTAATCTCGTGAGGTTTCCCGTCTGATTTGGAAAATTGGTGAGTGAAATCTGTCGGTGTGTGGTGTGTTTTCTTTGCCACACACTGTAGGACCAAACCTGGGATAGCTTTCAGGTTTTAAAAATCTTCTGACAGTTTTAAGATCCAGGCATTAGACACACACCGAGAGACGTTCACTGACTGTGGGACAATCAAAACACAGAGCTCAGTGACCTCAGCACTGTTTTCTTCTGCAGAAAGTGTCTCGGGTCGTCCAGTCTCTCTCAAAGCCTACTCATGGGGCCAAGACCAAGTTCAAGACCAAGTCCAAACCCGGACTACAGAAGGATCTGAGTTCAGTCCTGGCAGATCTGGAGCAGTACGTCACACAGAGAAACCTCCGCCGAGTCCAGAGTCAGGCGTCCGGTGAGTCCACCATCACTTTTATCACGGTTTATACGCTCACAGAGCTTCTTTAGGTCCAACTTTAAGGTAGAAAAATAAAAAGGAAGATCAAAGATGAAATGGTCTGAAAAGATGAGTGAGGTCTGGGAGAGGACCAGGACCCTGAGACCCAGCTCTACCCAAGGCCGAGGTCTTAGATCTGTGGTTCCCAACCTTTTCTGCCTCGTGTACCCCTCAGGCTACAGTACTCCCTCATGATTCTTGAAAAATAAATTTTTTGCTTACTTTATTGTAAAAACAAATTCTCCTGCATTTTTTTTAAATTTAAAATCAAAATTCACAAAAAATAAAAAATAAAAAAACACATTCGAATGAAATAAAAATGTAAATTCTCCTTGCCTCATGGATTCCTATTACGTTAACTTTTTACTGTATATTTTATGCTCAATATAAACTTAAAAATAAAAAAAGATAATTGTAAAGTCAGTCAGTTTAATACATGTAAATTTATGTAAAATAATTCCCCTTTGAAACAAACTATTACACCTAAAAATATGTAACAAAACAATCATATCAGTACATACAAATAATATTTTTTAGCAGTTTCACCTCCTTTTTATTAGTCAATCTTTCATCTTTTATAAGTTTCAGCCCTTAAATATATATTTTTTTTATAATTTTATTAATAAATTATCAAATTATCCCATGTACCCCCTGCAACATGCTCACGTACCTCTAGGGGTCCCCCGTACCCTGGCTGGAAAACACCATCTTACATTATTATGGAAAACAGAGAAGAAGACAAAAGAAGGAAAAAGAAGACACACAGGAATAAAAAAACAAACTGTGATGGGTGAATGTGATGTGAGCCTGTCCTGGGAAATCTGAGTCGTGACGGGACATGATTTATTTAAAAAGGTTTTTGGAGCCATCTTCCTTCCTGAAGCAGCAGTGGTTCCTCTGCTGCAGGGTCCAAACAGGTCCAGGTGCAAATACACAACTCTGCTCTGTTGAATGATTTTTTTTTAAAAGAGTCCTCGCCCCTGAACATAAATAACTTTATCTACATTAAAACCAATTAATTTCATGTAATCATTAAACAGGATTAAAAGCTCTAAAGCACTGTTTTTTGCTCTAAAAGAGTGGAACAAGCATCAAAGAAGAGACAGTTGTTTTGTATCTGAAAATAAAACTCAAACCATGAATATTAATGTAATTATGAGAAGGACTGGCCCTTGACATCAGTGTTCATGTCTGTTTCTGCTTAAACACAGTGTGAGCCTCTCCAGAGACAGAGCCAGGAGAAAAAAAACGCTCTGTGCTGACGCTTCACTAACACGCGCTGTTTTTCTGTTTAGTGATTTAAGGATTAAGTTTGAAGCTCAGAAAGTCTCAGATGGAAACTGCAGGCTTTGATAAAAAACATAAAAACATCCACTACACTCACACATTTTCTGGTTTTATCAACAACAGCACACACTGGGCCTTCTGTTAAAGATTAACCCTCTGGGCACCCTAAAAATTTACATACACTTGTTACCTTAGGGACCCGTTTGGGACCTCTCATAAAATAGCCATAAAAATGTCAAATATTAATATTTTTTTTACAAGGTAAAGGAAACATCACTCCTGCCTCTGTCTGAAAAGAAATTATTCTGACTGACAGACTTTTTATACTTGAGTTTCACAGACTCCCTCATGACCACACAAACGAAATATATTCTCAGCCACACTCTCACCGCTCTGTTACATCCTAACACACCAAGACCAATTTATTGGTGTTCAGTGTTTTTATTCCCATGCATTTTGCAAGGTAGACAAAAAACAGCCCTCCATTGAAACTGTATGTAATAAAGCTCTGCTGCCCCTGGTGGTTTAGGGGGTCAATCTGACCAAAAACCTCATTTCCCTTTATTTTGAAGGTAAAGGCTTAGATTTATTAGGTTTTCATGAAAAAAGTATTATAATATGTCAGGACTGCAGGAAAAAAAAATCTGTGGTTATAATGGAAGTCAATGGGCCCAAACGCGTACTTAAGGTTACAAGTGTATGTAAAATGCATATCTCCTGTTCTATACACCTTAGTACAGAGGGGGTCATGGCATTTTAAACACCAACTAAAAAAAAATATTCTGGCCAAGTTTCACACCAGCAGCTTTTAAACTGACTGATTTATTGAGGACCAAAAAAATAAAAACAGCAAAAAGTATGCGTTTGGACCCTAGGGTGCCCAGAGGGTTAAAAAACATTTTATTTTTGTGATGTAATCAAGGATGTTCACACAGGATACTTTTCCAAAAACAAGAGAGGCAGTTTGTATGAACTTCTTTCCATCCAGTCCTTTAGAGATAATCATCAGGGGTCTCATCTATAAAATTGTGTGGAATTCTTACTAAAAGTTTCCATGCACCAGAAACTCAAAAGCTGCGTACATTAGAAAATATTCACACTGATAAACCCACAGCTGCAGCAGTTTCCCTTTTATAGACCCACCTGGAGTAGAAAGGTGTGCACGTAAGCACACGTCAGGCCACGCCCTCTCCGCGCCTCAGGCCACGCCCTTTCCCCCGCCTCAGGCCACGCCCTCTCCAAGCCACTAATAGAAGAACACACACAAACACACACACAGTGTCTGTGAGAGCCATTTATGCTCAGGTCCATCATTATTTCAAGAATCCAGTGCACGGCTATGAACCTTTATTGTCAGTTCCAGTTGGTTTTTTATAGATCCCTTTGTAAACTTTTCTTCCCTGGACCAGTTGTCTCTTAGCCGTGGCACCGAGGCTGAGCCGGCGTATCAGGCCACCGACTGCGGACAAAGTGGAGACGGGGCAGCAGACGTTGCACAGAACGAGGCTTTATTTGCCAGATGTTTAGAACGACATAATGTTGGTGCCACAACTTTATATTTTTAACCAAACTTGACAAAACTGTGACTCCAACTAAACAACACATGAGCAGGGAGAACGGCTGCGGACAGAAGAGAGCACTATGCACCAAACACACGTCATCACACCGACTACCCACAATTCAACCTTCTTAAAGTGACAGGCTAGGCCGGTAACACCTCGTTTGGCGCAGAGAGCAGCGTACGCCAGCTTCAGTCTCGTTTTGGGCGATGCAGGATTTTTAGAAGAGGCCCCTGCACACAGACGGGACACTCTGCTGGACGAGGAAACAAACGTTTTTAGCTCTGAAACAACATCCACCTCACTGCTTTTTAAACCTTCATCTGATTCAGGTCTGGATGACAATTTGTCACAAATCATCCTCAGCCTGGTTTAGTCCTGGTTTAGTCCTGGTTTAGACATGGTTTAGTCCTGGTTTAGTCCTGGTTTAGTCCTGGTTTAGACATGGTTTAGTCCTGGTTTAGACATGGTTTAGTCCTGGTTTAGTCCTGGTTTAGACATGGTTTAGTCCTGGTTTAGACCTGGTTTAGTCCTGGTTTAGACATGGTTTAGACATGGTTTAGTCCTGGTTTAGACATGGTTTAGTCCTGGTTTAGTCCTGGTTTAGACATGGTTTAGTCCTGGTTTAGTCCTGGTTTAGTCCTGGTTTAGACATGGTTTAGTCCTGGTTTAGACATGGTTTAGTCCTGGTTTAGTCCTGGTTTAGACATGGTTTAGTCCTGGTTTAGACATGGTTTAGTCCTGGTTTAGTCCTGGTTTAGTCCTGGTTTAGACATGGTTTAGTCCTGGTTTAGTCCTGGTTTAGACATGGTTTAGTCCTGGTTTAGACATGGTTTAGTCCTGGTTTAGTCCTGGTTTAGACATGGTTTAGTCCTGGTTTAGTCCTGGTTTAGTCCTGGTTTAGACATGGTTTAGTCCTGGTTTAGACATGGTTTAGTCCTGGTTTAGTCCTGGTTTAGTCCTGGTTTAGACATGGTTTAGTCCTGGTTTAGTCCTGGTTTAGTCCTGGTTTAGCCCTGGTTTAGTCCTGGTTTAGTCCTGGTTTAGACATGGTTTAGTCCTGGTTTAGCCCTGGTTTAGTCCTGGTTTAGTCCTGGTTTAGTCCAGTTTTAGTCCTGGTTTAATCCTGGTTTAGACCTGGTTTAAAACTGGTTTAGTCCTGCTTTAGCCCTGGTTTTAGTCCTGGTTTAGACCTGGTTTAGCCCTGGTTTTAGTCCTGGTTTAGTCTTGGTTTAGACCTGGTTTAGTCCTGGTTTAGTCCTGGTTCAGACCTGGTTTTAGTCCTGGTTTAGTCCTGAGTCTTGTATCTTTTTGTTAAAATTGAACTTTTACTTAGTTTCCTGTTGATAAGCCTTATCCTTATTAAAGTTATTAAAATAGTGTTGTTGTGAATTGGCCCATACCAATTTAAACACATGAATTTCAACACAGTACCAAAAAAATTAAGCCATAGACGTCTTTTTTTTTCTTGTCTCTTTGCTGAGAGCCAAGTTTCTGTGAGGAAGTTGGTGTGGATGATAAACCTGCAGCATTCAGCTCAGAGACGCAGTTACAGCAGTTCCTCAGCTCACACATGGCTCTGTTAGGCCTAACGTCGTATGAGAAGTGTTAAAACTCAGCTACAGAAACTAGAAATACCAATTTACACCTCTTATACCAGCGGTTCTCAACTGGTGGGTCAGGACCTCGACGTGGGCCGTGGGGTTTAGAAACATTGGTTCTGTGTTTCACAATAAAATAATGAGGATATAACTGGCAGCGGTGGAGGAAGCACTCCATTTTACTTAAGTAAAAGTAAAAGTTTCACCTTTAAATTTCTACTTGAGTAAAAGTATAATAGTACTTTTAAATGCACTTGTGAGTAAAAAAGTTAAAGTATTTCTGTCAAGAATGTGTTGAATGTGAGGGATTTTGCTGATTCCAGAGGAAATGTGCCGTGCTGGATGCACGTCTGGTGCATAGGGCTCTACTTGATTAACACCTCTCTCATATCAACGACTGCAGACTGGAGTATGTCGTCAGCAGGTTTAATGACATTCAAAAGGGTGAAACTAAAAGACAAACAAAACAATATAAAGCAAATATGGCTTTGTGCTACATAATGTTAACGTATAGACCGTTCTCAGTCACGTGACTTGGTTTGTTGACGCTGCCATTTTGGATGCAAAAAGCCGGTGTAGCTGGCTAGCGATTAGTGATCGTGCATAGAAATTGAGTTCATATTTACCACTTTCTACACTGTTTCAATACTTAACGTTAAGTGTTCAGGTCAGACAGCGATATTTAGAGAAATGTTCACTTGTCGATGCTTAAGACCCATATGATGTCAAAATTACGGGTTACCAGCCTTCAACACACAACATGCTTTGGAATACCACAACGTTTACAATTATTTAGTCAATCAATCGATAATCTCACTTTATAGGGGCACAATTTAAAGCTTACAAGAGGCAGAGAGCTCCTTAGAGGCATAAAAATATTTAGTGGCAGGATGGTGACAGAGCTTTAGTATGGAAAGTGCCCTAAACAACTGTTGTCCATGTGAGTAGGCAGATGAGAGACGCAGATTAGTGAAAAGGCAACATAAATACTTCAATAAAGTAGGCTTTCCGCGGAAGTTTACAAGTCTAAAATTACAAATCAAAATGTAAGGCCTTAAAAAGTGGCAAATTTGCTGAGATACGGAGTATTAAGACTTACATTTGTTTAACCTCATTCAAGCTAGCGGCGACCAGATTCAGAAAGAAACTCCGCAAAAACATAATTTGCACGGTTATTATTTTGTCAATACAGGCATGATATACATCGTTAGAAAGTTTATGTTCTGTACAAAATGGGAATTAAGTTAACTTTATGCTTAAAATAGGACATATGTGTAATTAATGACGATTCCTCAGTGCCCAAACCGAAAAAACAGACCTTTTACCTTTGAACACTGGTTCTGTCCAAAACCAGTCCAATCCAGGATTAGTAACGCTCAGTCAGTTCGTATAAATCCACAAGTAAATATCGAGATGTATTTCCATAAAAGTATTCTATGTTGTGAAAATAATCCTGTAATCTCCATATCCTCACGCAGAAAAGAACAAATACCAAGCTGTCCTGAACATTGTATTTTCTTTTTCTCTCCCGTTTGCTAAATGTCCGTGAAAACGTGTTTCCCTGCTAATAAACCTGAGCAGACAGTAAAAACTGACCTCAGATCGGTTTTTACTTTATTTGACGATTACAGCTGGAGCGATCTTTTATGTGACTTTTAAACTTTGTCAACATTAACTTTTTTACTTCAAAAGACAGCTGGTAAATGCTATCACAGATATAGGACACATTAAACTATTTTTGATGAGTAAAACAAATTTAATTTGTTAGGCTACAGACAGCAGGACTGATCCAAATCGGCCGTGACAACCGGCTTTTGCCATCCAACATGGCCGCTCCGTGGAAATCACGTGATCAGATGACGCTGTGTGAGAAGGGTCTATATACTGCAATAATACAGTAAAACACAGTACAACATGTCCAGGCATAATGAAGTGTGCTTGTAGATGCCATCTTGACGACCACGTATTTCGCACATTGACTCGTATTACAACCAAATAAAATGTTCCTGGGCAATATCATGCACATAAACCTTAGTTTAAACTTATAACGTTAATACATACCAGCGTTGCAACCTCAGAACATAGATGTATGCCATCATTTCATCTCAAATGCACGGTGAACTGCGCGTGTTACTGTTTGCTACTTCCGTTTAATAAAGTTCAATTCAAATTGCAAAGTTACTGAGCTGCATTACTTGAAGTGACCACTTGATGGCACTATAAACACTTAGAAAATAACCCATATCGATGACAGGAAATGAACAACTTAAAACAACTTTATGCAGAACAGAACATGAAATGAACAAACTGCTGCAGGAGAAGAGGCTGAATCTGTCGCTGAGCTCTGAGCTCTTTATTATTCTGATGTTTCTAAAGCAGTACTACTTTACTGCATCTGTTATATTTAAGTACTGTGTGTACTACTTTACTGCATGTGTTGTATTTAAATACTGTGTGTACTACTTTACTGCATCTGTTGTATTTAAATACTGTGTGTCTACAATGAGGTCACAACAAAAACACAGGATTTTAAACCAAAATTCAATATACTTTGTACTTCAGACCAAATGCAGTGGAGTAAAAGTAAAAGTACCCCTTGTAAAATTTACTGAAGTACAGATACATGAAAAATGTCCTTAAGTAAAGTAACTAAGTACTTTTGCTTCTTTACGTTCCACCGTTTCTGACTGGGCCCAGATGTGTTTCCAGATGTGACGGAGGACGGCCTGTGCTCTGAGCTCTGTCTCCTGGAGCAGCAGCTGAGGGAGGCGGCAGGGCCCAACCTACCGAGCTACAGCCCGGCTCTGCAGAGGCTCCAGGTCCTGCAGCAGAGCTTGAGAGAGGACGCGTCTCAAGCTGCGGTCCAGGAGAACTACAGGTACGGACTCTCTCTGAGGCAGCTGGAGCTCGAGTAATCTCTGCTCATGGATTTATTTATTTGCACAGTAAAAACAATAACAAACAATGAAACAGTTCATGAACAGATGTGCAGGACATTGCCAAAAAACCCTCAAGGGGCTTAAAAAGTGGCAATCTCCGAAGGACAACATGTTCTAAAAATATTTCAGATCAAGTAAAACAGTATACATGTACAATAATCTACAGTTATTTCATTGTCTCAATCATAGAAATAGATTAAAAACATCAATAAGTAAAATACCTGTAAAAAGGTATTTTACTGTATATAATCTACTACTATCTATCATATATCCAGGTCAAAGAGCTATACCATATGGAAAATTTGATTTGTTCAAGAGTAGAAATTTAAGTGCATTTTTAACCCGTTCATGCCGTATGTCGCTAATTCGCAACGTACCATTTAACCAAAGACTGCTGCAGAAATCAAAACAGCAAAAAACACTGAAGAATAATTTTTTTATATAATTGGAAATAAATTCAGGCATTAAGGGGTTAAACCGTTTAGAAGAAAGGTCTAGAAAAGATGCAGGAAGGCTGTTCCATATTTTGGAGACTGTGGAGGACACTGAACTGAGACTGACAGGTACGAGAGGACGGAATCCTGAGGAGATTATTACTACGAGTTGGATACATGTGAAATTCATTATTGAAAGAAAATATATCAAGAAAATGACACAGAAGTAGCCTTTTTATAGAACTGTGGACAAATAGAGCAGTTTGAAGCTGATTAACTTGGTTAACACTGAGAACACCAGCCTGAAGAAATAAAGGCTGAGACAAGTGTCTCCGATCAACACAGAAGATTATTCTTAACGCTTGCTTCTGGAGACGATGGCTAGGTTCCAGTTTAGTGGGATGAGTGCTGGCCCAAGCAATATTACAATAATTTATATATGGATAAACCATCGCGTAATATAGCATAAAAGCAACTTTTGTGTTTATCAAGTGCCGTGTTTTTCCAAGTAAACCCACAACTTTGGCTATTTTTGTGCTTTTAGCACTGATGTGGGATTTCCAGGATAAAGATTCATCCACTAACACCCCAAGAAAGCGTGCTGAACAAACATTACTTATAGGAATATAGAGTTTAACGTGCCTGGTTTGATACCAAAAAATATAAAGTTATTTTTTTAATGTTAAGCAACAACTTGTTAGCCTTAAACCAAGTGGATAACTTAGCAAGTTCTTCATTAATCTCCTTTATAAGAGTGTCAGGATCCTTATGGGAGTAAAACACACGTGTCGTCTGCAAATAAAATTGTAGACAATTTATCTGAGACATTAGGGAGATCATTGATATATAATAAAAATAATAAAGGACCTAAAATGAACCCTCTAGCCACAAGGTCACAGGTCAGTGTGTGTTTGTGCCTGTCCCAAGCCCTGATAAATGCAGAGGGCTGTGTCAGATCCAGGGTAAAGCCTGCAGTGTGTGAGACTCTGCAGACGATGGAGGAATGTAATGAGTGAAAGTACTTTTACAAGGAGTACTTTCACTTTTACTTCACTACTTTTATGAGTTGGTTTGAAGTATTAAGTATTTTGAGTTTTGGTTTAAAATCCTGTGTTTTTGTCGTATCCTCATTGTAGACACACAGTACTTAAATATAACAGATGCAGTAAAGTAGTACACACAGTACTTAAATATAACAGATGCAGTAAAGTAGTACACACAGTACTTAAATATAACAGATGCAGTAAAGTAGTACTGCTTTAGAAACATCAGAATAATAAAGAGCTCAGTGACAGATTCAGCCTCTTCTCCTGCAGCAGTTTGTTTCATCTGGAATCAGCACATTTCCACATCATGATACTTCACGTTTTACTCACAATTTTTTTTTAAATCTGTGCAAAATACTTTTACTTTCTTACTTAAAAGTACATTTGAAAGTGAGTGCTTTAATACTTTTATTTAAGTAGAATTTTTTATGTGATACTGTTACTTTTACTTGAGTACTTCCTCCACTCCTGGCTGATGGTGAGAGAATAGCTGAGAAAGAAGAAGATGAAGTGGTTAGTTCTCCTGCCTCGTAGAACCTGACCCTCTCCTCCTGCAGAACCTGACCCTCTCCTGCAGAACCTGACCCTCTCCTCCTGCAGAACCTGACCCTCTCCTGCAGAACCTGACCCTCTCCTCTTGCAGAACCTGACCCTCTCCTGCAGAACCTGACCCCTCTCCTGCAGAACCTGACCCTCTCCTGCAGAACCTGACCCTCTCCTCCTGCAGAACCTGACCCTCTCCTGCAGAACCTGACCCTCTCCTGCAGAACCTGACCCCTCTCCTGCAGAACCTGACCCTCTCCTGCAGAACCTGACCCTCTCCTCCTGCAGAACCTGACCCCTCTCCTCCTGCAGAACCTGACCCCTCTCCTGCAGAACCTGACCCTCTTCCTGCAGAACCTGACCCCTCTCCTCCTGCAGAACCTGACCCCTCTCCTGCAGAACCTGACCCTCTCCTGCAGAACCTGACCCTCTCCTGCAGAACCTGACCCTCTCCTGCAGAACCTGACTCTCTCCTGCAGAACCTGACCCTCTCCTCCTGCAGAACCTGACCCTCTCCTGCAGAACCTGACCCTCTCCTGCAGAACCTGACCCTCTCCTGCAGAACCTGACCCTCTCCTCCTGCAGAACCTGACCCTCTCCTGCAGAACCTGACCCTCCCCTCCTGCAGAACCTGACCCCTCTCCTGCAGAACCTGACCCTCTCCTGCAGAACCTGACCCTCTCCTCCAGAACCTGACCCTCTCCTCCTGCAGAACCTGGCTCTCTCCTGCAGAACCTGACCCTCTCCTGCAGAACCTGACTCTCTCCTGCAGAACCTGACCCTCTCCTGCAGAACCTGACCCTCTCCTCCTGCAGAACCTGACCCTCTCCTGCAGAATCTGACCCCTCTCCTCTTGCAGAACCTGACCCTCTCCTGCAGAACCTGACCCTCTCCTGCAGAACCTGACCCTCTCCTCCTGCAGAACCTGACCCTCTCCTGCAGAACCTGACCCTCTCCTGCAGAACCTGACCCTCTCCTCCTGCAGAACCTGACCCCTCTCCTGCAGAACCTGACCCTCTCCTGCAGAACCTGACCCTCTCCTGCAGAACCTGACCCTCTCCTGCAGAACCTGACCCTCTCCTCCTGCAGAACCTGGCTCTCTCCTGCAGAACCTGACCCTCTCCTCCTGCAGAACGTGATCCTCTCCTGCAGAACGTGACCCTCTCCTGCAGAACCTGACCCTCTCCTGCAGAACCTGACCCTCTCCTGCAGAACCTGACTCTCTCCTGCAGAACCTGGCTCTCTCCTGCAGAACCTGACTCTCTCCTGCAGAACCTGACCCTCTCCTGCAGAACCTGACCCTCTCTCCTGCAGAACCTGACCCCTCTCCTGCAGAACCTGACCCTCTTCCTGCAGAACCTGACCCTCTCCTGCAGAACCTGACCCTCTCCTCCTGCAGAACCTGACCCCTCTCCTGCAGAACCTGACCCTCTCCTCCTGCAGAACCTGACCCCTCTCCTGCAGAACCTGACCCTCTCCTGCAGAACCTGACCCCTCTCCTCCTGCAGAACCTGACCCCTCTCCTGCAGAACCTGACCCTCTCCTCCTGCAGAACCTGACCCCTCTCCTGCAGAACCTGACCCTCTCCTGCAGAACCTGACCCTCTCCTCCTGCAGAACCTGACCCCTCTCCTGCAGAACCTGACCCTCTCCTGTAGAACCTGACCCTCTCCTCCTGCAGAACCTGACCCCTCTCCTGCAGAACCTGACCCTCTCCTGCAGAACCTGAGCCAGGTCCAGCAGATCTGAGCCAGGTCCTGGTCTAACCCCTGATCTTCTCTCTCCTCTACAGCCTGCCCTCCTCCTCTCAGAAGAAGAAGAAGTCGTGCTGCGGCTCGGGCCTGCCCTGGTGGTGCGTGTTCCTGGGCTGGCTCCTCGTGGCCGGGACCTCCTGCGTGTCCGGATACTTCACCATGCTGTACGGGCTGAAGTTCGGTAAGGAGAAGTCCGTCAGCTGGCTGGTGTCCATGGTCATCTCGTTCTTCCAGAGCCTCCTGGTGATCCAGCCTCTGAAGGTGAGTCCAGGTCTCAGACTGAGGCTCAGGTTCAGATAAAGTGACTGTTCTGTGTCTGAGCAGGTGCTGGGTCTGGCTGTGTTCTTTGCTCTCGTTGTGAAGAAAGTGGAAGACGAGGATATTGAAAATGTGCAGATTGACAACGATTCAGGTAAAAACTTTCTCTGCAGTGGCCGCGTTCCTCTGTGGCTGCAAAGGGCGTTTAAGTCTGAAAACTTATTCAATAGCCACTCATGAAACACTCAGAGTCCATAGAAAGCTGGTGAAAGGCTGTTTACTGCACATTTACTTTCCAGGAAAAGGGTTCAGAAAATGGCAAGAGGTGGAAGAAAGTGAGCAGCAGGAAAATGGCTCCAGTTCTCACCGTTTAAAAGTCTCACCAAGAAAGTGTAGAGCTCAGGCGCACAACATTGCAATGAATACAAATATGAATTATCTTCGTCCATTTTCTGTATTGATTTTGTTTGCCAGCAAAATAGTCATTAGTTTATTCCACCCCTGTCCCCTCCCCGTGCAGAATAATTGGTACGACCCACTGTCTCCCCTGAGCGTTGGCTGTATTTCGGTGTTGTAGCAGTGATAGCTGCCTGTCTCTAACCTGTACTGTTATGAAAAGAGCACCAAAGTCAGCAGTTTTATAGTGTTGGTCAACTCCACCCCAACGAAAATAAAAAAAGGTACTGCCCAAGAGGAGGTAAACAGTCGTATTGTCAAGTTAGCTAACCAAGACTAAGTAGCCTAATGAATAAACTAGGTCTAGGACTAAACCAGGATTAACCCAGGACCAGACCTGGCGTCAGCCGAAGTGAGTGGACCTCCTTAAAGTTTCTAAAACATCTCTGGTGTTTTATTGTTTTAACACAGTAACGCCCTAGTTACTTTGCCCCGTAACTAGTTACTTTTATACATTGCTAACTGAGTTACTAACTCAGAAGTAACTTGTAACTGTAACTAATTACTTTTTGGAAGTAAGATGATGAACACTGTTTAAAGCCCGTCCCCCTTTGGAGAAACTCTGTGGATTACTCAGAGAGGTGGGATTTTGGTAGAAATGGGTAAGTAATATAATGACTGTTGTGTTTGTCCCAGACTCCAGCAGAGGGCGTGACAGAGACCCGAGCCTGTACCAGCCTCCTCCTGCTGCAGACATCGAGAGGATGAAGAGGAACCGGGTCAAAGAACAGAAGGCCTACGCTCTGCTCACTGAGATCCTGGGTCAGTATCACACTCTCTGGTCCTGAGACTCAGTTACAGTCCTGAGACGCTGAGACTCAGTTACAGTGCTGAGACTCAGTTACAGTGCTGAGACTCAGTTACAGTCCTGAGACTCAGTTACAGTGCTGAGACTCAGTTACAGTCCTGAGACTCAGTTACAGTGCTGAGACTCAGTTACAGTGCTGAGACTCAGTTACAGTCCTGAGACTCAGTTACAGTGCTGAGACTCAGTTACAGTCCTGAGACTCAGTTACAGTGCTGAGACTCAGTTACAGTGCTGAGACTCAGTTACAGTCCTGAGACTCAGTTACAGTCCTGAGACTCAGTTACAGTGCTGAGACTCAGTTACAGTGCTGAGACTCAGTTACAGTGTGTGGTCCGCAGCGTACCTGGGCTTCATGTGGATGCTGCTGCTCGTGGCGTATGGACAGAGAGACCCCAGCGCTTTCTTCCTGAAGCAGCACATCCTCTGCTCCTTCAGCCCCTCAGAGCCTGGCAGCATGAGTCTGGACCACATCTTCCTCTGGGCCAACACTGCTCTGGTCCCAAACCTGTTCGGACCATACCCAGGTAAGAGCACAGGTGACACATTAAAGTGTTTTAAAGCCACGCTGCATCTGTGAAGTGTTTATGGATTTCACTGTCAGTACTTTTCCCTTTCTTCATTAACCTCTTCCATGGTGCGTGCTCATTCAAATACAGCGCCCCGTCTTCCTGTGAAGGCGCTTGATACGACCAGGCTCAGTTCAGGTCTCGCTGGTGCGCTCAGTACCACCTCCAGTTCCTACAGCAGGCGTAGCTAAGCCCAGAGTTAGAGTTAGGCCTGAGCGAACCTGAGACAGCAAAACAAACGAGCGGCGACTTTCCCACAGCGACTGTAACTCCTAAAACTCCTGATGTAGGGATTTCCAACAAAGAGGCTGCGTCTACTCAGCAATGTCTCTGCTGCTGTCAGTCTCACTCATCATCCACCGCAGCAAAGATCGATCGTGTTTATTTGGATATTCCCTGCCCTGTCTGATATTCCCTGCCCTGTCTGATAGTCCCTGTTCTGTCTGATAGTCCCTGTTCTGTCTGATATTCCCTGCCCTGTCTGATATTCCCTGCCCTGTCTGATATTCTCTGTTCTGTCTGATATTCCCTGTTCTGTCTGATATTCCCTGTCCAGGATATTCCCTGTCCTGTCTGATGCTCCATGTCCTGTCTGATATTCCCTGTCCTGTCTGATATTCCCTGTCCTGTCTGATATTCCCTGTCCTGTCTGATATTCCCTGTCCAAGATATTCCCTGTCCTGTCTGATATTCCCTGTCCTGTCTGATAGTCCCTGTTCTGTCTGATATTCCCTGTCCTGTCTGATATTCCCTGCCCTGTCTGATATTCCCTGCCTTGTCTGATATTCCCTGCCCTGTCTGATATTCCCTGCCCTGTCTGATATTCCCTGCCCTGTCTGATATTCCCTGTTCTGTCTGATATTCCCTGTTCTGTCTGATATTCCCTGTCCAGGATATTCCCTGTCCTGTCTGATGCTCCATGTCCTGTCTGATATTCCCTGTCCTGTCTGATATTCCCTGTCCAAGATATTCCCTGTCCTGTCTGATATTCCCTGTCCTGTCTGATATTCCCTGTCCAAGATATTCCCTGCCCTGTCTGATATTCCCTGCCTTGTCTGATATTCCCTGCCCTGTCTGATATTCCCTGCCCTGTCTGATATTCCCTGTTCTGTCTGATATTCCCTGTTCTGTCTGATATTCCCTGTCCAGGATATTCCCTGTCCTGTCTGATGCTCCATGTCCTGTCTGATATTCCCTGTCCTGTCTGATATTCCCTGTCCAGGATATTCCCTGCCCTGTCTGATATTCCCTGTCCTGTCTGATATTCCCTGACCTGTCTGATATTCCCTTCCCTGTCTGTTATTCCCTGTCCAAGATATTCCCTGCCCTGTCTGATATTCCCTGCCCTGTCTGATATTCCCTGCCCTGTCTGATATTCCCTGTTCTGTCTGATATTCCCTGTTCTGTCTGATATTCCCTGTCCAGGATATTCCCTGTCCTGTCTGATGCTCCATGTCCTGTCTGATATTCCCTGTCCTGTCTGATATTCCCTGTCCAGGATATTCCCTGCCCTGTCTGATATTCCCTGTCCTGTCTGATATTCCCTGACCTGTCTGATATTCCCTTCCCTGTCTGTTATTCCCTGTCCAGGATATTCCCTGCCCTGTCTAATATTCCCTGTCCTGTCTGATATTCCCTGACCTGTCTGATATTCCCTTCCCTGTCTGATATTCCCTGTCCAGGATATTCCCTGCCCTGTCTGATATTCCCTGTCCTGTCTGATATTCCCTGTTCTGTCTGATTTTCCTTGTCCTGTCTGATATTCCCTGTTCTGTCTGATATTCCCTGTCCTGTCTGATATTCCCTGTTCTGTCTGATATTCCCTGTCCAGGATATTCCCTGTCCTGTCTGATGCTCCATGTCCTGTCTGATATTCCCTGTCCAGGATATTCCCTGTCCTGTCTGATGCTCCATGTCCTGTCTGATATTCCCTGTCCAGGATATTCCCTGTCCTGTCTGATGCTCCATGTCCTGTCTGATATTCCCTGTCCAGGATATTCCCTGTCCTGTCTGATGCTCCATGTCCTGTCTGATATTCCCTGTCCTGTCTGATATTCCCTGCCCTGTCTGATATTCCCTGTCCTGTCTGATATTCCCTGTCCTGTCTGATATTCCCTGTCCTGTCTGATATTCCCTGCCCTGTCTGATATTCCCTGCCCTGTCTGATAGTCCCTGTTCTGTCTGATATTCCCTGTCCTGTCTGATATTCCCTGTTCTGTCTGATATTCCCTGTCCTGTCTGTTAGCTGCAATAAATCCAGGATACTCTCATTTGTGATGGACGTGTATGTATTATTCTCTGATGTAAACTAGTATCAGGCTATTTTTTTATTTGGTCAACACACAAAGTATTTACAGTACAACAGGTGGAGGGAGGAGGACTGCAGTTGTGCCAAAGGAAAGCAATGAATATAACAAAACAGGGCCTAACTCCAAACACTAGACTAGAAAATAAAAGAACACAAAAGCTTGGTCTAACTAATCTAACAAATAAACGGTGTGTTCAAAAACATACAAGTGTGGCAGCGTGTGATAAACCTAGTGTGTCTAAACCAGTGGCGGCGCCAGGATTGTGAACGTGGATGGGCCTAGAGCAAAAAAAAAGCGAGCAAGCGAGGGAGGTTTCTGTGCCTGTCATTGTCCATGGTGCTTAATGTGAAAGACATGACCAAAACAACAATAATCTTTTGAAAATCCCCCTTGCGCCATTTATTTAAACTTCTGTTATAACTTATTAAATGCAACCTCTTTAACAGACAAACAACAAAAACAATGATAAAACGTTCACCTACAATAAAAGACGGTGGGGTTTCTCATTGAAAACTGCAATTATCTCACTGTAATCAATACTCGCTGTTATTTCTCGTAAAAAAAGGAAATCAGTGATAAAGAGTTGAGTTTTTCTGTGAGCAGCTTTGCCCTGGTGCTGTTTTGATTCTGTTTACAGCTGAGTCTCTCCACAGAACAGGAGGTCATGGGCAGTGTGAGGAGCGCTCTGAGGAGCTGGTTCACTTTTGTGTCCCTCACAATGATCCTGACCTTTATGCTTTTTTCTATTAATATGCTGCACAAAAACAGCGTATTCAGCTTCACTCACATTTATTGAGGAGTGTGTACATATGGGTTGGATTATATTTATGTCCCCAAATGTGTCAGGTTTTCCGTTTGTGCAAATCCCACTGCTCTCTCTCATAATGCACCTTAACCCTAACCTTAACCCTAACCATAGCCCTAACCCTAAAGGCAGCAGGGCAGCTTGAGGTGGATGAAAATCAAGTAGTCTATTTGAACTGGCTGGGCTTCGGACAAAAGTGGCGCCGCCTATGGTCTAATCCAGCCATTCCCAAAGTCAGGAGAGTCAAGGTCCTCTTAAATTTACCAAAATCCCAGGTGGACCCCCAACGATACAACTTCCCTCCATCACAAATTTTATTTTCATGTTTTTCTCCATATATTTCTATAAAAACATTACAAAAGACACTGACTATTGGCTAAAAAGTGTTTTAAAGTTACATTTTTAAACAAATACACTGTAAAAAAGAAAATAAATAAATAACTCAAGGCAAAGGATCCCTCAAGATTTTTGGAGCCAACTCAAAATCTCAAGTTTTCCACACTTTCACTTAATTTGATGTTCATACGTCTAAAAACTTTTCTAATTTTTAAGTTTTTCTCTCTATCATTATTTTTTTACTCATCTTACAGCCAACTTACAGAGTTCAGAAAAAGTTATTCTTTTGTTAAATGTAGCATATTTAGATTTTATTATCAATAATACATTTTCTGAACAGTGGAGTCAGTTGCTGCAAGATGAGCTGGAAAAAATAAAGATAGTGAGTAAAACTCAAAATTTCAAGTTTTTAGATGTATGAATGTTAAATTTGGTGAGTAAAAAAATATTAGTTGTTGAAAACTTGAAATTTTGAGTTGATCACCAAAATTCAAAAAATCTTGTTGCCTTGAGTTTTTGCAGCATTGTTTTTTTACAGTGCATTTCAAACTCAATTTCTTTTTATGTACTTAATATAGACAGCCTCTGGGGGCCCCCTACAGTACCTTCATGGACCCCCAGGGGGCCCCGGACCCCACTTTAGGAACCGCTGGTCTAAACAAACATAAACCTACATGTTGCAAAGTGTAAAGGGTACCCACTCACCTCAGTCAACCTCCCAACAACATACCGTATTTTCCGCACTATAAGGCGCACCTAAAATCCTTTAATTTTCTCAAAAACCGGCAGTGCGCCTTATAATCCGATGATTGGTTAATTATGGCTACCGTATTCAGGGGGCGTCGCCAAAGTGACAGCAGTAAAAACGGTAAAGGGGAATTCCAGTCCCAGCTGTTCATGTGTGCCATAGGCGTGTTTATGGATCCTGCCGCAAAAGAACAAGGAGGCGTGGCCTTTGCTCCATCTCAGTAGAAGAGTTGCGACATTGAGGGGACAGAAAACTGAGCGCTCGAACGCTGTTCATGTAGCTTTGAACTGTGACAAATGGAGTTGGAAATACAATGTTTTTAACGAGGGCGGCGCAAATAAGAGCTACCGGTACGTACGGTACCGTATTGTGATGCACTAACTTGTTTTGGGAGTGAACGGAGTTGTAAGAACGCTGGTTTGTATTCTATTAATAAAGTGTGACTGACTGACTTATCTGACTGTTTTATTGACAATCCCTTTAGCGCAGCTCCATCTAGTGGATGCATAACGCAACCCCAGCCACTACAGTAGCTTTTATTCTATGCGCCTTATAATGCGGTGCGCCCTATATATGAAAACAGTTTTAAAACAGGCCATTTATTGAAGGTGCGCCTTATAATCCGATGTGCCTTATAGTGCGAAAAATACGGTACTCTACAGTACAGATCAGACTTAGATGTGTCTAGCATCTGATGCAAGAGGAGAGAGACAATGGCTGTGTCCGAACGTTTTCCCTATTCCCTAACCCCTCAATCATTACACAGTCCAGTTCTCTACACTGGACTGTAGTGCACTCATTTTGTAAATGAATCAGACTTGCACACTATTTTTAACTCAGCGGTGATCATGTGACTGTGTAAAAAAAAGTTCGGCGAAACTCCGTTCTTCTGTGATAAAGCCCAACCAGACTCAGATGTTTTAGTATTTATAGGTAAATAATCATCATACGTGTGATATTTAACATGAATTATGGCTGTAATGAATAAAACAGAGAGGATTATTGCAGCTCTGTGCCTTATGTGGGGAGGCTGAACGCTAATGGCTAAGCTAACGTTAGCAATTTTACACTGCAGCGGTTTATTTAAGAGCTTTTTATTTCTGATTACGACGTGACAGAAGTAAACACAGCTGGGTTTCTAACTGGGTTCATTCAGAGTGTTGTGTACAGTTTAAAGTCCTGTCGCAAAGCATTCATTTTGTATAGAAGTTTTTCTTTCTCATTTTCTGAGTCTATCCACCTTTGTTTGGCAGGACGTCCCAGGTCAGATGTTCCATTGTCTACACTTACTCTAAGCACCAAACCATGTCTTTTTGAAGGACATTTTTCATTTTATTTTAACATTTAATTTGTTAAACACAATAAACTTCAGCTGAGGTCTGTCCAAAGTCTCTCTCCTTGTACGAGGCGCACAAAACTCTTTTCTCTCAAGTCTTTGTTTGTCCTTAAAACTTATTTAATAATTTTTTAAACCATGTTAACCCTCACAGTGATCTTATACTGTTACAGAAACAAACTTTAATTACTTTTAAAACTCTGCTGTAGTGAGCAGCAGAAGCCTTCCTCTTCTCATGGAGCCTTGAGCCTCTTAAGTTTCCCATCTCCGTCCTCTCATCGCTCCTCGGAGACAGAATATAAACATTTAAAATACAAACAGAGGATTTATAGCGGAGTTATTATGGGCTGTTGTTGTCGCCTGAAACTGGAGCCTGCTGTGAACGGATTGTGATGGAAATGGATAAAGTGGCTCTGGAGAGTTCCATGAATAAAAACACAAACCTAATTCTTAAAAAGTTGAGCGCTGTGTAAAATGTAAAAAAAAAAAAAACAGACAAAAGCTCTATTCACACAGGATCAGTTTTACCCAGGGGTAATTTGTAATAATCGCCAGTGTCGTCTGTGATTTTTATCCCGTGTGAATCATCCATGTCTGTAAAAATGTCTGTAAAAATTCCCCTGGAAATTACCAAAAAAACATATTTCGGCCAACACAGGGGTCCTCTGATAAAACTCGTCCTGTGAGAATCCCCCATGTCTGTGATTCAGGCTGATTTTGTCGCAGATTGTTTCCTAAAGTTGGTAACAGTGATCCAAAATGTCTTTACCTCTGGATTTAAACTATCGCAATAATAAGACGTCTCTTTTGGTCTTACTCTGAAACCATTACTTTTTTCTCAGATTAAAAAGACAAAAAAGTAAAACTATGTTGAAGACGTGACCCGGAAGCACACCTCCAAGTTTTTGGCGCAACATGGGGCTGTTTTGGAAAGTTTGGAAGCTTTCAGTGCTAAAGTTAGCTCCAGAGACGAATCACAGTGAATGGATTAATAAAGAGGGACGCCTGCTGTTTAAGAAGAGAAATGTCCACAGAAGTTTGTTTTTTGTCAGGAGAATAAATCAACAAAAGATAGTAGTTTAGGATTATGTAGAGCTAGAAACATCAATGAAATCGGGGATTTTTATTATAAATCTGTGTGATTTTCAATTGATTGTCATATCTGGAAAGTCGTTAAATCGAGTATCGTATTTTCCACGCAATAGGGCGCACTTAAAAGCCTTCAATCTTCTCAAAAAACGACAGTGCGCCTTATAATCCAGAGCACCTTATACATGAATTTATTCAATGAGATATATAATTTATAATGAGATTATAATGACGCCCAACTGTTTAACTTGGACACTGAAGATGAAGAATTTGTGGACGAGGAATGAAGTGAAAAAGTGAGTATTGTGTATGAGTGTGAGTATGGTGAATGCGTTGAATAAAGTTTGACTGACTGACTTATCTGACTGTTTTGTTTCGCCTTTTAGTCCGGAGCGCTTTATATGTGAAAAAAGTTAGAAAATAGACCATTCAATGACAGTGCGCCTTATAATCCGGAGTGCCCTATAGCGCGGAAAATACAGTAAATTACAGACATCGTTTATTCCGTGTGAATGCCCGACTAAAAACACTGACGTCATGGGTAATTCATGAATTATAGAGGTCCAGGGCTAAAAAATACTGATAACTCAGACTCTGCCTCTGTAAATGCTGCTTTACTCCCAGATGTCTCTCTGAAGTGTTGCCACCAATTATTTTACCAACACAAAGTCCCTAAAGTGCTGCACAGAGAACAAAGAAAAAAACACTACAATTAAATGGGGAAAGGGAGGGGGAAGGGAATGGTATTTATATAGCGCTTTAATTATGACACAAGTCGCCCAAAGCACTTTACACACAGTAGGGAAGGGGTATTTCATTCACTCCACAGTTGGTGGTGGTGAGCTACATTTTGTAGCCACAGTTTCCCCTGGGGTAGACTGACAGAACACACATCTGCACCAACGGACCCTTCGACCACCACCAACCACTCACTCACATTCACAATAAATAAAAAAATAAATAAATAACAGATAAAGGACTGTCAGAGCACCACACAACTCAGAGACAGAGGGAGAAAAGTGTTTTTAAACCAGTCTTAAAAGCATCATCTGTGGGGGCTGTTCTTGCCACGACGAGCTGTAGCTGGCCCTCGGACCTCAGCCACTCCGCAGGTTAGCTTAGAAATGTACACGGGGGCCAATCCTTGCAACGCTTAAATAAAATACACAGTGAAATCTTAAAATCCACTCTAAAATGAACGGGAAGCCAATGAAGTTTGGGTAAAATGAGTGTCAGTGTTCCCTGCGATGTGTCCCAGATAAAAGCTGTGCATGAACCAGAGCAACAGTTCTTCAGAGACATTCAAATGTCTAAGGCTGAGACACACCGGGGCGATCATCGGACGCAGTGGGACACAGTTGGGCATAGTTCTGAGTGAACATGTGGAATCTGCGTCAGGCCATCGTGCTCAGCTCTGATTGGCTGTGTCCCGTTCACAATTTGTCAAACAGCTCCAGTTTAACATCAAAATATAAAGAACTTTCTGTTCTACAACTACTTCATTATGTTTCCACATCTGTGATGGTAATGTTAGCAGTTAGCTTACCTTAGCTTTAGCCTCGTGCTAATGTTAGCCGTTAGCTTACCTTAGCTTTAGCCTCGTGCAGATAAAAATATAATCCTCCTCTGAGGCAAACGGCTGCAATAATCCAGTCCCTTTTATTCATGACTGTGATCAGAGTTTAATCTAGTGTGTATAATTATTATTGACTGATAAATACTTGAGTTAAACACGTGTGTGTTGTGCAGTTTTATTTACTAGACTTTAAATAACCGCAGAGTTTAGTGACTAGCGCTGCCTGCTGTTGTAAATAGTTATTATGTTTTGCACATGCGCAATGCTTGCTCGTGGGTCTGCAGCGACTTTCAGTGGCGACAGCGGAGACGAGCCCCACCTCTGCTGACAGCGGTCGGTGTGTGTCCCAGGCTTTAGTTTCTTCTTTCCTGTACCTGTGTGACTCTTGATTTTCTACAGCAGCTGGTGTGCTTGAAAGCTCATATTCTGTGCTCGTCTTCTTCTCTAACCTCAAATTTACACCGGGAGCGTCGCTGAAGCAGATCGGTTTTCGGGCATCTGTTTAAAAGTGTCTCTTACCCCGAGGGCTCAGAGCTGCTGCGGTTCGTGTGGCTCTCTCCTCAGTTTTACAGACGACCCTCAACACAAACCTGAGGCCACTGAGCTCCTTTTCCTTCTGCATGTTGTCCTCTAAAATGTCAGGACTAACCCTCTGTCTGACCATTGACGCACTTTTGTTGTACACCTTGTCTGTATAACGACAAATGAAGCACTTTACTACATTACTTTACTGGTGTCAGGATGGGCATCTGTTGTAAAAACACAGGACTCAAACGGGATCTTGGTTCAGCTCTGGAGAAGGGTAGACTTTGTTTTTACAGTGTCAGTTTATTTTAAAATATTAGCTCTAAGGCCCAGCACTGAACTAAAGGAACACGTGGCTGTTAATGTGGAAAGTAAATGGCGCCTGTTTGTTCAGAAAAGACAAGTGGAACAAAAGGATTTAAAAGGATCAGACTTATGCGGACAGACGGGATGTATTTGTTTACTGGGACACAGCAGAGTAAAAAAATAGCAGAGGTTGGAGATAAATAAAAGAATATAATGTACAGAGCTCGCCACTGAGCCGCTGAGGTAAAGTGGTCCACCCCAGCTCTCAGGTCTAAAGGAGATTTTCACAGAGCTGCAAATGGAAGACGTCTCCTTTTATCAGACACTAAACTCACACAGGGGCCATTGTTCCTGCGACATACACTCACAGCAGGAGACAGGCTAACCACTCTGCCACAGTGACACGGGGAGGACATGCAGACTCAAACCCATGACAGCATCTACAGTAGCACTGAAACTCAGAAAACAGGCTTTAAAGTTTTGATGTCGTCCCTCCGAGTTTTCACAGCTACATTAATGGTAGTGTAGTAATATAATACTTGGTCATAAATAGTTTCTTATCAATCAGAACCATCACCACTGATTTGACCTCTGACCTCCTAAATGTGTAGTTAAAATACATTTTAAGGGGTATCCTAAAAATCATATTTATTGAGCTCTTTGACATTCAGTATGTTTAAATCCATGAGCGTGTGCACTGACAAAGGACGTGTTAAAGGTTTGTGTCTGAGTTGGGTCGCATTTCAGAGTTTGAACAAAAATATTTCCACATTTTGCAGTAACTGCACAGATCTGTCAGTGAAACAAAGGCAGAGTGCAGTAACTGTGTTAGAAAATACTGCACTTTACCTATGTATTACCGTGAAATCTGCAGTTACTGCACATTTAACAGCATTTCTCTAAAATGGGACACAACTCTAAGTAAAAAAGATGATATTAAAACTTTGTCTCTTAGTAAAACAGATGATAATAAAACTTTGTCCTTCAGGTAAACAGAGGATATGATTGATATGATATGATTTTCAGTCTTAACTCAGTTTTGACAGAATCTGCAAATCCTGAGTTTTCCTGTGTTATAAATCCTCTCTGACTAAATCCTGTTGTGTTCAGGTTTTATCACTGACGGGAACTCAAAGCTCGTGGGCAGCGCTCGTCTGCGGCAGCTCAGGGTCCGGGGCGGGTCCTGTCGGGCCCCTGACTCCGTCCGCCTCCACAGAGACTGCACCAGCCCTTACTCCTGGCACTGGGAGGACATGGGCTCCTACGGCCCCGGGTGGGCCCCCCTCAGGAACAACGGCACCGACCCTGACACGGAGAGGGGCCCCTGGGAGTACCGCAGCGAGGAGGAGCTCAGGGCCAGCCCTATGTGGGGCCACAGTCTGCTGTACAGAGGGGGAGGGTATGTGGCAGAGCTGGGGCCCGACCTGGACAACGCCTCCAGGTGAGGCCTGACTGCACACAGTCATGGTTTTATTACTGAGATTTATTCCTTCTGTTTATAAAAAACTTAAACCACAGGAGAGATTTTGGTCAAATGTAGGGATGCACGATAATATCAGACCTGATAATTATCAGGCCGATAATTGGCAATTATATTATTAGAGCCAGACCAAATAATTTGACTCTATATTCATAAATGAGTCAAATATATTTCAGCTTTAATAAGTAAGCTCAGGGTTAATGACGTTTGGTAAGAGCTATACTGTTAAATTAAATTGTACTTCTCTCAAAATCAGGTAAAGCATCCCTTGTAAAATGTCTCTGGAAGGAAGAAGATGATGCTCTGTCCTCGGAGCAGCAACGCTCTGGTCCAGTTTGTTACACACAGGAGGAGGTCACTGCTCTCAAACCAAACTGGACTGAGTCTCACTGGAACAGACGTAGTTTCTGTTAGATCTCTGTGGTGTTAGGTTTCTGCAACACTGCAGCAAACAGAGCAATAAGACACTGTTTCAGGCCTTTGGCTCCTATTCATTCAAAGCTGTTCTAGACCTGGTTTGGTCACGCTTTAGTCCTGGTTTAGTCCTGGTTTAGTCCTGGTTTAGCCCTGGTTTAGCCCTGCTTTAACTGAGCTGGGGAGAGTGGGAATCTAACCACCAACCTTCTGTTTATAGGACAAACTCTCTACTATCTGAGCCACTGAAAGACGCATGTTTCTTTACTTCACTGTTGGACCGAGGAGCTGCCATCCTCATCAACAAAGAGCAGAAACATGTCCAGCTCTGCTCCTTTGTCTCTGTAAAAACGTCTAACGCAGTACTCTGTCTCGTCCTCCTTTGTCTCTGTAAAAACGTCTAACGCAGTACTCTGTCTTGTCCTCCTTTGTCTCTGTAAAAACGTCTAACGCAGTACTCTGTCTCGTTCGCAGTACTCTGCAGTACTTGTACTCTCAGCGCTGGCTGGACTCATACACCAGAGCCGTGTTCGCGGAGTTCACGGTGTACAACGCCAACGTGAACCTGTTCTGCATCGTGACTCTGCTGCTGGAGAGCGCCGCTGCCGACGGTGAGACACATTCAGAACATTACACAGGAGTTTAATGGACAATGGAACAGTCTACGTCCTGGAAAACAGGGAAGACATTGACTAAATCCTGGACTTGACCTGGGTTAGCTGGGCTCCCTGATGGGGAAGTGGTCCCTCGAGTTTGGAGACTGGAGTCAGGGTCCTCTGCACGTCAGGGCTATTCAACAGACGGTCTGGGCCCCAGAACTGGCCCATCAGTGGAAGGTCCGGCTCACAGGGGAAGGTCCGGCCCACAGGGGAAAGTCCGGCCCACAGGGGAAGGTCCGGCCCACAGGGGAAAGTCCGGCCCACAGGGGAAAGTCCGGCCCACAGGGAAAGTCCGGCCCACAGGGGAAGGTCCGGCCCACAGGGAAAGTCCGGCCCACAGGGGAAGGTCCGGCCCACAGGGGAAAGTCCGGCCCACAGGGGAAGGTCCGGCCCACAGGGGAAGGTCCGGCCCACAGGGAAAGTCCGGCCCACAGGGGAAGGTCCGGCCCACAGGGGAAAGTCCGGCCCACAGGGGAAGGTCCGGCCCACAGGGGAAGGTCCGGCCCACAGGGGAAGGTCCGGCCCACAGGGGAAGGTCCGGCCCACAGGGAAAGTCCGGCCCACAGGGGAAAGTCCGGCCCACAGGGGAAATCCGGCCCACAGGGGAAAGTCCGGCCCACAGGGGTAAGTCCGGCCCACAGGAGTAAGTCCGGCCCACAGGGGAAAGTCCGGCCCACAGGGGTAAGTCCGGCCCACAGGGGTAAGTCCGGCCCACAGGGGTAAGTCCGGCTCACAGGGAAAGTCCGGCCCACAGGGGTAAGTCCGGCCCACAGGGGTAAGTCCGGCTCACAGGGGTAAGTCCGGCCCACAGGGGAAAGTCCGGCTCACAGGGGAAAGTCCGGCTCACAGGGGTAAGTCCGGCCCACAGGGGAAAGTCCGGCCCACAGGGAAAGTCCGGCTCACAGGGGAAAGTCCGGCTCACAGGGGTAAGTCCGGCCCACAGGGGAAAGTCCGGCCCACAGGGAAAGTCCGGCTCACAGGGGAACGTCCGGCTCACAGGGGAAAGTCCGGCCCACAGGGAAAGTCCGGCTCACAGGGGTAAGTCCGGCCCACAGGGAAAGTCCGGCCCACAGGGGTAAGTCCGGCCCACAGGGGTAAGTCCGGCCCACAGGGAAGGTCCGGCTCACAGGGTTAAGTCCGGCCCACAGGGGAAAGTCCGGCTCACAGGGGTAAGTCCGGCCCACAGGGGAAAGTCCGGCCCACAGGGGTAAGTCCGGCCCACAGGGAAAGTCCGGCCCACAGGGGTAAGTCCGGCCCACAGGGGTAAGTCCGGCCCACAGGGGTAAGTCCGGCTCACAGGGGTAAGTCCGGCCCATGGGCTTATAGCCAATAGCTTACCAACAATTTGGCCCCAAAAATTAATAGTTGAATAGCTCTGCTGTGTATGCCGATCCCAGGCCTGGATAAAAGGAGAGAATTTTGTCAGGAAGGGCATCAGGCATAAAACCAATGCCAGAATTGTCAGTGCTGAAAAACCTCTGAAGGAACCAGGAGCAGCAGAGGAACCTGGAGAGATGTAGACAAGAAACTACTCACTTCTAAAATACTCTGTGTTATTATTGTCTGCCTTCTACTGAAGCTCTGCCTGTGTTTTATATTTTTTTAATCTAAAATGTAATAAATGTTATTTTTATGTTTCTTGTTATTTTGGCTCAGGAGCGTTCGAGTTCCTCTCGGAGCTGAGGACCGTCCGTCTGTATCCGTCCACTGGAGGCCTGTATGTGTTTGTGATGGCAGCAGAGATCATCTACATGATCTTTGTTCTCTACTACATGTTTGTACAGGTACCTCCTACTCCCCAGACACCTCCACCCTCCTCCCTCTCCCCAGACACCTCCACCCCCCTTCCTCTCCCCAGACACTTCCTCCAGCTCCTCTCATTAGTGAGGTAACTCAAAAAGGTCTGGTCAGATTGTGTTGACATTTTCAGGAAAGCTCAGCATTTGACCCAGAAGGAATGATCATTAGAGCATTTACCCCTGAACTTGGACATCACTGGTGTGAGTCCAGCTCTTGTGAGAGAGGGACGGAGTCTTGGAGCAGGTCTGTCCTCTCACTGGTTTGCATTATTAGAAACACAACCTCTGTCAAACAAAATAGCTCCCTGTGCGTAATCTCTCCTCGTGTTTTTATTCTGTCGCTGGTCCATTTGGCAGCAGCTGTGTCTTTTTCTCCTTTTATTCATGAAGCACATGACTACAATGCAGATTGCAGCCTCGTGTTCGGCGCTGACCATTTGCCAGAAAATGACTCAGCCTCAGAGAGAACTCAAGGCCGTTTGCAGAGTCCTTCAATAAAGTTTGTGAATGAAAATAAATGCGTACAGCAGCGAGGCCTTCAGAGCGGACTCAGGGTTTACTCTGACACTGGTCCAGACTCATCCGTCAGCGGGGGTCCTGCAGCGGGATCGGGTCCAGAATGGGACTGGGACAGGTTTGTCCTCGGTGGGGCACAGGTGTTAAAATGTGTGAGCTGTGAAAAAACAGGGCTGTGGTAATAAATACACTTTTGAATTTAAAAAAGCAAAATAATGTGAGGTTTTCAGGCGCAAAGCTGACGGTTTAACAGAAAATCACACACTGTGAGAGCTCAGGCTTGCTCCAAGATTCTGTCCCTATCTCACAATGGCCCACACCTGGACTCAAACCAGGGATCTGCTAGTTCAGGGGTAAATGCTCTAAAGCTCCCATCTCTTTAAAGATCGTACATTCCTCCAAAACAGCAGCAAAAAGCCGAGTGAAAATGAAAAGCTTAAGAGTAGATTGATGTCATTAATCAGTTTAATCCCACTCTTATGTCACAAAACCTGATTAAAGCTGTGTCTCTGACCTTTAACAGCAGCAGACGTAATGAGAAACCCCTACAGAAACTACAAGGTTCTTATTCTCACTGAGCTGTACAGAGAGACAACACAACAAGAATTACACTCAAAACATGGAAAATTAAAGAGGAATCAACAAAGGCAGACCCAAGATAAATAATTGTTATTTTTCTGCACATTATTCAGTTTTAAGAGCTGTGGTCAGGTGAATTTTCTCGCTGTGTGATCAGTAAAGTTTTATCTTATGTTAAGGGCTGGGTACTGTTCAGATTTGTTTGATCCCTGGTTTTTGATCCCGGTGCCTGAGCGATACTTTTTCTGATTCCTATGGTGATAATTCATCTTCTACAATCATAAAACACACAAAAAACAACAAAAAAAGACACTTTTCTGGAGCTAAACTCTCAGCTGTGAGTTAAACCAGTAGTGTATGATTTATTCTGTGTTATTTAGTTGATTCATGCAAAGGAACATTAAAGGTCTATGGTGTCAAAATGGGTTCACAATTAATGTAATCGTACAGTGATTATCGTAAACATAATCTTAGAATCGTAAAAGAAAAAAGCATGAACAAAACTGGAAGTGTAACCTTAACCCTGGAACTGTCAACAAAATAACTTTCATGATGAAAACGTCTCAATCCACAACTCACGAGTACATTTACAATACTCACTTTATGATTATGGTCACTGTGAACCCATTTTGACGCCAAAAATGTTCCCTAAGGATTGAAACTTGGTATTGAATACAAATAATTTTTTGATACCAGTTTTATTGCAGATTTCCTTTCGATACCGCTAAGGTGTTATTTACCTGCCTAGTCCTACTTATGTTACCTTATTAGGGCTGTAACGATACATTTTTGCAACGGTACGATACGTATTGATTAGAATTGTTTCGATACAATTCAAGCGCGATATTGGCTAATTTGGAACGATTCAATATGATTCAACACCTTCATATCGATAATCGATACAGCAACTTTTTGCCAAAAATCATAAAAGTTTACTCTCAAATGTAGCACTGCGGCTGGAGCTGGTTATCTCCAGCAGACAGAGTGAAGAAAAGTTGTATATAGCATTTTATTTAATTAAAAACATAAAAATTACACTCAAAAAGCCATATCTGGTTTTATTTTAACATGCAAATTTCTTTTTTTTTTTTTTTTTTTTTTTTTGGAAACATGTTTTTATTGTTTTATGGATTGCATAGAACATTAATAATGGAGAAAAAACACCACTGGATCAAGAGATAAATCAAATGTGAAAAATAAAGAAAGGAAAAAAGAAAACAAAAAACAAAAAAACATATACGATACAAGGTAATGTGTATCGATGTAGTTGTATCGTAGGGAAAAAAATCGATGCATCGATACATTTACTGTATCGTTACAGCCCTATACTTTATAAATAAATTACATATTGGGAAGGAAGTCACTGCCAAAAAACTGCATCTCGTTCTTAAAATTACTCACTGTTTGGTCGTCTTTGTGAGTAAGTTATAAGGTATACAGAAGTGTGGCCTTGTTTCCTTTGCACCCAAAACATTTCCAAAAACAAACAAATGAAGTCAATAAAGTGGAATCACATGATCAATTCAAAATGGCCGCCTTCTTGTTGGCGGTTGAGTGTGGTCAACATGACAAGATGGATAATATTTTTTTTATCTTGACCTGAACGTGTGTCCTTGATTTAGTGACTCTGATAGGTCTCATTAGCGTAATGTTTTTCTTATTTACAGGGGGCGCTGTTGTGTATTATTTACCCCGTGGTAATAAATGTTTGTGTGTTTTTAGTTCAAACGCGCGCGGCTCGAGCGCTGGGCGTACTTCAGGACCAGGTGGAACCTTCTGGAACTGGCCATCATCTGTCTGAGCTGGACCGCAGTGGGAGTGTTTATCCAGAGGACAGTCCTGGGACAGAGGGACATGGAGTACTACCAGAACAACAGGGACAAGTACAGATATTTCACAATACTTCAGCGCACTTCAGAATACGTTAGAATGCTTCACAATACTTCAGAATACTTCACAATACTTCACAATACTTCACAATACTTCAGAATACTTCACAATACTTCACAATACTTCACAATACTTCAGAATATTTCACAATACTTCACAAGCCAAAAGGAAAGAAGTCTGATTTAATTCCTGCACAGAGCAGAGTCTTGGACAGTGTTAAAAGACAAATTAGCTTTAGCCACCAACATCACCACCTCAGCAGTAAGATGTCAGTGCCTGGGTAGGGAACATTAGTGAGTATATCAGTATTTAGCCGTTCTGTACTTTACTGTACACAAGCTAAAGGCTACAATAACAGCAGACATGTCTGTGTGAAACATTTAGAGGGCTGTCACACCTGAGCAGTTAGCTCAGTTAGCTCAGTTAGCTCAGTTAGCTCAGGTGTCCTCGGAGAAAACTCCAGGACCGTGGTTTTTGGACCCAGCAGCTGGTCTTTGGTTCAAGAAAAAGAGAAGGTCTTGGTCTGGACCAAGGTCTGGATCATGTGTGGTGTCAAAGTGTTTTGCGATAGTTTGGACTTCAGACCGAAACCAGGAAGTTTAATTAACTCTTTAACATCCACTCTAAGAAATACATTTGTAAAAAAATATCTGTTGGTAAAACTGTGTTCCTGACTCCTGATTTCCATTCCTGATTTCAGGTTTTAATTTTCAGATTGATCAGTTAGGAAGCAGTTTAGGGTAATTTCAGCCATATGTGGGCATTCGTAGATTTTATTTTTGCAACAAAACACTTTTTTTTTTTTTTATACATAAAAACATCACAGAGAGAAGGATTTATGAAATAGCATTTAATTTATTTAAGGAATGTTTAATAAATGCCATCCAGCTAACGTGTGTGTTTGTGTGTGTATGTATGTGAATGTGTTTGTTGCTGTTTGTGGTCTCCATTTAGATGAATGGCCCTCCTGTGTAACCAGAGCCAGGCAGTGTTGTCCCCGAGCGGCCGACCCTGTTTCCTGACCAACCACACAGAATTTATTGTAAAATGTATTCCATAAAACTCAAATATGAATGTTAGGGAGTCTAGAAATCATATCTAGAAAGATTTTTTTCTCACCTGTAAAATGTCTCTTGTAGTGAGAGATTCAGAATCACGTGGTCAGGGCTGAGTCGGTGATATTTGTGGACAGCAGTGCAGTGGATTTAATCGCTGTTACATTCTCTACTCATTGAGGTGAACAAGAATAAACAGCCAAACACAGGTTTTCATGGTTTTTTGTGTATTAACCCAGCGTGGTTACAAGGCCAGTGAAAGAGTTAAAGTCAAAGATGAACAAATGAGAGTGTGAAAGACAAAAACAGATCCCAGTTTGGCTTAAAAAGTGGACTGGACTCTGGACTCCTGGATTCTGCTGCTTTTAGATTCTCCAGTGTTGCCAACTTAGTGACTTTGTCGCTATATTTAGCGACTTTTCAGACCTCCCTAGCTTATTTTCAAAAAAGCAACAAGCAAAACATCTAGCAACTTTTTTTGGTGTTGCTAGCGATTTTGGCGACTCATGAAAAACGTGAAAGCACTTCTCACTGCTCTACTCTTAGAGCTACCTGCCATCGGCGTGAGCTCCTCCTCCGTCTCGTGTCGCCGCCAGCAGCAGCTGCTGTTGTGCTCTTAGCTCCGCCTCTTTCCCTCTGCCACTGACCAATCAGCACACAGGCCTAAGCACGCATTCACTTTGGTTCTGTTACAGTTTCTCTACTAAAACCCATTCATATCCTAATTTTTAGCATATGTTTTGAATTTTGTGTGTGAGTAAACCTCCTTAATGTCGTTAATCTGACCGCGCCGCACCGGAACAGGCTAGAGGTTAGACACGCAGTGTTGTTTAATTGGCTTCAACATCAAACTCTATTTATCATCAAAAAGCCATTACTGATCATGTGGCAGTTTAGCTCATTAATTAAAGCAATTGTCTTATGCACAGGCTACCCAGGGTCAGGGCTCTCTCTCACCCACGCAGTAATTCAATTTAGTTTTGTCCCCCATTAAAGTAAAACAAAAATTAAGTTTAGTGTATTTTTTGCCATTTATGTCCCTAATGTGAATGTAAATAATATGCAGTTACCTGTTAGAGTGCAAGCAGACAGAATATCTGCAGATCTCTTGAAATATTTGGAGATATTTGGTGCCAAACAGCAGCCTCACCAGGCAGCCACGAGTCATCGGCCTCACTTTAAATCAATTAGATCCATGTGACCAATTATGCAAATAAGGCAATGATGTCTTCTGGTGACTTCTAGGACAACCAATAGCGGCTTTTCTTACTGAGGAGTTGGCAATGCTGAGCTTCACTGCAGCAGCTGCTCCTGTGCAGCTCTGACTCATTACAGATTTAAAAGTGTCCTAAACAGAGCATTAGATGTTTATACTGTTTGTTTTAATGTTATATTGAAAATAGAGTGTATCTGTAGTCTCTGCATTAGTCCGATCATCATATTTGCTGTGTTAAACCGTAACATTTCTCCACACTAAGCTCTGTGTTCATGAGCTGCGGTGTCATAATGATGGTAGTCCAAGTGTAAAACCAAAAGTTAGAGAACCAAACAGAAACAAAAAAACAAGTACTGAGCTCTAAGTGCAGCCTTTGGAGCAGACCTTCAGGTGAGAAAAGGCCCTTAATGGTTTTAACTTGCTTTTTCTTAATAAAAATAATAAATCTGTAAAACTCTGTGTGACTCCTGCCAATGAACTGCATACAACTCAGATTATTTCATTGGAGAAAGGTGTGCGAGGCTGAACATGGCTTTAGCTTTGGTTAAAATGTTCCACAAAGACAGACAGAGAGCAAACGTGACTCTGTCGTCGTAGCGCTGTTGCTAACCTGCCGCTGAATCCATTACAGAGATTACAAAACTGGAAAACACACGGCATATCCTCAAAGCCAGAGTTACAGAGGCCAGCAGGGGGAGCTGTGGAGGGTTCTGCTGAAGTGGGGTCACAGTGAAAGAAGAATGTCTCAGGAGGCGGTGTGTTAAAGCTCCAGTGTCTGTGCTCACTGCTGTATGAATGTGTGAGGATGAAAGAGTGAATCCTTCCCTTTAACAGCTTACTACTTCCCACTGTTAAACATTTAAACAGTCCTGGTTTAGTCCTGGTTTAGTCCTGGTTTAGTCCTGGTTGAGTCCTGGTTTAGACCTGGTTTAGTCCTGGTTTAGTCCTGGTTTAGACCTGGTTTAGTCCTGGTTTAGACCTGGTTTAGACCTGGTTTAGTCCTGGTTTAGTCCTGGTTGAGTCCTGGTTTAGTCCTGGTTTAGTCCTGGTTTAGACCTGGTTTAGTCCTGGTTCAGACCTGGTTTAAACCTGGTTTAGACCTGGTTTAAACCTGGTTTAGTCCTGGTTAAGTCCTGGTTTAGTCCTGGTTTAGACCTGGTTTAGTCCTGGTTTAGACCTGGTTTAGTCCTGGTTAAGTCCTGGTTTAGACCTGGTTTAGACCTGGTTTAGTCCTGGTTTAGTCCTGGTTTAGACCTGGTTTAGTCCTGGTTGAGTCCTGGTTTAGTCCTGGTTTAGTCCTGGTTTAGACCTGGTTTAGTCCTGGTTTAGTCCTGGTTGAGTCCTGGTTTAGTCCTGGTTTAGTCCTGGTTTAGACCTGGTTTAGTCCTGGTTCAGACCGGGTTTAAACCTGGTTTAGACCTGGTTTAGTCCTGGTTAAGTCCTGGTTTAGACCTGGTTTAGTCTTGGTTTAGTCCTGGTTTAGACCTGGTTTAGTCCTGGTTTAGTCCTGGTTGAGTCCTGGTTTAGTCCTGGTTTAGTCCTGGTTTAGACCTGGTTTAGTCCTGGTTCAGACCTGGTTTAGTCCTGGTTTAGACCTGGTTTAGTCCTGGTTGAGTCCTGGTTTAGTCCTGGTTTAGTCCTGGTTTAGTCCTGGTTTAGACCTGGTTTAGTCCTGGTTTAGTCCTGGTTGAGTCCTGGTTTAGTCCTGGTTTAGTCCTGGTTTAGACCTGGTTTAGTCCTGGTTCAGACCTGGTTTAAACCTGGTTTAGACCTGGTTTAGACCTGGTTTAGTCCTGGTTAAGTCCTGGTTTAGTCCTGGTTTAGACCTGGTTTAGTCCTGGTTTAGACCTGGTTTAGTCCTGGTTAAGTCCTGGTTTAGACCTGGTTTAGTCTTGGTTTAGTCCTGGTTTAGACCTGGTTTAGTCCTGGTTTAGTCCTGGTTGAGTCCTGGTTTAGTCCTGGTTTAGTCCTGGTTTAGACCTGGTTTAGTCCTGGTTCAGACCTGGTTTAGTCCTGGTTTAGACCTGGTTTAGTCCTGGTTTAGTCCTGGTTTAGACCTGGTTTAGTCCTGGTTTAGTCCTGGTTGAGTCCTGGTTTAAACCTGGTTTAGACCTGGTTTAGACCTGGTTTAGTCCTGGTTTAGTCCTGGTTGAGTCCTGGTTTAGTCCTGGTTTAGTCCTGGTTTAGACCTGGTTTAGTCCTGGTTCAGACCTGGTTTAAACCTGGTTTAGACCTGGTTTAGACCTGGTTTAGTCCTGGTTAAGTCCTGGTTTAGTCCTGGTTTAGACCTGGTTTAGTCCTGGTTTAGACCTGGTTTAGTCCTGGTTAAGTCCTGGTTTAGACCTGGTTTAGACCTGGTTTAGTCCTGGTTTAGTCCTGGTTTAGACCTGGTTTAGTCCTGGTTGAGTCCTGGTTTAGTCCTGGTTTAGTCCTGGTTTAGACCTGGTTTAGTCCTGGTTTAGTCCTGGTTGAGTCCTGGTTTAGTCCTGGTTTAGTCCTGGTTTAGACCTGGTTTAGTCCTGGTTCAGACCTGGTTTAAACCTGGTTTAGACCTGGTTTAGACCTGGTTTAGTCCTGGTTTAGTCCTGGTTTAGACCTGGTTTAGTCCTGGTTTAGACCTGGTTTAGTCCTGGTTAAGTCCTGGTTTAGACCTGGTTTAGACCTGGTTTAGTCCTGGTTTAGACCTGGTTTAGTCCTGGTTTAGTCCTGGTTTAGTCCTGGTTCAGACCTGGTTTAGACCTGGTTTAGCCCTGGTTTAGTTCTGGTTTAGTTCTGGTTCAGACCTGGTTTAGACCTGGTTTAGACCTGGTTTAGAACTGGTTTAGTTCTGGTTCAGACCTGGTTTAGACCTGGTTTAGACCTGGTTTAGACCTGGTTTAGTCCTGGTTCAGACCTGGTTCAGACCTGGTTCAGACCTGGTTTAGACCTGGTTTAGCCCTGGTTTAGTCCTGGTTCAGACTTGGTTCAGACCTGGTTTAGACCTGGTTTAGCCCTGGTTCAGTCCTGGTTTAGACCTGGTTTAGTCCTGGTTCAGACCTGGTTCAGACCTGGTTTAGACCTGGTTTAGCCCTGGTTTAGTCCTGGTTTAGCCCTGGTTTAGTCCTGGTTTAGACCTGGTTCAGACCTGGTTCAGACCTGGTTCAGACCTGGTTCAGACCTGGTTTAGTCCTGGTTCAGACCTGGTTTAGACCTGGTTTAGTCCTGGTTTAGACCTGGTTTAGTCCTGGTTTAGTCCTGGTTTAGTCCTGGTTCAGACCTGGTTTAAACCTGGTTTAGACCTGGTTTAGCCCTGGTTTAGTTCTGGTTTAGACCTGGTTTAGACCTGGTTTAGTCCTGGTTCAGACCTGGTTTAGACCTGGTTTAGTCCTGGTTCAGACTTGGTTCAGACCTGGTTTAGACCTGGTTTAGTCCTGGTTCAGACCTGGTTTAGACCTGGTTTTTTCCTGGTTCAGACTTGGTTCAGACCTGGTTTAGACCTGGTTTAGCCCTGGTTTAGTCCTGGTTTAGTCCTGGTTTAGTCCTGGTTTAGACCTGGTTTAGTCCTGGTTTAGTCCTGGTTTAGTCCTGGTTTAGTCCTGGTTTAGACCTGGTTTAGTCCTGGTTTAGTCCTGGTTTAGTCCTGGTTTAGACCTGGTTTAGCCCTGGTTTAGTTCTGGTTCAGACCTGGTTTAGACCTGGTTTAGACCTGGTTTAGACCTGGTTTAGTCCTGGTTCAGACCTGGTTTAGACCTGGTTTAGTCCTGGTTCAGACTTGGTTCAGACTTGGTTCAGACTTGGTTCAGACCTGGTTTAGACCTGGTTTAGTCCTGGTTTAGACCTGGTTTAGCCCTGGTTTAGTCCTGGTTTAGACCTGGTTTAGTCCTGGTTCAGACCTGGTTCAGACCTGGTTCAGACCTCTCTCTGCTCTCTGTAGGTTCCCCAGTTTCTACTCCACGGCCTGCTCAGACTCGGTTCTCCAGTATCTCATCGCGTTCCTGGTGCTGCTGTCCACGGTGAAGCTGTGGCACCTCCTGCGGCTGAACCCCAACATGAACCTGGTCTCGGCCTCTCTCTGCCGAGCGTCCGGAGACATCTCTGGGTTCCTGCTGGTCATCGGCCTCATGCTGCTCGCCTTCTCCACCACCGTCAGTACCACACCACTCACACCCCTGGTCCTGGACTGGTCCTGGACTGGTCCTGGACTGGTCCTGGACTGGTCCTGGACTGACTCTGACCTGGTCCTGGACTGGTCCTGGACTGGTCCTGGACTGACTCTGACCTGGTCCTGGACTGGTCCTGGACTGACTCTGACCTGGTCCTGACCTGGTTCTAGACTGGTTCTGACCTGGTTCTAGATGGGTTCTGACCTGGTTCTAGACTGGCTCTGACCTGGTTCTAGACTGGTTCTCGACTGGTTCTGACCTGGTCCTAGACTGGTTCTGACCTGATTCTAGACGGGTTCTGACCTGGTTCTAGACGGGTTCTGACCTGGTTCTAGACTGGTTCTGACCTGGTCCTAGACTGGTTCTGACCTGGTTCTAGACTGGTTCTGACCTGGTCCTAGACTGGTTCTGATCTGGTTCTAGACTGGCTCTGACCTGGTTCTAGACTGGTTCTGATCTGGTTCTAGACTGGCTCTGACCTGGTTCTAGACTGGTTCTGACCTGGTCCTAGACTGGTTCTGATCTGGTTCTAGACTGGCTCTGACCTGGTTCTAGACTGGTTCTGATCTGGTTCTAGACTGGCTCTGACCTGGTTCTAGACTGGCTCTGATCTGGTTCTCGACTGGTTCTGACCTGGTTCTAATAATAATAATAATAATTCATCGAATTTATATAGCGCTTTTTTGGACACTCAAAGACGCTTTACAATTGATCAATTATTCATTCACTCCTCAGTCACACTTGGTGGTGGTGAGCTACTTCTGTAGCCACAGCTGCCCTGGGGCAGACTGACGGTTCTAGACGGGTTCTGATCTGGTTCTGGACTGGCTCTGACCTGGTTCTAGACTGGCTCTGACCTGGTTCTAGACTGGTTCTGACCTGGTTCTAGATGGGTTCTGATCTGGTTCTAGACTGGCTCTGACCTGGTTCTAGACTGGCTCTGACCTGGTTCTAGACTGGTTCTGACCTGGTTCTAGATGGGTTCTGATCTGGTTCTAGACTGGCTCTGACCTGGTTCTAGACTGGCTCTGACCTGGTTCTAGACTGGTTCTGACCTGGTTCTAGATGGGTTCTGATCTGGTTCTAGACTGGCTCTGACCTGGTTCTAGACTGGTTCTCGACTGGTTCTGACCTGGTCCTAGACTGGTTCTGACCTGGTTCTAGACTGGCTCTGATCTGGTTCTCGACTGGTTCTGATCTGGTTCTAGACTGGCTCTGACCTGGTTCTAGACTGGTTCTGACCTGGTCCTAGACTGGTTCTGACCTGGTCCTAGACTGGTTCTGACCTGGTTCTAGACTGGCTCTGACCTGGTTCTAGACTGGTTCTGACCTGGTCCTAGACTGGTTCTGACCTGGTCCTGGACTGGTTCTGACCTGGTCCTGGACTGGCTCTGACCTGGTTCTAGACTGGTTCTGACCTGGTCCTAGACTGGTTCTGACCTGGTCCTGGACTGGTTCTGACCTGGTTCTAGACTGGCTCTGACCTGGTTCTAGACTGGCTCTGACCTGGTCCTGGACTGGTTCTGACCTGGTTCTAGACTGGCTCTGACCTGGTTCTAGACTGGTTCTGACCTGGTCCTAGACTGGTTCTGACCTGGTCCTGGACTGGTTCTGACCTGGTTCTAGACTGGCTCTGACCTGGTTCTAGACTGGCTCTGACCTGGTCCTGGACTGGTTCTGACCTGGTTCTAGGTGTATTTTAAAATCTATCTATTTAAAAGTTGTTTCATTGAACCCTCTCTGATGAAGGACCCAGCCCTCCCAGCACAGGGACCGTTCCCTCTCCTCCCTCAGACAGAAGGACACCACCTTCAGCTAAGGGTGCTCCGATCGATCGGCCGATCATGGCTAAAAACAGAGTGATCGGTGATCGGTAAAATGGGCCGATCAGAAGGGCCGATCAAATTACAACAAACACGCGAGGCTCTCACATTTCCTGTCCTCCAGCTCCGGTTTGATTAAACAGCAGTAGCGTTACTTTAGCAGTGTTTTTAAGTTAAGCCCTGGTTATAACGAACACAAACCTGCCCTGGAGGCGCTGCTTTGTGTCCCCGCTGTGTCCCCGCTGTGTCCCCGCTGTGTCCCCGCTGTGTCCCCGCTGTGTCCCCGCTGTGTCCCCGCCTGCTCCTGGAGCAAACGGGACAGAACCGAGGCGCAGCAGTGCGTGTTTGCTAACGCCAACGCAAACAGAGCCAGAGCTAACCCGCTAACATTTACGTTAAAAGCATTAAGAAAGTTCAGAGTCTGCCTGTGTCTTGTTACGCGGAGAAAACGGTGCTTAAACCGCACCAAACGGCTGCTAATGGAAAGAGAAAGTAAAAAGGCAGCCCATGTGTCCCCCGTGAGTCTGAGAGGAGCAGCTTCCACTGTCGTCTTCTCTGCTCTTGTGCACGTTTTCTTTGTTCAGACGTTGATGCCTTACCTTCAGCTCTCTTTAGATTCTAATAAATCACACATCTCAGTTCTAAAAAGGTCAGACTTAATCTGCCTCACAAAAAGCAACAGTTATATATATGTACATACTCAGGGGCCAAACCTCAGGCAGAGCAGCTGCACAGGGGCCCAGGACATGAGGGGGCCCCACTCAGAGTCCTGTATTCATGGGTTATGTTCAGTCTGGACAGTACACAGGAGGCAGGGCTCTATTTAAAAACGTACATTTGTACGAGACAGAGCAAACGTACAGGACACACCATTGTAGGCTAGTTCATGGTCTGAGGCGTCTTCACTACAGATACTGCCCTGGTACTTCTGTGTAGTATTTATGTGTAGTATTTATGTGTAGTACTTCTGTGTAGTATTTATGTGTAGTATTTATGTGTAGTACTTCTGTGTAGTATTTATGTGTAGTACTTCTGTGTAGTACTTCTGTGTAGTATTTATGTGTAGTATTTCTGTGTAGTACTTCTGTGTAGTATTTATGTGTAGTACTTCTGTGTAGTACTTCTGTGTAGTATTTATGTGTAGTACTTCTGTGTAGTATTTATGTGTAGTACTTATGTGTAGTATTTATGTGTAGTACTTCTGTGTAGTACTTCTGTGTAGTATTTATGTGTAGTATTTCTGTGTAGTACTTCTGTGTAGTATTTATGTGTAGTACTTCTGTGTAGTACTTCTGTGTAGTATTTATGTGTAGTACTTCTGTGTAGTATTTATGTGTAGTACTTATGTGTAGTACTTCTGTGTAGTATTTATGTGTAGTACTTCTGTGTAGTATTTATGTGTAGTATTTATGTGTAGTATTTATGTGTAGTACTTCTGTGTAGTATTTATGTGTAGTATTTATGTGTAGTATTTATGTGTAGTACTTCTGTGTAGTACTTCTGTGTAGTATTTATGTGTAGTATTTATGTGTAGTACTTCTGTGTAGTATTTATGTGTAGTACTTCTGTGTAGTACTTCTGTGTAGTATTTATGTGTAGTATTTCTGTGTAGTACTTCTGTGTAGTATTTATGTGTAGTACTTCTGTGTAGTACTTCTGTGTAGTATTTATGTGTAGTACTTCTGTGTAGTATTTATGTGTAGTACTTATGTGTAGTACTTCTGTGTAGTATTTATGTGTAGTACTTCTGTGTAGTATTTATGTGTAGTATTTATGTGTAGTATTTATGTGTAGTACTTCTGTGTAGTATTTATGTGTAGTATTTATGTGTAGTATTTATGTGTAGTACTTCTGTGTAGTACTTCTGTGTAGTATTTATGTGTAGTATTTATGTGTAGTACTTCTGTGTAGTATTTATGTGTAGTACTTCTGTGTAGTATTTATGTGTAGTATTTATGTGTAGTACTTCTGTGTAGTATTTATGTGTAGTACTTCTGTGTAGTACTTCTGTGTAGTATTTATGTGTAGTATTTATGTGTAGTACTGCAGAGAACTGTGTCAATTGTGGAACTGTTAAAACTGTAAGCCTGATAAATCAAAGTGTCCTCTGTCCCCAGTGTAATGTCCTCTGTCCCCAGTGTAATGCCCTCTGTCCTCTGTCCCCAGTGTAATGTCCTCTGTCCTCTGTCCCCAGTGTAATGTCCCTGTCCTCTGTCCCCAGTGTAATGTCCTCTGTCCCCAGTGTAATGTCCTCTGTCCTCTGTCCCCAGTGTAATGTCCTCTGTCCCCAGTGTAATGTCCCTGTCCTCTGTCCCCAGTGTAATGTCCCTGTCCTCTGTCCCCAGTGTAATGTCCTCTGTCCCCAGTGTAATGTCCCTGTCCTCTGTCCCCAGTGTAATGTCCCTGTCCTCTGTCCCCAGTGTAATGTCCTGTACGGTTGGAAGATGGCGTCCTACCAGACTCTCAGTGATTCTGTGGTGACTTTGATCAAGCTGCAGCTGGGCATCTTCAACTACAGCGAGGTGCGGTGTGTTCTGTTGTGCCGTACGTCTGCGTAGTCTGTGAGTGAGTTCTGAGTGTGTACGTCTGTGGTGTTGGGTGAGTTCTGAGTGTGTACGTCTGTGGTGTGGGTGAGTTCTGAGTGTGTACGTCTGTGGTGTTGGGTGAGTTCTGAGTGTGTACGTCTGTGGTGTTGGGTGTGTTCTGAGTGTGTACGTCTGTGGTGTTGGGTGAGTTCTGAGTGTGTACGTCTGTGGTGTTGGGTGAGTTCTGAGTGTGTACGTCTGTGGTGTTGGGTGAGTTCTGAGTGTGTACGTCTGTGGTGTTGGGTGTGTTCTGAGTGTGTACGTCTGTGGTGTGGAGTGAGTTCTGAGTGTGTACGTCTGTGGTGTTGGGTGTGTTCTGAGTGTGTACGTCTGTGGTGTGGGGTGAGTTCTGAGTGTGTACGTCTGTGGTGTGGGGTGAGTTCTGAGTGTGTACGTCTGTGGTGTGGGGTGAGTTCTGAGTGTGTACGTCTGTGGTGTTGGGTGAGTTCTGAGTGTGTATGTCTGTGGTGTTGGGTGAGTTCTGAGTGTGTACGTCTGTGGTGTTGGGTGAGTTCTGAGTGTGTACGTCTGTGGTGTTGGGTGTGTTCTGAGTGTGTACGTCTGTGGTGTGGGGTGAGTTCTGAGTGTGTACGTCTGTGGTGTTGGGTGTGTTCTGAGTGTGTACGTCTGTGGTGTGGGGTGAGTTCTGAGTGTGTACGTCTGTGGTGTTGGGTGAGTTCTGAGTGTGTACGTCTGTGGTGTTGGGTGAGTTCTGAGTGTGTACGTCTGTGGTGTTGGGTGAGTTCTGAGTGTGTACGTCTATGGCAGGTGTGGGGTGTGTTCTGAGTGTGTACGTCTATGGCAGGTGTTGGGTGAGTTCTGAGTGTGTACGTCTGTGGTGTTGGGTGAGTTCTGAGTGTGTACGTCTATGGCAGGTGTGGGGTGTGTTCTGAGTGTGTACGTCTATGGCAGGTGTTGGGTGAGTTCTGAGTGTGTACGTCTGTGGTGTTGGGTGAGTTCTGAGTGTGTATGTCTATGGCAGGTGTGGGTGTGTGTTCTGAGTGTGTACGTCTATGGCAGGTGTTGGGTGTGTTCTGAGTGTGTACGTCTATGGCAGGTGTTGGGGGTGTTCTGAGTGTGTACGTCTATGGCAGGAGTTGGGTGTGTTCTGAGTGTGTACGTCTGTGGTGTTGGGTGAGTTCTGAGTGTGTACGTCTATGGCAGGTGTTGGGTGTGTTCTGAGTGTGTATGTCTGTGGTGTTGGGTGAGTTCTGAGTGTGTATGTCTATGGCAGGTGTGGGTGTGTGTTCTGAGTGTGTACGTCTATGGCAGGTGTTGGGTGAGTTCTGAGTGTGTACGTCTGTGGTGTTGGGTGAATTCTGAGTGTGTACGTCTGTGGTGTTGGGTGTGTTCTGAGTGTGTACTGTGGTGTTGTGTGAGTTCTGAATGTGTACGTCTGTGGTGTTGGGTGTGTTCTGAGTGTGTACGTCTGTGGTGTTGGGTGTGTTCTGAGTGTGTACGTCTATGGCAGGTGTTGGGTGAGTTCTGAGTGTGTATGTCTGTGGTGTTGGGTGTGTTCTGAATGTGTACGTCTGTGGTGTTGGGTGTGTTCTGAGTGTGTATGTCTATGGCAGGTGTTGGGTGTGTTCTGAGTGTGTACGTCTATGGCATGTGTTGGGTGTGTTCTGAGTGTGTACGTCTATGGCAGGTGTTGGGTGTGTTCTGAGTGTGTACGTCTATGGCAGGTGTTTGGTGTGTTCTGAGTGTGTACGTCTATGGCAGGTGTTGGGTGTGTTCTGAGTGTGTATTTCTATGGCAGGTGTTGGGTGTGTTCTGAGTGTGTACGTCTATGGCAGGTGTTGGGGGTGTTCTGAGTGTGTACGTCTATGGCAGGTGTTGGGTGAGTTCTGAGTGTGTATGTCTGTGGTGTTGGGTGTGTTCTGAGTATGTACGTCTATGGCAGGTGTTGGGTGTGTTCTGAGTGTGTACGTCTATGGCAGGTGTTGGGGGTGTTCTGAGTGTGTACGTCTATGGCAGGTGTTGGGTGAGTTCTGAGTGTGTATGTCTGTGGTGTTGGGTGTGTTCTGAGTGTGTACGTCTATGGCAGGTGTTGGGGGTGTTCTGAGTGTGTACGTCTATGGCAGGTGTTGGGTGAGTTCTGAGTGTGTATGTCTATGGCAGGTGTTGGGGGTGTTCTGAGTGTGTACGTCTATGGCAGGTGTTGGGTGAGTTCTGAGTGTGTATGTCTGTGGTGTTGGGTGTGTTCTGAGTGTGTACGTCTATGGCAGGTGTTGGGTGTGTTCTGAGTGTGTACGTCTATGGCAGGTGTTGGGTGTGTTCTGAGTGTGTACGTCTTTGGCAGGTGTTGGGGGTGTTCTGAGTGTGTACGTCTATGGCAGGTGTTGGGTGAGTTCTGAGTGTGTACGTCTGTGGTGTGGGGTGAGTTCTGAGTGTGTACGTCTGTGGTGTTGGGTGAGTTCTGAGTGTGTACGTCTGTGGTGTTGGGTGAGTTCTGAGTGTGTACGTCTGTGGTGTTGGGTGAGTTCTGAGTGTGTACGTCTATGGCAGGTGTGGGGTGTGTTCTGAGTGTGTACGTCTATGGCAGGTGTTGGGTGAGTTCTGAGTGTGTACGTCTGTGGTGTTGGGTGAGTTCTGAGTGTGTACGTCTATGGCAGGTGTGGGGTGTGTTCTGAGTGTGTACGTCTATGGCAGGTGTTGGGTGAGTTCTGAGTGTGTACGTCTGTGGTGTTGGGTGAGTTCTGAGTGTGTATGTCTATGGCAGGTGTGGGTGTGTGTTCTGAGTGTGTACGTCTATGGCAGGTGTTGGGTGTGTTCTGAGTGTGTACGTCTATGGCAGGTGTTGGGGGTGTTCTGAGTGTGTACGTCTATGGCAGGAGTTGGGTGTGTTCTGAGTGTGTACGTCTGTGGTGTTGGGTGAGTTCTGAGTGTGTACGTCTATGGCAGGTGTTGGGTGTGTTCTGAGTGTGTATGTCTGTGGTGTTGGGTGAGTTCTGAGTGTGTATGTCTATGGCAGGTGTGGGTGTGTGTTCTGAGTGTGTACGTCTATGGCAGGTGTTGGGTGAGTTCTGAGTGTGTACGTCTGTGGTGTTGGGTGAATTCTGAGTGTGTACGTCTGTGGTGTTGGGTGTGTTCTGAGTGTGTACTGTGGTGTTGTGTGAGTTCTGAATGTGTACGTCTGTGGTGTTGGGTGTGTTCTGAGTGTGTACGTCTGTGGTGTTGGGTGTGTTCTGAGTGTGTACGTCTATGGCAGGTGTTGGGTGAGTTCTGAGTGTGTATGTCTGTGGTGTTGGGTGTGTTCTGAGTGTGTATGTCTATGGCAGGTGTTGGGTGTGTTCTGAGTGTGTACGTCTATGGCATGTGTTGGGTGTGTTCTGAGTGTGTACGTCTATGGCAGGTGTTGGGTGTGTTCTGAGTGTGTACGTCTATGGCAGGTGTTTGGTGTGTTCTGAGTGTGTACGTCTATGGCAGGTGTTGGGTGTGTTCTGAGTGTGTATTTCTATGGCAGGTGTTGGGTGTGTTCTGAGTGTGTACGTCTATGGCAGGTGTTGGGGGTGTTCTGAGTGTGTACGTCTATGGCAGGTGTTGGGTGAGTTCTGAGTGTGTATGTCTGTGGTGTTGGGTGTGTTCTGAGTATGTACGTCTATGGCAGGTGTTGGGTGTGTTCTGAGTGTGTACGTCTATGGCAGGTGTTGGGGGTGTTCTGAGTGTGTACGTCTATGGCAGGTGTTGGGTGAGTTCTGAGTGTGTATGTCTGTGGTGTTGGGTGTGTTCTGAGTGTGTACGTCTATGGCAGGTGTTGGGGGTGTTCTGAGTGTGTACGTCTATGGCAGGTGTTGGGTGAGTTCTGAGTGTGTATGTCTATGGCAGGTGTTGGGGGTGTTCTGAGTGTGTACGTCTATGGCAGGTGTTGGGTGAGTTCTGAGTGTGTATGTCTGTGGTGTTGGGTGTGTTCTGAGTGTGTACGTCTATGGCAGGTGTTGGGTGTGTTCTGAGTGTGTACGTCTATGGCAGGTGTTGGGTGTGTTCTGAGTGTGTACGTCTTTGGCAGGTGTTGGGGGTGTTCTGAGTGTGTACGTCTATGGCAGGTGTTGGGTGAGTTCTGAGTGTGTACGTCTATGGCAGGTGTTGGGTGAGTTCTGAGTGTGTATGTCTGTGGTGTTGGGTGTGTTCTGAGTGTGTACGTCTATGGCAGGTGTTGGGTGAGTTCTGAGTGTGTATGTCTATGGCAGGTGTTGGGTGAGTTCTGAGTGTGTATGTCTGTGGTGTTGGGTGAGTTCTGAGTGTGTACGTCTGTGGTGTTGGGTGAGTTCTGAGTGTGTACGTCTGTGGTGTTGGGTGTGTTCTGAGTGTGTACGTCTGTGGTGTGGGGTGAGTTCTGAGTGTGTACGTCTGTGGTGTTGGGTGTGTTCTGAGTGTGTACGTCTGTGGTGTGGGGTGAGTTCTGAGTGTGTACGTCTGTGGTGTTGGGTGAGTTCTGAGTGTGTACGTCTGTGGTGTTGGGTGAGTTCTGAGTGTGTACGTCTGTGGTGTTGGGTGAGTTCTGAGTGTGTACGTCTATGGCAGGTGTGGGGTGTGTTCTGAGTGTGTACGTCTATGGCAGGTGTTGGGTGAGTTCTGAGTGTGTACGTCTGTGGTGTTGGGTGAGTTCTGAGTGTGTACGTCTATGGCAGGTGTGGGGTGTGTTCTGAGTGTGTACGTCTATGGCAGGTGTTGGGTGAGTTCTGAGTGTGTACGTCTGTGGTGTTGGGTGAGTTCTGAGTGTGTATGTCTATGGCAGGTGTGGGTGTGTGTTCTGAGTGTGTACGTCTATGGCAGGTGTTGGGTGTGTTCTGAGTGTGTACGTCTATGGCAGGTGTTGGGGGTGTTCTGAGTGTGTACGTCTATGGCAGGAGTTGGGTGTGTTCTGAGTGTGTACGTCTGTGGTGTTGGGTGAGTTCTGAGTGTGTACGTCTATGGCAGGTGTTGGGTGTGTTCTGAGTGTGTATGTCTGTGGTGTTGGGTGAGTTCTGAGTGTGTATGTCTATGGCAGGTGTGGGTGTGTGTTCTGAGTGTGTACGTCTATGGCAGGTGTTGGGTGAGTTCTGAGTGTGTACGTCTGTGGTGTTGGGTGAATTCTGAGTGTGTACGTCTGTGGTGTTGGGTGTGTTCTGAGTGTGTACTGTGGTGTTGTGTGAGTTCTGAATGTGTACGTCTGTGGTGTTGTGTGAGTTCTGAATGTGTACGTCTGTGGTGTTGGGTGTGTTCTGAGTGTGTACGTCTATGGCAGGTGTTGGGTGAGTTCTGAGTGTGTATGTCTGTGGTGTTGGGTGTGTTCTGAGTGTGTATGTCTATGGCAGGTGTTGGGTGTGTTCTGAGTGTGTACGTCTATGGCATGTGTTGGGTGTGTTCTGAGTGTGTACGTCTATGGCAGGTGTTGGGTGTGTTCTGAGTGTGTACGTCTATGGCAGGTGTTTGGTGTGTTCTGAGTGTGTACGTCTATGGCAGGTGTTGGGTGTGTTCTGAGTGTGTATTTCTATGGCAGGTGTTGGGTGTGTTCTGAGTGTGTACGTCTATGGCAGGTGTTAGGGGTGTTCTGAGTGTGTACGTCTATGGCAGGTGTTGGGTGTGTTCTGAGTGTGTACGTCTATGGCAGGTGTTGGGGGTGTTCTGAGTGTGTACGTCTATGGCAGGTGTTGGGTGAGTTCTGAGTGTGTATGTCTGTGGTGTTGGGTGTGTTCTGAGTGTGTACGTCTATGGCAGGTGTTGGGGGTGTTCTGAGTGTGTACGTCTATGGCAGGTGTTGGGTGAGTTCTGAGTGTGTATGTCTATGGCAGGTGTTGGGGGTGTTCTGAGTGTGTACGTCTATGGCAGGTGTTGGGTGAGTTCTGAGTGTGTACGTCTGTGGTGTTGGGTGTGTTCTGAGTGTGTACGTCTATGGCAGGTGTTGGGGGTGTTCTGAGTGTGTATGTCTGTGGTGTTGGGTGTGTTCTGAGTGTGTACGTCTATGGCAGGTGTTGGGGGTGTTCTGAGTGTGTACGTCTATGGCAGGTGTTGGGTGAGTTCTGAGTGTGTATGTCTATGGCAGGTGTTGGGGGTGTTCTGAGTGTGTACGTCTATGGCAGGTGTTGGGTGAGTTCTGAGTGTGTATGTCTGTGGTGTTGGGTGTGTTCTGAGTGTGTACGTCTATGGCAGGTGTTGGGTGTGTTCTGAGTGTGTACGTCTATGGCAGGTGTTGGGTGTGTTCTGAGTGTGTACGTCTTTGGCAGGTGTTGGGGGTGTTCTGAGTGTGTACGTCTATGGCAGGTGTTGGGTGAGTTCTGAGTGTGTATGTCTGTGGTGTTGGGTGTGTTCTGAGTGTGTACGTCTATGGCAGGTGTTGGGGGTGTTCTGAGTGTGTACGTCTATGGCAGGTGTTGGGTGAGTTCTGAGTGTGTATGTCTATGGCAGGTGTTGGGTGAGTTCTGAGTGTGTATGTCTATGGCAGGTGTTGGGTGAGTTCTGAGTGTGTACGTCTATGGCAGGTGTTGGGTGAGTTCTGAGTGTGTACGTCTGTGGTGTTGGGTGAGTTCTGAGTGTGTATGTCTGTGGTGTTGGGTGTGTTCTGAGTGTGTACGTCTATGGCAGGTGTTGGACTCCAGCCCGGTGCTGGGAGCCTTCCTCCTCGGTTCCTGCATCGTCTTCCTCAGCTTCGTGGTGGTGAACCTCCTCATCTCAGTCGTCCTGGTGTCCTTCCAGCACGAGCAGATACACCACCAGGTAAAGTACTGCAGCAAGTACTGCAAATACTGCAGCGAGTACTGCAAATACTGCAGCAAGTACTGCAAATACTGCAGCGAGTACTGCAAATACTGCACCAAGTACTGCAAAGTAGTTTTAGTCCTGGTCTAGTAAAAGTACTATTACTTTGGAATTGTACGTAGTACTCAGTAGAAGTACTCAACAAAAATATGAACCCATGAAAAGATACAAAGTACTTTTGGCTTTACAGAAGAAAATATTTGACTAAAGGTTTACATCTACTGTTGCTACTACTACTACTACTACTACTACTACTACTACTACTGTTATCATTGTAAATTTGACTCAGATATAATTTTAAGGTCAGATATAAAGTCAGAGCAGAAAAAGCAGAAACATAGCTCCAGTGTTGTCAAGCGTGATTTAAAATGAAGGAAAGTGCATTAACGTGGTTATATTCAGCATTTTAGGAAGCGCTGGGCAGTAAATTGACTTCCTCTGTCACAGATTTAAAATAATGACTGTGTTTAGAAAAGTCTGAGTGCGGCCTGACGTCAGGCTCCACATTCTAATCACTCATTTACAGAATATTTCCACTGACAGACAAAAGAAAACAGCTGAGAGCGGACGCAGAGGCGAACGGTTCTGTGATCTTCCAGCTGTGTGCAGAGACGCAGACATAATCATGTACACAGATGATGCTGTCATCTACAAACACAGGAGGGAAAGTCAGTGATTGGTTAAAATCTTCCGGTCTTACACTAAACATAAAAAACAGTTGGTATGTACTTTACCAAGACCAACAAATTCAAAAATGTGCCTAATATTTATATAAAAGGATCAAAATTAAACATTTTTGTAACCTTTAACCAATTTGTAAAATGTAGGCTGGTAATTAAAAGTTAACCAGGTTAGTAACAGAAGATCCAGGAGCTCGCTCTAGGAGGTTGTGGACCAGTACAATAATTACAAAGTGAGGACTTAAATGCAGGTACTGTGTATTTTTATATATTAATGTGACTATTCACACTATTTACATATTGTCATGACAACACACGAAGCACCAAAGTATCAATACAACATAGCCATAACACAATCACTGATCCCTCCCCAAAGTTCATGAGTTACCCTTTAGCCAATGGTAAAATGAGAACCCACAGTCCAACAGTGTAGTGTAGCTGCAGGGGATGAGAGCAATGGGGGATAATGGCCAATACCTCCTACCGCACGGTGGAGAAGGCGGTGGCACAATGTTTGTTGTATGTTCGTTGTCCTGGGTTTAGCTCGCCATCGAAGTAACTTTATATCTGGATCAAAAAAAGACCTGGCCTGTGTGAGTAACAGGACCAATAGATTAGCTGCTAGCACATAACACGTGTACACAAATACATTCATAATATAAATAACATTTCTCAATGCATTTAAACATCAAAAAACATTTCTATTCATTGCAAATAAATAAATACAATGCTTCACAATACCATGATTACATTAGTGATATAAAACCTCATACTACTGCTAATACACTATGAAGCTAACGAGCGTCTATTGAAACAAATGGTTAGCGGCTAAAGCTAAGCTAAAGCTAAGCTAACATTAATATGAATGGGCCGCGGCTAGCGCCATTAGCATGCAAACAACCAAACACTCACCAATTCGAAGTGACAATTCACAGCACGTCACTCGCTTCCAACGGCTCGATTCAATCCGAGATCATATCTGTGAAGGTTTGGCAAAATATAAGGCGATGTACACACACAATACAATATGTTTGATTTGGTTACTGACCCCACGCCTGCCTGACAACACTGAACCACCATGCTTTAAAGAAGTGTCCACGTGAGTCACGTGCATCACGTGACTACGAGGTATCGCAAGAGCCTGGTGCGGTTCACTAACAAAAGGTTTTAATAGTTTTATGCCGTTTTGCAGGGGTTACATTTTGAAACCTGAAATTAAATATTTAGGAGTCCATTTGGACCAAACTCTGGGGTTTAAAAACATATCAAAAAGGTATATAATTCAGTAAAATATAACATTTTCTCTTTTAGACAGATTAGAAACAGACTAACACTGGAAACATCTGTGATGTATTTTAATGCTGTGACTGTAGCAAACATCACAGACAGTGTTTCCTGCTGCTCTCAGGACAACGACACCACGCTCAGACTCTCACATCGCTCTGTAATCAGGCCTTAAACGAACAGGACACCATTTTTCCAGACTAAACTATGTTGTTCCCTGATCTTAGCTGAGTTGATGTGTACCTCTCTGGTCTTTGTGTGTGCCCTGTGTGTCCTTTGCCTGAGGAGCCATGCTAATTTGTTAGCATTTAGCTTTGCCAAGCATATCCCTATGGAACCAAACACAGCTCAAGTTAGAAGCAACCAAGCTCTTCCACGTTTCCCGATTTAAATGCAGCGGATAACAATGGGTACTATCATGTAAGGCGTAATAACACTTTAGGAGCACTTCGGCGTCAGCGCAGTGATATCTTCACTCCTAAAAAATTATCTCCAGTGATTGGTTCTGTTGACGGAAGTGAGAGGGGGAGGGGGAGAGAATTTTTTAGGAGTGAAGATATCACTGCGCTGATGCCGAAGTGCTCCTAAAGTGTTATTACCCCTTACATTATAGTACCCATTTTAATCCACTTAGAAAATGGCCACTTTTCATTTTTGTGTAACTGTACTTGGGTCATGTAGCTACTCACGTAACTGTATTTACGTGGAAGAGCTTGGTTGCTTCTAACTTGAGCCACATTTGGTTCCATAGGGATAAGCTAAATGCTAACAAATTACATGGGTCTCCAGGCAAAGGACACACAGGGCATGCACAAAGACCAGAGAGGTACGCATCAGCTAAGATCAGGGAACAACATAGTTTTAGTCTGGAAAAACACTGGACTGTTCCGCCCACAGAGGAGGCTCAGGTCAGAGGAGTAAACTCCGCCCACAGAGGGAGGCTCAGGGTCAGAGGAGTAAACTCTGCCCACAGAGGGAGGCTCAGGGTCAGAGGAGTAAACTCCGCCCACAGAGGGAGGCTCGGGTCAGAGCAGTAAACTCTGCCCACAGAGGGAGGCTCGGGTCAGAGGAGTAAACTCCGCCCACAGAGGGAGGCTCGGGTCAGAGCAGTAAACTCCGCCCACAGAGGGAGGCTCGGGTCAGAGGAGTAAACTCCGCCCACAGAGGGAGGCTCAGGGTCAGAGGAGTAAACTCCGCCCACAGAGGGAGGCTCAGGGTCAGAGGAGTAAACTCCACCCACAGAGGGAGGCTCAGGGTCAGAGGAGTAAACTCCGCCCACAGAGGGAGGCTCAGGGTCAGAGGAGTAAACTCTCCCCACAGAGGGAGGTGTGCACCAGGCCCTGAAGGCGCTTTTTGTTTTTTAAGGAAAGTGCTTCAAACCAACAACAAAAAAAGAAAAGATAAAAAAAGATTCTCATGAAACTGCAATCAACCTGAAAAATCCATCCACTCATTATCATCCTCATGGTCCTCAAACATCAACCGCTCATCGATCCTGTGCCCACATGTTTGTCCCAGGTCTAAATCAGGACTAAACCAGGTCTAAACTAGGACTAAACCAGGTCTAAACCAGGACTTAACCAGGTCTAAACCAGGACTAAACCAGGTCTAAACTAGGACTAAACCAGGTCTAAACCAGGACTTAACCAGGTCTAAACCAGGACTAAACCAGGTCTAAACCAGGTCTAAACCAGGTCTAAACCAGGACTAAACCAGGTCTAAACCAGGATTAAACCAGGACTAAACCAGGGCTAAACCAGGACTAAACCAGGTCTAAACTAGGACTAAACCAGGTCTAAACCAGGACTTAACCAGGTCTAAACCAGGACTAAACCAGGTTTAAACCAGGTCTAAACCAGGACTTAACCAGGTCTAAACCAGGTCTAAACCAGGACTAAACCAGGTCTAAACCAGGATTAAACCAGGACTAAACCAGGGCTAAACCAGGACTTAACCAGGTCTAAACCAGAACTAAACCAGGTCTAAATCAGGACTAAACCAGGTCTAAACTAGGACTAAACTAGGTCTAAACTAGGACTAAACCAGGACTAAACCAAGACTAAACCAGGACTAAACCAGGTCTAAACCAGGACTTAACCAGGTCTAAACCAGGACTAAACCAGGTCTAAACTAGGACTAAACCAGGTCTAAACCAGGACTTAACCAGGTCTAAACCAGGACTAAACCAGGTCTAAACTAGGACTAAACCAGGTCTAAACCAGGACTTAACCAGGTCTAAACCAGGACTAAACCAGGTCTAAACTAGGACTAAACCAGGTCTAAACCAGGACTTAACCAGGTCTAAACCAGGACTAAACCAGGTCTAAACCAGGTCTAAACCAGGTCTAAACCAGGACTAAACCAGGTCTAAACCAGGATTAAACCAGGACTAAACCAGGGCTAAACCAGGACTAAACCAGGTCTAAACTAGGACTAAACCAGGTCTAAACCAGGACTTAACCAGGTCTAAACCAGGACTAAACCAGGTTTAAACCAGGTCTAAACCAGGACTTAACCAGGTCTAAACCAGGTCTAAACCAGGACTAAACCAGGTCTAAACCAGGATTAAACCAGGACTAAACCAGGGCTAAACCAGGACTTAACCAGGTCTAAACCAGAACTAAACCAGGTCTAAATCAGGACTAAACCAGGTCTAAACTAGGACTAAACTAGGTCTAAACTAGGACTAAACCAGGACTAAACCAAGACTAAACCAGGACTAAACCAGGTCTAAACCAGGACTTAACCAGGTCTAAACCAGGACTAAACCAGGTCTAAACTAGGACTAAACTAGGTCTAAACTAGGACTAAACCAGGTCTAAATCAGGACTAAACCAGGTCTAAACCAAAACTAAACCAGGACTAAACCAGGTCTAAATCAGGACTAAACCAGGTCTAAACCAAGACTGAACCAGAACTAAACCAGGTCTAAATTAGGACTAAACCAGGTCTAAACTAGGACTAAACCAGGTATAAACCAGGACTTAACCAGGTCTAAACCAGGTCTAAACCAGGACTAAACCAGGGCTAAACCAGGACTTAACCAGGTCTAAACCAGAACTAAACCAGGTCTAAATCAGGACTAAACCAGGTCTAAACTAGGACTAAACTAGGTCTAAACTAGGACTAAACCAGGTCTAAATCAGGACTAAACCAGGACTAAACCAAGACTAAACCAGGACTAAACCAGGTCTAAACCAGGACTTAACCAGGTCTAAACCAGGACTAAACCAGGTCTAAACTAGGACTAAACTAGGTCTAAACTAGGACTAAACCAGGTCTAAATCAGGACTAAACCAGGTCTAAACCAAAACTAAACCAGGACTAAACCAGGTCTAAATCAGGACTAAACCAGGTCTAAACCAAGACTGAACCAGAACTAAACCAGGTCTAAATTAGGACTAAACCAGGTCTAAACTAGGACTAAACCAGGTATAAACCAGGACTTAACCAGGTCTAAACCAGGACTAAACCAGGACTAAACCAGGATTAAACCAGGTCTAAACCAGGACTAAACCAGGTCTAAACCAGGTCTAAACCAGGACTTAACCAGGACTAAACCAGGTCTAAACCAGGACTAAACCAGGTCTAAACCAGGACTTAACCAGGACTAAAGCAGGTCTAAACCAGGACTAAACCAGGTCTAAACCAGGACTTAACCAGGACTAAACCAGGTCTAAACCAGGACTTAACCAGGACTAAACCAGGTCTAAACCAGGACTAAACCAGGTCTAATCCAGGACTAAACCAGGACTAAACCAGGTCTAAACCAGGTCTAAACCAGGACTAAACCAGGTCTAAACCAGGACTAAACCAGGAATAAACCAGGTCTAAACCAGGACTAAACCAGGTCTAAACCAGGACTAAACCAGGACTAAACCAGGTCTAAACCAGGACTTAACCAGGACTAAACCAGGCCTAAACCAGGTCTAAACCAGGACTTAACCAGGTCTAAACCAGGTCTAAACCAGGACTAAACCAGGACTAAACCAGGTCTAAACCAGGTCTAAACCAGGACTTAACCAGGTCTAAACCAGGTCTAAACCAGGACTTAACCAGGACTAAACCAGGTCTAAACCAGAACTAAACCAGGTCTAAACCAGGACTTAACCAGGACTAAACCAGGTCTAAACCAGGACTAAACCAGGTCTAAACCAGGACTAAACCAGGACTAAACCAGGACTAAACCAGGTCTAAACCAGGACTAAACCAGGTCTAAACCAGGACTTAACCAGGACTAAACCAGGTCTAAACCAGGTCTAAACCAGGACTAAACCAGGTCTAAACCAGGACTAAACCAGGTCTAAACCAGGACTAAACCAGGTCTAATCCAGGACTAACTTGTGCCTAAATCATAACTAAGCAATGGTCTGCTCCCCACAACCAAACCAGGACTAAAACAGTCTTTAAATGAAACAAAACCAGGAACCTAATCCAGAAGACGCCTGAGTCCCACCTGAGGGACCTGCACCACAGTTTGAGAACCACTGACGCTGATATTGTCTGTGCCGCAGCCGTCTGACGAGGAGGAGATCGTGGAGATCCTGCTGAAGAAGGTCCTCGGTCTGTTTGGGATCAGCTACACCGTGACCCCCAGGGACCAGGACGCTCCCGGTAACAGCGCCCAGGACTCCACACGGGACGTCCCGACTGGGCTGCAGGCCTGAGGGAGTCAAGGTTTTATTCTGTAGAGCTCCAGGACACGACCTACGAATGAATCTGACCCCGATCTAAGCTAATGTGGATGCTAACTGCTACATTAAAACATCTAAACATTAGGGTGGCCAGATTTTTAGACCCAAAAACTGGGACACGGTGCATTTTAACTCACAAAGTGGCAACAAAGCTTTCAAAATCTACACAATTTTCTGTCTTGTAATTAAAGTAGATGATGCTAGGGTTAAATTTTTTTATTTTATTGGCATTTTTTTATTAAAAATAATGACATTGTTAATAGTTTTAGTGACAAAAGTCTTTATACAAACGTGTGTCCCATGTTTTTTCAGTGTTTAAAATGGGGACAACTGGGACATATGAGTATTTTTGCCGATATGACTTGGGACATGGGACAAGAAGCTTAATAATGGGACTGTCCCGGTTAAATAGGGACGTCTGGTCACCCTGCACACTCGCTAATGTTCTCTACCCACACACTGACATCGCTCACATGTTTCTAAACTGTCTTTTTCATTCATAATTGACGATATTTTGTGGCTAATGCTAACGCTGTGGTGTGTGCAGTTTGTGACTCTGTAGACCTCAGCTGTTCTAATGTTTATGCTAAATCCTCTGTGCAGTGATGAAAATAAACTTTACGCCGGCCTTTTCCACTCTGGTCATGGAAGTCAGATTCTCCGACCAATCATAAATCAGTACCGTGTCATCTGTGCTAAAAAGACTGAAGAAGCTAAAGCTAAAGTTTAATCAACAGCCCAATTACTGAGATCAACAAAACAAGAATAACCTCGTGTCAGGTTTTAGAACATTTCCAGATAAGATTACAGAGATGTAACAAAAAAAAAAAAAAAACAGTAGCTTATTCACTTTTTTTTCTTGATTGCATTATAACTAGGGATGTAACGATTCACTGAAGTCACAATTCAATTCACGATTTTCTGTTCATGATTACGATTTTTTTTTATTTTTATTAGCAGACTTGGTTGCAGTATAATTATGACCTTATCAAACTTAAATTGTTGTACATTTCATAATTACTGAGATGAAATTAAAAAAGTAGATATTTAAACATGTAAAAATTACAAAAATATATAACATAATTTGTTGGTGACCTTCATTAACATCTTTCTGCTCTCACTTTAGTTTAGAGAAGCAGCTTATTATAAATCCACTCCTGAGAAATATAAAATGGGCCTAATGTAAGTCAAGTCTTATAAAAATATCAGAGAGGAAAGACTCATCCTCAGTAAAGACTCTGATCTCCATGGAAACACTCCGGGGGAGGGGCCACTGAAACTTCATATAAACTTTAGCTGTTGTTAGCCACTTAGCTTTGCTTTAGCTCGCTGCTAACAACAAGCTACTTTCTGATCGATGGTAAACCGAGCAAACAGGAGCAGCCTAAATAAAAACTTCAGATGTCTCTGTCCTGGGCTCAGTGTTGTTCCTCTGTGACTCTGTGTAATTCCGCTCTGAGGAATTAGTAAAAAGTGCAGTCTTTTCTCGTTCCTGGCACGTCGGGTCAGTGATTTTACAAGCTCTGTAGACTAAAACTTGATATAAATGCATGTTTCTTTTAAGTAAAATGTCCAGGTAATGATGTCTAGCGCCAAACGCCTGAGCCAGATTCCACCAGTGGCCTGTATTAAAGGGGCATTACGATTCATGTTTTCCCACACCAATTCAAAATGTTTTTCTTTTGCATCGATTTTTAGCCAATTTACAAAGAATTGTTACATCCCTAATTATGGGCTGTGCTTCATTACATTTGACCAAAATCTTGCTGTAAATTTATATTTGCGTAATTTTCTTTCCTCAGTTGCTTAAAACCTATAATGCCCTCCAGTTTGAAACAATTCATTTTGTGGGCCTCCCTGTGTGGAGCCCAGAATGCACAGGAGTAAAAATCAGAACATTTTCCTGAAGCCTTGCAGAGGACGGAGTCAGACGGAGGCAGAGGACTCACTGTGGACTCATCCATGCACTGCTGTGTCGTTAATGTTGAATATTTATTTCCACATGAGGTTAACGTTAGCTCTGGGCCCTTTGTATAAACCATCTTGGGCATATTCCAGAGTTTTTGAGGGCCCTTCCTGCAGTGGCCCCTGGGTAAATGTGCATGTGTGTTGTCTGAAGCCTCTAATATTTAACCAACAGCTTTTACCGCTGTGATAAATTCATATTCATTATAAAGCTGCATACAATCAGAATATCATATTTATTATTACAGTGAGTGCATGAAGTCACTGTTCATATGAAGATGTGTGGACAAGAGTTTGATAAAGAAGTTATTGTACTTGGAATTAAATTTATTTTAATATAATTCCATAATTATATTGTAGTCTCTGGTGTTGTGTGGAAATAAAGTGTGCTGTGTTAAATAAATACAGATCTAACAAAGTTCTTATTAAAAAACTTTATTTTAAACAGGCACTGAGTTTTTTTTTCTTTCTTTTTTTTTTTTTTCATTTGCAGAACATCAGACACAAAAACTGACAGAATTCAATAACAAACGTGGTTTAGAAGCAGCTCAGACCTGGACTAGGACTGGTTCTGAACCAGTTCTGACTCGGTTGGACCCAGTTTTCGCAGAACCAAAGAAAGTTTTTTACGCATTTGCCGTCTTACCAGAGGTCACTAGTTCTTGCCCAAAGTGCCTACTGTTGCTACGTCCTTGGGCAAGTCACTTCACCCACTCTGTCTACTCCAGTCACAGTATGTGGCTGGTGATGACAGGAAGGGCATCTGGCATAAACAAACCCTGTCAAATCACAAAAAAGGAGCATGCAAAAGAAACTTCTCCCACCTTTATGGCTCATTTAGGACAAAAAACAAGATGAAAACTACTGTACAACCTCCCCACGATCCACTTTTGGACCCTGACCCACCAGTTGAGAACCCCTGCTTTATCCCATGCCAGATTCACATTGCATGCTTTGCATGTGCAGCGCTTCTCCAACCAGAGGCAGCTGGGAGAGCACGAGTTCACAGCAGAGGAGTTTAGTGATGACAAACAAACGCTCAGACCACGAGCTCAGGTTCATTTGGAGACTGTTTCTGTGACTTTTGTGCTTCTGCCCTGGGTAAGGACGCTATATATACATCATATTTTCCAGACTATAAGTGGCTCCGGAGTATAAGTGGCACAAGCCAAAAAATGAATAGTGAAGAAGAAAAAAACATATATAAGTCGCATTTTTGGGGGTAAATTTATTTTACAAAATCCGACACCAAGAACAGACATTTCATGTTGAAAGGCAAGTTATAGTAATAATAGAATAGAGAACAACAGGCTGAATAGGTGTGCGCTATGCTAACGTAACACATTGATGGTTACTCAGCTACATGAAGCATAAACAATAAACTGAACAGGTGTCTCGTATGTTAACGTAATATATTAACAGTTATGCACATAACTATAGCATAAAGAACATAATATAACAAGTTCACCAAACTCATGATCTCACTCCTAATCACTAAATCCTTTAAATTCTTCATCCTCGGTGTCGCTTCTGAACAACTCCGCCAACTCCGGAGGTAGACGAAGCGCCGCTTCCTCCTCTGCGTGGCTGTCGTCAGACTCAGCATCAGTTCCATTTCCAATTATTCCGCTCTTTCTCAGTTGTCTTTATAGCCTAAGTTGTTAGTGGTAATGTTTACATTTTAAATTGTCAGTGGTACAGGTGCAGCAGATGCTGGTACACAAGCCTAGAGCGCCCTCTAACCAACACCTGAAATATTTTAATATATAAGTCGCACCTGAGTATACGTCGCACCCTGAGCCAGACGATGGAAAAAAGTGACACTTATAGTCTGGAAAATACAGTAACCACTGTCTTTTTCCTCTGGTTTAATGGTGTCCTGTCTTGACTGTGACCCATGTCTCCAGTTAAGACGTAATGTTTACATCTCTTCACTGGACCCAGGTTAGGGCGCTATCTTGCCAAATGGTGCGCGGTCCTGTACAGGTGAGGCGTGTCCTGTACAGGTGAGGCGTGTCCTGTACAGGTGAGGCGTGTCCTGTACAGGTGAGGCGCGGTCCTGTACAGGTGAGGCGCGGTCCTGTACAGGTGAGGCGTGTCCTGTACAGGTGAGACGTGTCCTGTACAGGTGAGGCGCGGTCCTGTACAGGTGAGGCGTGTCCTGTACAGGTGAGGCGCGGTCCTGTACAGGTGAGGCGTGTCCTGTACAGGTGAGGCGTGTCCTGTACAGGTGAGGCGCGGTCCTGTACAGGTGAGGCGTGTCCTGTACAGGTGAGGCGTGTCCTGTACAGGTGAGGCGTGTCCTGTACAGGTGAGACGTGTCCTGTACAGGTGAGGCGCGGTCCTGTACAGGTGAGACGTGTCCTGTACAGGTGAGACGTGTCCTGTACAGGTGAGGCGCGGTCCTGTACAGGTGAGGCGTGTCCTGTACAGGTGAGGCGTGTCCTGTACAGGTGAGGCGCGGTCCTGTACAGGTGAGGCGTGTCCTGTACAGGTGAGGCGTGTCCTGTACAGGTGAGGCGTGGTCTTTTCTTGGTAAAACTCCTGAAGAGGTGGATTTATTCCTCTCTCTGTGAACTCGGCTGAGAGCTGCTCCCTGAGGACCACACACAGGACTCTGGGCCGAGATCAGAGCAGGACTGCACACTTTCAAAATGGCTGCCTTCTTGACGATGGAGGATATGGAGAGAACCCCCCCCTTCCCAGTGAGGCTTTGTAATAAAACAGAGGCCCATGATTTGAAAAGCGATTCATCAATTCTGGTTTAGGGTCAGCATTAATTCTTCAGCAATAATTTGTTTTAATTGTATATTTTATATCTGAAACTTTCTACTCCAAAAAACAAAACTAAAGAACTAATAACTGATTTGTTGCAGTAGAAAATTCTGTGAGCATTTGTCAGAGCTGACTCAAGATTTTTATTGGACACAGCAGACTTTAATATTTTGTAGTCTTTTCTGAATAGATTCAGAATCTTTTTGAAGAAAAGATTGATGCATCCAAAATATAATTATTTTTCCAACCTTTACTTTGTTATATGTTTTATTTTTGAGAGAATAAAGAAAATGTGCGCTTCCCAACTGCGAGGGTCTCCTGACAAAGCTCTTTCATTTAATCTAATCATACATATGTGAGCTAAAACATCACTGACTCAAAGAGGCATCCAACACAGTTTCTGTGTGAAGTGCATCTTGTCCACATTGTTTATGTTTTATGTTTTAACCATGGTTTAAAATGTCTCATCTTTTAATCACAATGTTTTTTATCACATCACTTCTGGATTTGAGCAGAATCAAGAATTAGAAGAGTTTTATCCACACACAGTACTGTACATAATGTGTCCTCATCTTCACACTGGACACCAGAAGCATGTTTTTTTTTTTTTATAAAGTCCTTTCTCTGCAGTTCAGCGTGGATCTGAGGTTGGTTCAAAACATCTCTAAATCCCCACATAATGCCATTTTTTTCCACAATACCTGGATTCTGAATTTGAACATGTATCCTGTAGAAGTTAAAGGGCTTTTCCATCCATCGCCTACAAGGAGTTTGTTAAAAAAGTCCCAATGTTTAGTGCCTTTTTTTTTTTTTTTTTTTTTTTTTTTTTGCATCATGGAATGTTTTGAGTTTGAAGGTTTTAGTTGGTCCAACAAGTCTTAGAGCCACTGTCCTTGGTTTGTTTTTGTTTGTTTTTTTCACAACATAACATTGGTCTCACATTGACTCAGGCATCTCAATGGGAGGTCCAGGTTCATCTGATGTTCTCATGGTCCCTGTAGCACTAGATTACCTGGTCCAGTCCCTCGCTACATGATGTCCTCGTGGTCCCCCACTGCCGGAGCCTTGGGGGACCAGGAGTCTCGTTAGGAGGTCCACGAGTCTGGTTGGGAGGTCCGGGAGTCTGGTTGGGAGGTCCGGGAGTCTTGTTGGGAGGTCCGAGAGTCTGGTTGGGAGGTCTGGAAGTCTTGTTGGGAGGTCCGAGAGTCTGGTTGGGAGGTCCGGAAGTCTGGTTGGGAGGTCCGGGAGTCTTGTTGGGAGGTCCGAGAGTCTGGTTGGGAGGTCTGGAAGTCTCGTTAGGAGGTCCACGAGTCTGGTTGGGAGGTCCGGGAGTCTGGTTGGGAGGTCCGGGAGTCTTGTTGGGAGGTCCGAGAGTCTGGTTGGGAGGTCTGGAAGTCTTGTTGGGAGGTCCGAGAGTCTGGTTGGGAGGTCCGGAAGTCTGGTTGGGAGGTCCGGGAGTCTTGTTGGGAGGTCCGAGAGTCTGGTTGGGAGGTCTGGAAGTCTTGTTGGGAGGTCCGAGAGTCTGGTTGGGAGGTCTGGAAGTCTCGTTAGGAGGTCCACGAGTCTGGTTGGGAGGTCCGAGAGTCTGGTTGGGAGGTCTGGAAGTCTTGTTGGGAGGTCCGAGAGTCTGGTTGGGAGGTCCGGAAGTCTGGTTGGGAGGTACGGGAGTCTCGTTGGGAGGTATGGGCGTGTCGTTGGGAGGTATGGGCATCTCGTTGGGGGGTCCAGGAGTCTCATTGGGAGGTCCAGCAGTCTCGTTGGGAGGTCCAGGAGTCTCGTTGGGAGGTCCAGGAGTCTCGTTGGGAGGTCCCGGCGTCTCGTTGGGGGATACGGGCGTCTCGTTGGGAGGTACAGGCGTCTCGTTGGGGGATATGGGCGTCTCGTTGGGAGGTACAGGCGTCTCGTTGGGGGATATGGGCGTCTCGTTGGGAGGTACAGGCGTCTCGTTGGGAGGTACAGGCGTCTCGTTGGGAGGTACAGGCGTCTCGTTGGGAGGTACAGGCGTCTCGTTGGGAGGTACAGGCGTCTCGTTGGGGGATACGGGCATCTCGTTGGGAGGTACAGGCGTCTCGTTGGGAGGTACAGGCATCTCGTTGGGGGGTCCTGGCGTCTCCTTCAGGCTGATGTCGTCCAGGCGCTGCTCCTCAGGGAGGGACAGGTCAGAGCTGCTGACGTACCCGGGCAGGGTGGGCCTCGTGTGGGGCTGGGAGCGGACCCTGGAACACCCCCCGGTGGTGGAGCGGGTGGACTGTCCCACAGCCAGTGGGGAGTGGCTGCTGGTGCTGTGGTTGAACCCCCCCACCACAGAGCCGTAATGGTATCGCCCACAGAACACAGGCCCCTCCCACTCCAGGGCCAGGGACCAGCGAGTCCAGGCCTTCTTCAGCTCCCCCTGGACCTGCGGGACAGAATACTTCAGAGGTACTGCAGAGGTACTACAGAAAGATGGAGAGTACTTCAGAGGTTCTACATTCAGAGAGAGAGTACTTCAGAGGTACTACAGACACAGGGAGAGTACTTCAGAGGTACTAGAGACACAGGGAGAGTACTTCAGAGGTACAAAGCTGCAATACTGTTATTTCACAAGAATACTACAACATTAAAGTTTAAAGGGTTTATATTCTGCTTTTATTTATCTTTTGAACCCAGTCCTGGTCTCCTCTGGAACAGCAGCAGCGTTTTACAGCCTTTAAAAACATTATGGGACTAAAAGAAACAGGAGAAGAGACCAGCAGAGGGCAGCAGAGAGCAGAGCTGTGATGGTCTTTTGAACAAAGACAAAGAGCGCTGTTGTGTTAAAAGCAGCTTTTGTCTGCTTCTTTCACCCTCCTGTCCTCACATTATTATATTACTTTCAGTTTGGGCAACAGAGGGCGCTTTAGCCTACCTGAATTGTACCTGTAGCTTCCGCTGCATTGATGAGCCCTGATATAAACAGGTGCGCGCAGTCCTTTGTCTGTCAATGCACGGAAGACTACACGCACGCCATCGGTGAGTAGGCGCTCAATTTGTTTAATTAACACATTTAAAACGAATATTTAGCTCCTAAAAAGCCTGATGTTCATGTTGTAGGGCAGGGCGCATAGTCGCGCTTATTTATTTTTAGTTCAGTGCGCCGATGGTTATTTTTTAGCACAGATACGTCCATGTCATAATGTTTTGAACACCGGTGAGTGTCATTAAGATGATTGGGCTTAAAGGCTTCATCTTTAGTTTAGGCTAGTAATTATGTCAAACTAAATAATATGTATAGTCTATATATTAAGTCAATTTAGATTGTATTAAAACTATTGATTTCATAATTAAACTAATTAAATAAATAAATATAATTATAATTGACAATTAATTTATAAAGGTAGTGATTAAATTATTAAATAATACTTGACACTATTTAAACTACCATTACTTCCATACCACTATTAAAATCAAATATTCAAATTTGATTATTAGGATAAATATTACATTCATAATTAATTCATACTCTAATTAAAAATAGTTTAAAAATGATTTAAGACACAATAGTTTTTATTTGTGCTGTATGGCTATAATTATTTAAAAATAGGTGAAATATACACGGTAATAATATCAAATTAAATCATTGCATTATGAGTGCATTTTTAAAAACAAATGGATATAAATGCATTTATTAATTGTTTTTTTTTCTTTGGTTTGATTGATTTCAAGGTTTTCAACCTGCTAGTGCTGCTATTGCTGCTGCTACTGCTAGTGCCACTACTATTACCACTACTACTGTTACAGCTGCTGCTACTGCTACTGCTACTTTTGATTCTGCAACCTGCAACCTTCAGATCATTCAATAAAGACTGATACAAAGCCGAGTTGAACCTGGTGTCTGGTGTTCTCTTCTGGGTCTCTCAAGTTGGGCCAGCATTGATCCATAGATAACTTGACAAGCACTGCACTTCATTAAACTTTGTGTCTGATCCATTTTCCTCCCAAAGTAAAACTCTCTGTGATAAATGACTGAGAGCAGACTGGATGTAGAGGGCTTGTTGTTGATTGGTCACTGCTTCCTGGAGTGGGCGGGGCTTCGTGGGCGAGGTGGGGGTCCGTGGAATAGAGTGTACTATGACTGGTACTAATGCTGCCTTCATGTGCTGTGGGAATTTTGGAAAATACCACTTGTCGAGGTCAAATTTGCACATGAATGCCTGCTTTTGTCGTAATTTCCAGTGGAGAACTCAAAGATAATTTTGATTCCCAAGTTGCCGAGATGAGGTCGGATTTGACTTTTCAAAATGGCGGCGAGCAGCGAAGAAATTGTGGATGGTAAGAAATGAGTAGGCTAATAAATGTTTTTACTCATTTTAGCTCATTGTTTAATTATGTAGCTTACACAGTTTTAACTGTAATTTTAACACAGTAACATTTGCAAACTTGGACATTTCTATCCTTAAAATCACTGTATGATTCATAATTTATACACTTAGGGCGCTATCTTGCCAACTGGTGCATGTCTGATCTTGGTGCAGACACTGTGGTCCTGTACAGGTGAGGTGTGGTCCTGTACAGGACCACGCCTCACCTGTACAGGACCACGCCCCTGCCTTGGCGGGGGTCTGTCTGCACCAAGATCAGGTGTGCACCATTTGGCAAGATAGCGCCCTAACCGTTTGAGTTTCGATCCATCCTGTTCTTGTTGTAGCAGATGAATTAATAAGTCCAGGACTGTTTGTAGCAATTCAAGGTAAAGTTTCTGTCCGCCATTTTTTTTAATTTGTATTATGCTACGAACACAACAGCACTTGAACACAACAACTCCTAATTTCCTATTTACAAGTGGAAAATATCATCTTTCCCACATCACGTGAAGGCAGCATACACACACATATGCACATATACACAAGAATTTCTGCTGTTTTCTTATGCGTTTGGCCAAAGAATCCTGAAATTTGGAGCTTGTTAAAGTTCTTAAGCTGCTGTTTATCAGAAATGGGATTTTCCTCTGTAGACAATGTAAATGCTAAACCACAGAGAGACGCTGGGATTTTTGTGGCTTTCTGTAATGAATTCAGTAGAAACTTCACTCAGAGACAGTTTAATTCTCCAGGCAGCAGTGAGGCTGAAGTCTGGAGGAAAGGACAGGAGTCAGCGAAAGAAATGAAGGAAACTGTTGCAGTGTGTTGAATATGAATGCTAGGCCTAAATCTCCTCTGGTGCAGCAGGGTCCAAAGTCTGGCCCAGGGGCTGATCATAAGACTCTCAGGTCCCAGGACAAAATGTGTTGTTTATGGCTCGCTGCACTGTCAGAGCTGGAGTTCAGATTATTTCTGTCAGATCCCACTCAGCAGCGAGAGCAGGATCAGGTCTGAAATACTTCTGTAATGAGTAAGTTAACTTTATAAACACCTCCACAGATACAGAGGAGTCAGTGCAGGCATATGAACAAAGCTCCAGTTTAACATCAAAATATAAGGAACTTTCTGTTCTTTGTTATTGGACTTCTGTGCTAGTCACAGTTTGTCCATAATGAACACCATGTTCAAGCACAAGGGTGTCCATCAGTGCACGTGGCACCAGGACACCCTAGGCCAGAGGTCGATGATCGACTTTGTAGTCGTGTCATCTGACCTTCGGCCGTGTGTCTTGGACACTCGGGTGAAGAGAGGGGCTGAGCTGTCAACTGATCACCATCTGGTGGTGAGTTGGATCCGCTGGCAGAGGAGGAGGCCGGACAGACTCGGCAGACCCAAACGTATTGTGAGGATCTGTTGGGAACGTCTGGCTGAGCCTCCTGTCAGAGGGGTCTTCAACTCCCACCTCCGGGAGAGCTTCAACCAGATCTCGGGGGAGGTTGGAGACATTGAGTCCGAGTGGACCATGTTCTCCACCTCTATTGTCGATGCGGCCATTCGGAGCTGTGGCCGTAAGGTCTCTGGTGCCTGTCGTGGCGGCAATCCCCGAACCCGGTGGTGGACACCGGAAGTAAGGGATGCTGTCAGGCTGAAGAAGGAGTCCTACCGAGCTTGGCTGACTCGTGGGACTCCTGAGGCAGCCGACAGGTACCGGCAGGCCAAGCGTGCTGCTGCCCGGGCGGTTGTGGAGGCCATGGAGGAGGACTATCGGTTGGCCTCGAGGAAATTCTGGCAAACCGTCCGGCGCCTCAGGAGGGGGAAGCAGTTCTTCACCAACACTGTTTACAGTGGGGGTGGGGAGCTGCTGACCTCGACTGGGGATGTTGTCGGGCGGTGGAAGGAATACTTCGAGGATCTCCTCAATCCCACCGACACGTCTTCCGTTGAGGAGGCAGAGGCTGGGGACTCGGGGATGGACTCATTCATCACCCAAGCTGAAGTCACTGAGGTGGTTAAAAAGCTCCTTGGTGGCAAGGCTCCGGGGGTGGATGAGATCCGTCCTGAGTACCTCAAGTCCCTGGATGTTGTGGGGCTGTCGTGGCTGACACGTCTCTGCAACATCGCGTGGCGGTCGGGGACAGTACCTCTGGATTGGCAGACCGGGGTGGTGGTCCCTCTTTTTAAGAAGGGGGACCGGAGGGTGTGTTCCAACTACAGGGGGATCACACTCCTCAGCCTCCCTGGGAAAGTCTATTCCAGGGTTCTGGAGAGGAGAATTCGCCCGATAGTCGAACCTCGGATTCAGGAGGAACAATGCGGTTTTCGCCCTGGTCGTGGAACAGTGGACCAGCTCTATACCCTCCATAGGGTGCTTGAGGGTTCGTGGGAGTTCGCCCAACCTGTCCACATGTGTTTTGTGGATTTGGAGAAGGCGTTCGACCGTGTCCCTCGTGGTATCCTGTGGGGGGTGCTCTGGGAGTATGGGGTCCGGGGCCCTTTGCTAAGGGCTGTCCGGTCCCTGTACGAACAGAGCAGGAGTTTGGTTCGCATTGCCGGTTGTAAGTCAGACCTGTTCCCAGTGCATGTTGGACTCGAGCAGGGCTGCCCTTTGTCACCGGTTCTGTTCATAATTTTTATGGACAGAATTTCTAGGCGCAGCCAGGGGCCGGAGGGAGTCAGGTTTGGGGACCACAGAATTTCATCTCTGCTTTTGCGGATGATGTTGTCCTGTTGGCTTCATCAGGCCAAGACCTTCAGCATGTGCTGGGGCGGTTTGCAGCCGGGTGTGAAGCGACTGGGATGAGAATCAGCACCTCCAAGTCCGAGGCCATGGTTCTCGACCGGAAAAGGGTGGTTTGCCCTCTCCAGGTTGGGGGGGAGCGCATGCCTCAAGTGGAGGAGTTCAAGTATCTTGGGGTCTTGTTCACGAGTGAGGGAAGGATGGAGCGTGAGATCGACAGACGGATCGGTGCAGCGGCTGCAGTAATGCGGTCGTTGTATCGGTCTGTTGTGGTGAAGAAGGAGCTGAGCCAAAAGGCGAAGCTCTCGATTTATCGGTCGATCTACGTTCCTACTCTCACCTATGGTCATGAGCTTTGGGTCATGACCGAAAGGACAAGATCCCGGATACAAGCGGCCGAAATGAGTTTCCTCCGCAGGGCGGCTGGGCGCTCCCTTAGAGATACGGTGAGGAGCTCAGTCACACGGGAGGAGCTCGGAGTAGAGCCGCTGCTCCTCCACATCGAGAGGAGTCAGCTGAGGTGGCTCGGGCATCTGTTCCGGATGCCTCCTGGACGTCTCCCTGGGGAGGTGTTTCGGGCATGTCCCACCAGGAGGAGGCCCCGGTGAAGACCTAGGACACGCTGGAGGGACTACGTCTCTCGGCTGGCCTGGGAACGCCTTGGGGTGCCCCCGGTAGAGCTGGAGGAAGTGTCTGTGGAGAGGGAAGTCTGGGCATCTCTGCTTAGACTGCTGCCTCCGCGACCTGGTCCCGGATAAAGCGGAAGAAGATGGATGGATGGAATATTGGTGTCAATCAATGACGTTCATTTTTTGTGTTTTTCTAATATTGGTTTATAGCAGCAAAATGGCACTTATAGGGTTAAAAATATTTAAAAATATAAAAAATATAATAGATTTTATAAGAACTGAAGTTGGTTAGAAGAATCGAGTCATTCAAAGTGGAAAAAATATCATATTTAAAATTTTAATGACACTTTTGAGGAGGTGAGTGCTTATAAAGGCACCGAGTGTGTGTTTTTTTAAACGGCTGCATAAAGGTTAAACACGTGTGTGTTGCTGAATTTTATTTACTAGAGTTTAAATAACCACAGAGTTTAGTGACTAGCGCCGCCTGCTGTTGTAAATAGTTATTACGTTTTGCACATGCGCACTGCTCGGTTGTGGGTCTGCAGCGACTTTCAGTGGCGACAGCGGAGACGCCTCTGCTGACAGCGGTCGGGCGTTGGGTTGGTGTGTCCCGGGTTTTACACTTAAAACAAGAAGAGTCACTTCACTGGACTCGTATCTAGCTCTGAACATTCACTCAGTGTTGACGAGGGCAGTAGACCGACCGATGAGAATAAAGTCTAGAACAGCGGTTCCCAAAGTGGGGTCTGGAGCCCCCTGGGGGTCCGCAAAGGTACTGCAGGGGGGCCCCCAGAGGGGGGGGTCTATATTAAGTACATAAAAAGAAATTGAGTTTGAAATACACTGTAAAAAACAATGCTGCAAAAACTCAAGATTTTTTAGCTTTGGTGATCAACTCTAAATCTCAAGTTTTCAACAATTAATATTTTTTTACTCACCAAATTTAATGTTCATACATCTAAAAACCATTTTTTCCAGCTCATCTTCCAGCCAACTGACTCCACTGTTCAGAAAAAGTATTACTGATAATAATAAAAACTAAATATACTACATTTAACAAAAGAATAACTTTTTCTGAACACTGTAAGTTGGCTGTAAGATAAAAAAAAAAAAGATGATAGAGAGAAAAACTTAAAAATTAGAAAAGTTTTTAGACGTATGAACATCAAATTAAGTGAAAGTGTGGAAAACTTGAGATTTTGAGTTGGCCCCAAAAATCTCGAGGGATCCTTTGCCTTGAGTTAGAGGTTTTGCAGCATTTTATTATTATTTTTTTTTTTTACAGTGTATTTGTTTAAAAATATAACTTTAAAACATTTTTTAGCCAATAGTCAGTGTCTTTTGTAATGTTTTTATAGAAATATATGGAGAAAAACATGAAAATAAAATTTGGGATGGAGGGAAGTTGTATTGTTGGGGGGTCCACCTGGGATTTTGGTAAATTTAAGGAGGGCCGTGACGCTCCTGAAAACTGCAAACCTTTACCATTAGCATATGTACTGAGGCATAAACTTAGCCTTTGTAAAGTTTCCTGATGACTCGTCACTGTCTCTCTGTGGTTTCCTGTTAAAGAGACCACAGAACGCTCTCCTCTCAGGCCTGTACTCTGTCCTCAGCAGCAGAAGTACTTCGCAGCTGATCCTCTGACCTGTCTGCATCCTAATCTTGTGTCTAAACTGTTCCTGAACGCCTCATAAATAAACATCCATGCAGAGAGATGCAGCCTGTACCTGGAGCAGAGAAATGTCAGAGTGTTTTTCAGGGTTTTTAGTGAGGGACTTGTCATTTTGCACACCCACGCTGCATAAACAGTACTCGGTCTGAAATACTCTGTGGTATTTTGGAAAAACTCAAAGCTTTTGCTGCAAACGTCAGTGAGACTGTGACTAACGCGGAGTCAGAGGTCACAGATCCATGGAGAGGTGCAGCTCAGTGACGTTGCACCCTGAAGTTTCTGTCTAAAATATACAACATATATAAAGAATATCTGAAGTCCAATAAGTTTAACTTTATCATTTTTGGATTATGACTTTATTTTGATAGACTGGTACCTGCTCTGGGTTTGGATGAAGTGTTTGGAATATTAATAATAATGATTTTGGCTGCGTTTTTGTTAAATGAGGCACTTTAAAGGACACATAATGCTTTGACCCTTGCTTTCACATATCTGAAGTATTTGGCCTCATTCACACTTGTTTAATGAATCATAATAAATAAAAAAAAAAGCATATTTAAAGGACATTTTCATACTAAAAAGGCATATTTTTCCTTCAAGTTTTATTTTCTCCCATAAATGTTATAATTTATTATTACCATTTCTTTTTTCTTTTTTTTCTTTTCTTTTTTCTTTTCTCTTTGTTATTGTTTTTGGGTTTCATTTATTATTTATGGTTTAACATTTGTATTGCTTTATTTATTAAAAATTTAAAAAAGGAGTTTCTGTCTGAGCTGGACTGAAGGAGCCACGTTCCTCAGGAGAAGGACTGACAGAGCAGAGCCTTATCCCAGTCCATCCAGACCAGACCCCAGAGCAATTTTCCTAATGCTCACATGTTTTAAAAATAGCTAAATATTGCCGCATTTTGTTTTTGAACAGGCGCGACTAAGACGCGAGGGGTCCTTGTGGGTGACACTGATCTGACTGACACTGCAAAGATTTAAATGAGCCAGACAGAGCTGAAAACTGCTAAAATAAAGCAAATTCCAGCCCAGATTTCCACGGCGAGAGCACAGAGAGGCAGCTGCTTTTATCTGAACAGCTCTGTGTGGAGCTCTGAGACCAATGTCCCGACTTCACACTGAGCTGAAGTTCTCACCGAGCCAGGACCATGGACTATAACAGTTATCAAATATGGACTGTTCCTTTTATGTCAGGATTAAAAGAATCTGCTGAAGACGTCTGTGGTGAGTTTTGGAAACGTTTGTCTGTCCTGGGCTACTTCTCTAGCTTTGGTTTTAGTTCTAATGTCAGCTTCAGCTACAGCTACACTGTTCTCTGAATTAATCTGGACTTTACACAGCAGAAGTCTCTAATGTCACGATTTCTGGCCTCACTTTACTCAGGTGAACAAAGCACCAATGAGACGTGAATGGACAGAGTTTTCGTGCATATTAATTAGCTGCTAATATGGCATTTATCCAGTATTATTGCTACACTCCCCTGCATCGTTCACATTCATAATAAACATATTTACAATAGTGTCATCCAAATACTGAGCCTGGAGGAGAGTGGCAGTCTTCAGGGTTCATACACTTTTTGACCAAGAATTTTCCATGAATTTTCCATAACTTTTTCAAAACTTTTGACAAAATTTCCAAAAGAGTAATGTTAAACTCTTTAAATATGCTGATGACATGGCTATTGTCGGTCTTTTTAACAACAATGTCAGCTGTAACTATGTGGCTCATGTGCAGAACGTTGAACAGTGGTGTAAACATCATTCTCTGCTTATCAATGTAGATAAGACCAAGGAACTAGTCCTGAATCACTCAGGCGCCATTCAGTCTCTGTCCATCTCTGATCAGTCTGTTGAAGCTGTGAGTAGTTTCAAGTATTTGGGAACACACACTGATAACAAACTAAACTTCTCACATAATGTGGAGGAGATTTATAACAAGGCCAGTCAGAGATTGTTTATGATCAGAAAACTCAGAGGCTTTGGTGTCAGTCCACATGTTCTTGAGAGAGTTTATGTCAGTC